>CM076408.1:23094958-23526222 GCA_038363315.1 Mugilogobius chulae
CGTGCAAGGAACCCACTCGCATATTTTTGAGTAGCGCTCGGACCGATATAGGATTTTCCTCTTGACAAATGCCAATCTTATTCAAAAGATTTTGTCAGCAATGCCGATTTCTGATGCATGAGATTGTATAATTAAGAAAAAGTTCAAACTAAACTATTTGTATTTCTATAACTTTCAGACTGGATCAAAAAGGCTTATTAAAAGTACACCGTGCTTTTTGATCAAAAGAATAAACTTAATGAAAAGCATGTTTTCTTAGATGCCTTAGCGGCACTAAAAAATAATAAAAATGTGTGCCTTACTCAAAGGGGTCTTGTATGCACAAACTGAACTATTGTTTGACCAAGAAGAGGTCTTCCTCTTGTTTGTTTCAATAGAAAAGCTATTCTTTGGATATATTTTTGGACATTTATGGCACTTTTAAATATCCATTAAAAATGTTCTTAAGTATGATTTTATCTTTCTATTTCTATTGAATTGTGCAACCTCCTGAAAGTTACACAGTGTCACTTTAAGCTCCATTTCAGCTGCAAAAAGACTAGGACATAACACTATTTATGCCATTGCAGCCATGATCTTTCTGTGTATTAAAGCACGGAGGTCATATTGACAAACAAATTAACATTTATCAGTCACAGAATTAAACTTTACTTTTAGACACGTTAAAGCAGGACTAAGTGACATTTACCTTGTTAAATCTCTTTGCATGTCTCTGTGATGATAGTTACATATGTACAGTATTTTGGAGGATTTGAAGCATGTGTCGGCTCTCGCAGTTGTCTCCCGCAAAAACTACGGCAACTGCAACGTTCCTGACCCTGACCCTTCCCAACAAATTCCTGACCTGAATTTCTCCCCTGACTCATTGATTTTTTTTTTTTTTATTTAGCAATGAAAAATGTGCTAGAGGTGTTCTTGCTGCCTTATTTCAATCTTAGAGTTTCGTTCAGTTGGCTTTAAGCAGAGAACTATAGAGGGAGCACTACCACTTGCAGTAAGTTCCTTAGTTCTGCTTTACTGATAAAATCAAAGCTGTAGACTTATGGAGCAAGCTAAAACAAGTCTTACAGTTTCTCATCAAAACTAACTTGGAGCTCAGCTGATCACTGTGAGTGTGGTTCTCAAATGCACAGAATTGTCCAAATACCTGCCTCTTCAAATATCGGCCAAAATTAAAGCTGATATCTAAAATAATCAAAATAGCAGCCCCAAAATCGCCTGTCAGTCAATTTCTAACTTTGAGATAAAGATTTTTGAAGTTACAACATCGCAAAAAACTTTATGAATGCATGTCTTTATATTTTGTTGATCTTGTTACATGTTTTTGATTTTTACTTGATTATAATTAGTATAATTAGTTTTTCTATGTTGCACATTTGCACCAAAGCAAGTTCCTATTTTGTGTATTTCGTTTAGTTAAAAAAGAAATAAAACTTTTCTGATTCTGAAGTAGATAAATGAACATTTCTTTAGGACAGTTTTCCACATTGAAGCCCAAATATCGAGGAAGCAAACTGACCAAAAATGTCCAAAGCCAGTTTAGCTTGTAGCGTCTCACCTTATTAACATAAACCATTTCTAAAACATTGCACATAACGCTGTTCGTTCTCGCTCTGGCGCTTAAACAAGTCATCTTCTGTGAGTAAAACTAGCTCAAACATGTTTTTTTTTTCACACAGTATTTGCACAGCGCTAATGATTACGTATTACTTACAGAAGTCAGCAATTCTGCCTAATGCACTGAATGTTTATGCGCCGCTTTACTGTTGCTGCCAATGAGCCTTGTCTGGAGCCATTAGCTGTGAGCGCTCAATTAGCAAACACGTTCTGTGGCGTAGCGTTGCTCCACGATCACTCGAGCTTTCTGGGTAATTGTTGAATATTCCATACGTGGATTTAATGAATGGAGTCATTTTTGCCGTCACATTAGCCTCGCAAATGCCTTTTAAGTAAGTAAATGTCTTTTAATTGTTCTGATTCGCAATTCTGTCACTTTAATGGTTGTTTCTCCATGCTTCATAAAAAACGTTTTACATGGTCTGTTACGATAGAGTCAGTCAGATCATTTGTAAGTGTCCATTGTCGATTATGAGACTTTGAAATGGTATGACTTCATGTAGCTTAGATTTGATATAAAATACAAAGAAAAAAAGGAATGTAGTCATTATTTTAGTGTTTTTTATGAAAATGTAAATGTCAAAATGCCAATTAGACTGCCACAAGTTCAGTCATTTCTATTAAAATTAAAGATGAAGACATTTGGCTTTTTGTGTCACATCGCAATGATTAAAAACTTGTATCGTTATGCTCAGAAAATTAACATCCATTTTAACATTTCAACACTTTGTCAAAGACAGGTGGCTAAAAGACTTACTGTTGCCTGCTAAATTAATATAACTGTGCATTAAGAAAGTTCAACAAACTATGATCAAATTCAGCTTTTGAGATTTTTCAATTTGGATTTTATTATGAAACTTCCAAAGAGAAAAGTGGCTCTTGTCGTGTCACGTCACATTCAAGGAACTGAAAACCGCCAATTACCAATTACTCAATGACATTTACATCCAAGTCCTTTCTTTTTCTACACAATTACATTCAAGATGAGAGATGTATTGGTGCCAGTATCCTAACCTTCTGGTGATAAAGGGGGACAGACTGACAGCCTAATATGTAGTACAACCTTTAAAATCATATATCACCAGAGCTACACTGTATCTGCGTATTATATGGGTTTCAAAATGGTGAGAATTTAGGTCCATTAAAGTACTCTGTATGCAAAAAGAAAATAAACCCTTTTGATAGAACGATCCAATGATCAATAAATGTTTAATCTCATTATTATTAGTTTGGGATTGGCTTCAGAAACTTACAATACTATTCCTAAAGCTTAAAGAAAACATATGTTGGGCTGGGCTTGTATATAGCCCGATTCAAGTTGGTTTGATAAATATAGAACAGTCCTCCTCTCCATCAGAAACACCTCATTGTGAATTTCTCCTCATTGTGAAGTGTGATATCATAGATTAAACTGTACTGAGCTGTTTTTAAATCCATAAACCTCAGTCAGACTTGCTCTGAGTATTTCAGGTTCAACTCAACAGTGTCCACCCACTTCCTGGTTCAACAAGTACAGGCTCCCATGTTAAAGATCTATAAGGATAAAAAAATGAATATCTTACAAGTGAAGGTGGCCATACCTGCTTGTCAAAATCTGATCTCAGAAGCTAAACAAGTTAGGGACTGATTAGTACTCGGATGGGAGACCATTGGAACACCAGGTGCCACAGTGGGACGACAAGAGTGGATTGTCATTGTGTCCTTGGGCAAGACACTTAAAATCACATTGCATAAGTGTCTGCGTACACTGGCTGAGTGGAATACTAAAGTGATTTGAGTGCCTGGAAAGGTAGAAAAGCGCTATTTAAATAGACCATTTAAAATTTTCGGGAAAAAGTCCTCAGACTTAATCAGCGCTTTGATGAGTAATGACGATTGGTCCTACATTTTTGCTTGTAACTGCAGCTTTATAGACTACAAAGTTATTAAGTTTTGTCAAATTTTAAGTTATTGATGTGCCTTTTAGACTGAAACAATCTCGCTATGGATCTAACACATAGCTGGATACGTCTTTAAATGTTTGATATTTGAATACTTCTAAATCACTATGGGTGGTTATAATGGGGCAAAAACCTCTGGAACCATCTTTCACTGTTCAGCTGAATTAGGGTTACTACCTGAACCTATTTAAATATATCACTTTATGCCTTGTGAATAGCCAATTTTCTGTTAGCGTTAGCATTTAGACACAAACACATCTCTTAATTAACACACAAGAGCCAATTGATGAAATATTCTCCTGATTTGTAAAGTCTTTAAAGGGAACACTGGATATGAAGACAAATATGGCTAAAACACTAGTACTGGTCATGCTTATTAAAATAAATTACAAACACATATATAACTCTTAATATTTTTTATAAAATCGTCATTGTTTATGTTGTTTTAAAGCCACTGAGAGCCGCCATTTTGGTTGATGACATAAAATAGTGTTTCCATGGTTACTCCCACAATTTCATCTGTGAACAGTTGCCACAAAAACACCACTGACAGTGTCCAGTTCTTGCCTCTTCCTCTTGATTATCTTCAGTTTTACTAGATTTCACATAATTGTTCTGTATTTGGCTTTGCTCCGGCTCAAACTGACAAGGTTTAACCCAGGAATTCATGTTGCTTAGTTACCTGTTACCTGACAACACTATTTTATGTCATAACCGCAACAAAATGGCAGCCTCCATGTCATTTCTTTAAAACACTATTTAATAAAAACTACAAATACTTCCAAGGTATTTGTCCTGTATTTAAATAAGTGATGATGTTATAAGTGTTTTAGGGTAAACATGTGATTATATCCAGGGTTCCCTTTAACATGTTTTCAGAGACATCAGTCACAACTCACTGTTCACTGCCTGATCTCCCGAGTATTTATTCATTTTAGACTGACGTAGTGAAAGCCTCATAGAAACTAATTGAACAGGAAGCTAGCTGCTACAGAGCTCTGAACCAGGTCAACCTATCTTCCGTCTGACTCGACCCTTGAACTGCACCACTTCCACATCAGACTTGTATTGAACCGTGTGAGGCGCTGCTTACGGCCTGCGTGTAGGCGTTGTAAGCCCCGAGGTGAAGGGTCATGGGACTGATGACGCCCAGCTGCGACGCCACCTGCTGCATGCGCCTCAGACCGCGCTCCTTCTCCGAGTCCGCGAACTTCACCACCAGGCTGGACGAGGCTCCCTGCAGAGGCAAAGAAAGGGAAATTATGGCTCCATCTGTCAGACACTCTTCAGGTCACAGAAGAGGGCTGACATTTACAAAAATAACCACACAGCGAGCAGCGACGGCTTCGTGGCTCTCAGATCGAAAAAGGGAGATGATGAGGCGGTGATTATTAGAGAAAGTTTGAAAGAGAGGATTTGCAGTGAACTTTAGAATACTGACCCAAAGTATGATGTAAGAGCAATTAAAACTTTGTAGCTATTAGTGTAATAAAATGTCACGTTTGTCTGCAAAAATTACCGTATTCTCTAAACTATAAGCCACTACTTTTTCACAACTTTGAACCCTGAAGCCTAACTATGCAGCTCAATTCGCATAAACTTACTATAAATAAGTTAATACTGTAATTTTTTTTTTTTTTATGCAGCTTATATTCATTTGCCCTCAATAGTACTAAAATTATGGTAATGGGAAAGAAAGTATAGTTTGTTGATAATCGAAAATTGTTCTCTGGCGCCAACAAACTGTGAAACTAATTTGAAAAAAACTTTTACAACAAAGACAGCAACATTATTTAATCAACAAGGTTAAATTATAATAATACTGACCACAATTTTTTTGTAAATATTTTCTGTGTGTCAGCCTTCGGTCACAATTTCAACATAATTTGGTTTAAAAATGTATCACTTTATTTATAAGGCTCTAACTATTTAAGGTAGGGGTGTCAAACTTGAAGCCCAGGGGCCAAATGCGGTCACTGAGATGATTTTATGTGGCCCCCAGGATGATTTCTGATTATAGTAATATGTAATAATTTGAACAACAGATCCCACAATGCTTTCATGTTGTTGTCAAGCATATGTACGAAGCTGGAAAATATCTACAGCTTAAACAACAAAGCTCAGGTTTTTTGAACAAGGACCAAACTGTCTGATTTCTTTACTGTAAAATTGTAATCTGTAATGCACTTCTCAAAGTTACAAAAAGCTAAAACATTCACAATCTGAAGATGTATCAACAAAGCATCTGTTAAAGCTCATTTACACAACTTTTATTTACTCATAAACAGCATAACCCAGAAGGTAAATTGTAAAAGGAGAGGAAAAAGCAGACTTCTACACTCTATACTTCATCAAAATACTAAACATTGTGTTTTTAAACTTTGGAACGTGCTTCCTCTTTATGTTATACTTTCTTCCTCTATTGTACATTTTAAAACTAAATTAAACACTCACTTTTTTAATATAGCTTTTGGTAACACTTTAAAGTACCGCCCGCTAGTTAATAGGTAACTACGGGGTACTTACCGGTACTTACTGGTACTTCTGGTGTTAGTACCAGTGGTAGTTACTGGTAACTACAGTGGTACTTGTAGTGGTACTTAGAGTCACAAGTACTGGTAACTAAAGTGACAGTTACCAGTATATTTAGTATTAACTACAGTGGTAGTTACCAGTACCTAATTGACAGTTACTAAAATAGCGCCCACTAGTTAATAGGTAACTACGGGGTACTTACTGGTACTTCTGGTGTTAGTACCAGTGGTACTTACTGGTAACTACAGTGGTACTTGTAGTGGTACTTACAGTCACAAGTACTGGTAACTAAAGTGACAGTTACCGGCTAGTTAAGTATTAATTATAGTGATAGTTACTGGTACTTTTGTGGAATGATAATTAGGGATTATGGTGGCATCATTTGTACTAATTAGTGGTACTTATACGGGTACCTCTAGTGATACTTAATTGTGTACTTGGTGGTTCTATTTGTGATGCTACACAAACAAGGTAAAGACTGTTATGAAACAAGTTTATTACTGCAAAAATTGTGTATAATACAGATTATGATAAAAATCAAACACTGGGCAATCTAATACAAAGAGACACCTCTTTATTATGCTCACAGCCACAACAGATATGAAACACATTAACAATTTACAAAATGTTTATCGATAAACCCCAAAAAATATTTGCATACTACAGCTGGTTGAGCTTTAAACAGTAGTTACTAGTAAATAATGTATTGAGCACTAGCTAAATTACAGTAAAAGTTGGTAGTAGTTCCAAAAAAAAAAATAAAAAAAATCAATACAGTGGTACTTCACTGGTAGTTACTGCATTAATTAAGTGTTAATTAACACTGACAGCGGGTCGTATTTTAAAGTGGAAAAGGTCGTACTTCACTGTCAGTTACTACATTAATTAACTGTTCATTAATACCGACAGCGGGTCGTACTTTAAAGTGGACAAGGTGGTACGTCACTGTCAGTTACTATAGTAATTGATAGCTAACTAACACTGACAGCGGATCGTATTTTAAAGTAGACAAGGTGGTACTTCACTGTCAGTTACTATAGTAATTGATAGCTAACTAACACTGACAGTGGGTCTTATTTTAAAGTGGACAAGGTGGTACTTCACTGTCAGCTACTATAGTAATTGATAGCTAACTAACACTGACAGCGGGTCTTATTTTAAAGTGGACAAGGTGGTACTTCACTGTCAGCTACTATAGTAATTGATAGCTAACTAACACTGACAGCGGGTCTTATTTTAAAGTGGACAAGGTGGTACTTCACTGTCAGTTACTATAGTAATTGATAGCTAACTAACACTGACAGCGGGTCGTATTTTAAAGTGGACAAGGTGGTACTTCACTGTCAGTTACTATAGTAATTGATAGCTAACTAACACTGACAGCGGGTCTTATTTTAAAGTGGACAAGGTGGTACTTCACTGTCAGTTACTATAGTAATTGATAGCTAACTAACACTGACAGCGGGTCGTATTTTAAAGTGGACAAGGTGGTACTTCACTGTCAGTTACTATAGTAATTGATAGCTAACTAACACTGACAGCGGGTCATACTTTAAAGTGAACAAGGTGGTACTTCACTGTCAGTTACTACATTAACTGACAGTGAAGATGGTCTCACACATGTCCTGAGCGGGAGTCGAACCCGGGTCTCCTACGCGCCGGTCAACCTGACAAACGCATTGAGCTAAAGGGAACGCTCCCCTTGGCCCAGTTTGTTTGTGGGTTCCTATACCTGAGGGAGTGAGTTTACTATAGTAACTGACAGTGAAGTACCACCTTGTCCACTTTAAAATACGACCCGCTGTGTCAGTGTTAGTTAGCTATCAATTACTATAGTAACTGACAGTGAACTACCACTGTAGTTAATACTAAATATACTGGTAACTGTCACTTTAGTTACCAGTACTTGTGACTCTAAGTACCACTACAAGTACCACTGTAGTTACCAGTAACTACCACTGGTACTAACACCAGAAGTACCAGTAAGTACCAGTAAGTACCCCCGTAGTTACCTATTAACTAGCGGGCGGTACTTTAAAGTGTTACCTAGCTTTTTATGACCTAATACTGTTTATATTATAGACATGATTCAATTTATGCTTTTATATTCTGTTCTGTCTTCTTTAAATGCTTGTGTAAAGAACTTTGGTGCAACATTTCTGTCGTTTTAATTGCGCTAACTATGAATAAAAGTGACTTGACTTTTAAGAATGAGGCATGTAAGTCACTATTTCACTCTTTGGGATGAGAGCAGTGCAGAGAACAGAAAGCCTGTGTCTAAAAAATCTATCCTGATGGGGTGTTAGTGTCCAAAATTTTCAATGCAGAGAAAATTAAAGTGAAAGATGAGTTGGCACAATTTAAAAACCTACTTCCCTTTTAGAGAATAAGGCATAATAGCTTAAATATATGTTTTGTAGATGTCCTTTTCCCCTCGGTAGTGCGTGAGAAACATCTTATTGCTCTGTGTTCTGTGTTCGACCAAAACAAATTGTCAAAATGATTGATAAAACTATTTTGTCACTCACTTACAGCATAACGCCTTCACTTCTGACGCCATCACAGCCGTTTGCATAGATATAATCAGATTTTTCTTTCATTTACAACCGCAAAACAATGGCTCAATTGCACAAAGGGAAAAATATGAGTGTGTTTTGTCCAAATTATGCAGCAGAGTGGCCTAGAAAGCTGTAGTGGTGACGCGGCGGTGAGTCAGGATGATTCACTGGGCGCATTTGGAGAATTCGAGGCAGTATCGCAGCGTTTTGCGAGTGCGGTTTATAAAATTGGGGTCAATGGTCCAGAGAAAGCGGGGGACTCTGGCGAAGAGGTGAAGAGGCGAGTGCAAGCAGTTTGGGCAAATGTGGAGAAAATATCAACAAGGATAAAAGCAAAAGGTGGACACGAAACAAGTGGAAAGAGCAAAGCTGTTTGATTTGGGGGACAGTGACACTTTGGAAAACAAGCTGGAAAAATAAAGTTTAAGAGGTTGAAAAGGACAGAACACCACAAATTAAATTAACCCTGGTGGCTAACATTTTAGGTTGTGTCTTTGTTGTTGACTGTGATGGTGATGGACCTTATTTTAGGCCCACTTTTTTGGCAGTGCACTTCCTGTTTTGCTCTATTAAAAGTGGGGTGTCTGATTTTTAAACTGCAAACATGATTTAGGTTTTAAATCCTTTGACACAACATATTATTATCAACATGTTTGCAATTAGGGTCAATAAAAGTCTTTTTACAAACAACAAAGTGAAACTGGAGAGGACCACCCAAGTACAGCCAATCAGAGAGCGGCATTAAAATTCTTTATTACAGTTCAGACAGTAACTTGGTGGTCTCATTTTTTCACAAAGTGCTGGATTTATCATAGACTTTTTAGTGGAAAACACACAGTTTAATAATTTACAACAAACTTTAAGGTAGCTAAAATATTATCTGTCTTGCGAGGCAACCTCAATGGATATAATAACAGTTACTATACATACTAGCATGTGTATTGCACTCAGTGTGGTTATTACAACACTTAATTGTGGCTTTTATAACTTAGGCTAACCGCAGCTAAACAACCTTTTACTGTCACTGAGGTGTAGGGCAGCTAAATTAATTACCAGTATTATATGGCAAAGTAAAATGGTATTAAAACTTGGTAAAAAAAAAAAATGGTAAAACTTGTCCTCCATCTGGACTTATGACATTATCACATTCAAGAATGTGAACGTAACCTATTAATAATGTTGTACTTTGTAGGAAAAAAGTGTGGGGATAAATAGACTAGAAAGAATCAAACCAGATCTAAACAAGATAAAACTTCAAATTATACCAGCAAATAAAAAACTAAATTATTGTCTAGTCCAGGGGTGCCCAAACTTTTTTCCTCAGTGGGCCAAATATAATATTATTTTTCCTAGAAGGCCTAATAAGAATGATTCTGCAGCATCTCGAGGGCATTCCCTAATTTAATGTTGCATCTAAACGTTTATTTGCAGCTAGAGAGTGATTAAATAGTATTTTATTAACATGTTTTAGCAGAATAAAACTGTTTTGGTGTACGCTGACTGTCTTTTCAACCTAAAATGTAATCAGACAAAAATTCTTTTGCAAAACTTGCAATTCAATCTTTCCAAAAACTCCTGATGTTGAGGTGTTTTTAAAGGAGCAGGTGAAAGTCGGGGAGAGGACGGAGGATTAGGGATGAGTACTTCTGAGAGTGAGCCAATGTTTGATGTTTTAGAGATAAAATCAGAGCGTCCGACGAGATGTTTTGGACACGAGCAGAGGAGCCAAAGTGAATATATGGGTAAGAAGAGATTCCAGACAGCAGGCCTAGAGGAAGCCCAGCGAGATTTATGGATTTAATAAAGAGGATATTAAGTTAGTTAATGTGAGAGAAGAGGATCCAGAGGAAATTGTTAGATGGAGGTTTTAGATATAACCAAAACAACCAGAATAAGAAAATGGTTTGTAGAATGAATGACTCACCGGTAAAGTGCGGCTCCCGTGAAGAGCATTGATGGCAGCTTGGGCCTCTGCGTTGGTCTGAAACTTTACAAATGCGCAACCTACAAAGAAAATATTAAACTCTGTTAATGAAAGACTTTCCACACACAGAACATAATGTGAGATTTATAATGAAATTTTTCTTGAGGAGGGTCTGTTGTTTGCTTGTTGAACTAAACTTCTAACTCCATTTGTCACTGACTTAAGATTTAACGACAGATGAAGCATTTATTATGAGTTTTGATATTTAATAGTACTGTTATGTGGAAAAAACCTTTTGAGTTTTTAATCTTATTCTAAATTGTCTTCATCAATAACACTGCTGAAAGTTTTTTGTTCACATGACTGTAACTTGTGTTTTACAGCACAGTTTTTATTCATTGTGATGGATGAGATGAGTTTGACAGACAGGAACAACACAAAAAAATCCATAATATTTTTATTTTAAACAAATATTGAATCAACAAACAGCCTTCACAGTTTGAGAACTAGTGTATTATTAAAAGTATTAATTCAATTTTAAAATGAGACTTTCTAGAAAAATGTGTAGCCAAACAAAGGCTGAATTATGAGGAGAATATTTCAGTGGAATCTTGATGGAAATCTCAAATTGATTCTTTGGTGAAATTGTGATTTAACAATCAGGGCAGCTCCAGCGTAAGTCAGGTGAAACTTAAGGCCTTTTCAAAGCTTCTTTCTTGTTGATTATGTCAAACTTAATGCCTAAGCAGCAAAAAACATGATAACAAAATAAAAACTATATATATTTACATACAAATATTCTTTTTTTTTGTGGCTATAAAACATGTTTCATTTTAAAGAAATGTTATCATTTAACACTCATACATACTAATAAAAATAGATAATCTGTTGCATGTTGCCACAGTCTTAAAATGTAATATTGCACAAACTTATTTTGAGTCAATACATTTACCGTAATTTCTGGACTATAAGCCGTCGCTACTTTTTCACAATCTTTGAACTCGGAGGCTTATACAACAACGCAGCAAAATTATAGATTCTCATATTATGTACTTTAATTTAAATCTATTCAGGTGACCTCAATAGTGTGGAAATTATATTATAAAACATGAAATATGAAAACATACTTTGTCAAATCAATGTACTTAAACAAAAATAAAAAGTATTTAATACTTTTTCCCCCTTAAATTTGTCCAAAGAAACAATTAATTTTGATTTTATAACAACTTATGTATGTATCTATTCTGATTCTATCTAATTCTTCAAAAAGTTCAAGTTAGTGCCATTCAAATTACTTTTTTTTTTTAATTATAATGCTATTAAATGTCATTGCTTGAAAAAAGGCTCTCGAAAGATTTTGAACAGTCCAAATAACAAATAAGATTATCAACGTGTAAAATTATGATGATGACTCATATCTTCTTGGTAAAGAATATTGTGTATTCTTAATGAAAAGTCAGAATGTTTTATTCTTTTTTGACATTGTGATTTAATATTGCTTGTTTGAAAAAGCTTTTTGTCTACTTACAGTAACATTTAGGATCATCAGACAGTAACTAGCATTATTAATCAATCCTTGCAAACTAGAAGTCAACACACAAGAGCTGACAAGGAGCTAATCTGAGGTCTAAATAGAGACAAAAACAGGAACTCCTCTGCCCACGTCGCCCCCCACAAACAAGCAGAACCACACAGCAGAACCTCCCTTTAAAAATACATTAGGTCCCAGTGCCAGCGCTCCATCAGTTACACGGGTGTCATTAAATATATTTTCATTGCTTCATCAATCACACACCATAAACCAGCGCACGCATCGTTAGCCCTGACCCATAAAGCCTATTGGGCCATTAGTCATGCTCCGTGCAACAAACGCAGAAAAATCTAGCAACTGTGTTCGAACTGTCGCCGCGTTTTGATTTACATGGCAAATAGTGGCACGCGAGCATTGTTGTTTTCCTGGTGGCGGAGGCAATTTACATTTATGTGTTATGGGACATGGCAATAAATGACGGTGACAGTTTTACCGCCATAATATGCGCGTAATTATGGTGTAAATCATTCCAGCTACAGGGAGCAGGAGTTGGGGAGATTGTAGCGGAGGTAATCAACGTTGTATTTACTTCTGTATGTTTATGGTTTAGCGTTTCGGCAGCCAGGAATCAATGGGGGATTATTCCAGGCACAGGAAGAGCATGGAGTTTTATGACTGTACAAGAAGAAGAAGGAGAAGCTGGATGTGGCTCGTGAGTGTGATGGGAACGTCTGGACTGATCGATTGACCACATGTTTGATTTAAGACGAGATGCTACAGGTGAACATGATAAAATCTGCATTTAAAGATGTTGATTCGAAACTTCTGCTGTTGTACAGTATATTCACATAAAGAAAAGAAAAGAATTAGTTTTTATATCATGTAAACTAGTTTGGATATTATTGATTATGACTGCATTATTATAACTATATGCTAAAAAAACAAACAAAACATTGCAAGTTTTGGACAAATTAATCTGAAAGATAGACAGAGTCAAGTTTAAAGGTGCCTTGAGTAACTTTTAGACCAAAAATGAACTTTTTTTATTGCGTTAAAACATTAATTAAAAAAAAATCTGTGTTTTTACTTTGAGCGAGCCTGCATGACCACAAACTAAACTGTTTTTTGACCCAGAAGAGGACCCCCTCCTGCATGTTTCAATGAAAAGCTGTTTCTGTAATTTTTCACATTCGATCATTTTCATTTGGGGGCAAACAGAGAGTGCAATGTTTTGTTTGAAAGATTAATGCAACTGCATATTTGCAAAGCGCTTTACAATCTAGTATACACTCACCCAGTGTACGCAGACACTGAGGCAGTGTGGGTTAAGCGTCATACCCAAGGACACAACGACACTCTACTCCTGTCGTCCCACTGTGGCACCTGGTGTTCAAGTGGTCCCCCATTCAAGTACTAACCAGGCCCTAACTTGCTTAGCTTCTGAGATCTGACGGGATCAGGCTTTGACAAGCAGGTATGGAAAAATGAAGCAAAATTTTGAAGCCTGTGCTGAGTTAATGTATATTACTACCTGTTTTGACCCAATTTATTTGCAAATGGTTTAAGAACATTTTGCCACATTATTTTCCTATTTTAAGCCATATTCTCAGTAAAAAAAAAGCCTTGAAACTAAAGAATTATTCTACATTACGCAGGCTATTAAATCTTATCCAAACAATTGAATCCAAGTCAAGTTAATCAAGACAAGATGTTGTTGTTTTGCACTGCACTGTATGCTATTAAAATGCTGTTTCTGTCCTTTAAGACCTCTATGCACATCACTTAAATCAGAGTAAGTCTCCTCCTGTTGCTTCAATTGTGTGCGTGCCTGTGCGTTGTGTATTGTGTGTGTGTGTTGTCCGTAGGTGAGCTCCATGAGTCAGCGGTTTTTACCTTTGCTGGTGCCGTCGGGGCCTCGGAGAACGGTGCACTCCTCTATGCTCCCGAACGGCTCGAACATCTTCCGGACATCAGCGTCTGTCTGCTGCTTCCCCAACATGCCCACAAACAACTTCCTGTCTTCTGAGGGCGAAGGACAGCGCCAGGACGAGACAAGAAGAGAGACAAAATAGGAATAATGTTTGGAAAAACGCTGCAGAGATGAAAGCAGAGGAGGTGTTTTTACACAGGAGATGATAAGGCATTGTTTTGTTCGACAATTGTGAGGAAATTTTGCCTCAAGGTCTGATGCAGGACTAAACCAGCAAAGAGCACAACCAGGACTAGACTAAATACAGTGTAAATTGACCTGAATGTTCAAACAAATATCAAACTAACAATTATCTTAATATGGCAGCAATTACTTTTTGAAATATGTAATATTCAAACAAGTATGTACATGTAAATTTAAAGTGCATATGGCAGATTTTTAAGATTTTCTATTCTTAACTTTATTTGGAAGAATAAAACCTGTTGCAAATATAAATTACGGTTTCATGTAAATCAGGACCAAGCTTGTGAAGAAAACTTTGAAACATCTAAAAATTAATAGAGATGGCTCTAACTTGATGACTTTAGCGAGAATTTAGCGAGTGCTAATTCCATTTTTATCATGTTTTTTCTGTTTTGACCCAACAAAAATGGCTGAACTGGAATAAATGTTTAGAACAATGTAAATAAAATGATTTAGCAGGTTTTTTTTTAGTTAACTGAGTTCAATCTTTCATAGGTACACATTTGTAGCTTTAGCTTAGTTAAATGTACAGATTTAATAAAAAATGTTTACGAGAAAATGCATTGTTGTTTAAGTTTTTCAGTTTACCCTTTCTTGCCTTTTCATGATAAAAGGTATTTTGGCATTCAAGACAATTATTACATTCAACTATTATTTTAGTATTCTGATTATTGAAGGAAACCATAGACCGGAAAAAAATGCAATAACATAACACAAATAACACAAAAGTGGGAATAAATAAAGTCGGAACATCGTGACTGAACAAGTTTGTTGTGATAGTCCTTGTGGTCACAGTTAAGATGGAAATTATGAAGTTTTTAATTCTAAAGCGAAATACCTCCACACATGTCATCAAAAAGCACCAAAATGCAAAGACAACTTACACACAACTGACAGTTTCCAGGCAGCTTAAACAACCATACAAAAATTAAGACTTACAAGATCATTTGTCAAATTTATGACAACTTCTGTGCCATTTATAAGCATTTTAGCCCATATTAATTGCATTTGCTAGGTTGCTAGCTAAAGGTTGTGGAATCACCTCGTGTGTCATTTTTGCTGGACAAAAGACAATAAAAAAATCTCATTCAAAAGTAGCCAAAATTGGTGAAAATATGAAAGTGAGACCAGAGCAAAAAAAATGATTAGTGAAATCTTCAATATACTTGAAAAAAAATATCATTTGTCATCCCTAACGTCTGTCTTTTATGTGGATTTTAGCTTTAACGCTAGCTCATATAGTATGGTTGCTAGGTGACGGTTGTTGTGATGATTAACGTTACTTCAGTATGTCGTAATTTCGGGACAAAAGACAAACAAACCTCATCAAAACTAACCAAACGGTGTGAAAACAAGCAAAAATATTTAGCTAAATCTTAAATACAATCACGTTCACTAGATTTTTACAGAAAAGCGCCGTCTATATGTGTTAAAAGCGTTAGGCTGCTGCAGTTGCTCCGTCGGCCAGCAGAGCGCAGTGCAGCGAGTGACAGGAGTAAACAACATTTGGCAGCGTCTCAAATGTTTGTCACCGAGTGTTTTCAGCGGCTGCTCCGTCTGTTCACGTCTACAGCAGCAGCAGAAGACACAGCAGAAGAACCAGAAGCAGCATCAGTGTTTCTGCGCGTTTAAACCCATTCAAGTCAAATCGCTTTCACTTGACATTACGCTCTGCCCCAAAGCACAGACGCACACAGCTCCTCACACCGAGACAGAAACCTTTGTGTGAGGCTAAAGCAAGAAAACACATACATGCTCAATTTAACTGTGGCTAAAGATCTGCTCAGGCCTGGTCTGAGTTGTCACATGTGTAGAGGTTATGCTCTGACATCATTTTAAATGCTTCTAAACATTCTGACTGAGGCTAACTTGTGAACAAAACAATGGAGAATTTTTTTTTATTTTTATTTTTTGCTTACTACACCAATTTTAATCTCTGTAGTTTTTTAGTTTTAGACAAATACTTTTTTATGTGGAGAAATGTAGCTTTGATTAAATCCTTCAAGAGCAGGCCCACCTATTACAAGACAAATAAAGGCCAAAAGAAATATTATGTCAGTGCTTTTTTTGTACATTTTAACCAAATTTAGGCTTCTGTATTTTAAAATTCTGCGTGCCTGGGACATGGGACACAAGGCTCCAAACAGCGTCTCGGGTAAAGGACGTCTGGTCACCCTAATTTATGAGAACTAGTAAGCTAACACACGCGGGTAGGCTACTTTTAGCAGTGTGCCAGGGAACACTAGTGTCTTCAGGATCTGCTGTTAACCTATCAATCTATCAAATCAGATTCATAGATTTAATTGAATATTTAACAGCGTCAGAAACAACTTTTTTTAATGAAAGCAGAAGTTTTCCCGAAAGAAAGTAAGTAGAAAGTAAGTTTATGTTTTCCAAAATAGCTTTATGTGAAAAAATATTGACCAAAAAAGTGTGCTGTGACTCAAAAAAGGTTGTGTAAAAGATGATGAAAGTATTATTTTGTCTAGTATTTCTCAAATTGAGGTGTGCTTAGGTCTGTCTGTAGTTTGAAATTTTAATGTAATAGGAGACCGATGAGTGTATGTTTTTGAACTCTTGTGGATTAATTGATTACGCCTCATTTTAGACACATTCTAGCCGTATACTTCTCATAAACTGGGTGTTGAGAATGTTTATTAGGCTATAAGAGTTTCTTGTTTAATGATATTTAGGCCCTAAACCTTCAAACATAATTCAAAGATGACCACAAATTTGGCAAGTGCTTGTACACTCTCCTAAGTCCTCGTATCTCTGGTTGATGGGGGAACGCTGCTCTAATGTCTGATGTGTCATGATGATACCTAAACAAAAACAGGGATAGGTTTGTTTAACTGTGCTTCTGTCCCGGCTTAAACTGGATTCGGTCATGGTTTAGTCGTATCGATTTCACTTGACATGTGGTTTTGTCCAAAAGCACCAGACACAAACACAGCCACCTCTGTAATGCACTTGTGGTTTGAACCCAGTATTGATTGTTTAGGTTTAGTTCAAAGGACAAATATTATGCATTTTTTGCGTTGTTCCTGAGCATCTACACTTTGAAATCAGCAGAACCCACGTCAGGAATTAAATTAGAGCCTCATCTACTGGCTACAAAGGAAATGACAAGATGAACAATTAAATTAATCTTGCCTGATATGCTAAAACTGCAGAAAAGCTAAAAACAAGTGTGGATTATTTCTGGACTTGAGACATTATAACAGTGTTTTCCGAGCTTCAGAGAGGAACAAAAAGAATCTCACAACCCGAGCGTATATACTACAACATAACAGTACAGGTCAATAGTGTACGATTAGCACTATTTCAGGTCTTTTTGCGTATAAATGACACACGTTGCAGCCCCAGTTCATTTTTGGTTGAAAAGAAGTGTTCATATTTATGAAGATTACCGAAATCCTTATCCTAATCTTAACCTACTCCAAGCCAGCCCTTAACTTACCCATTTTAGTAACTTGAAGCCTAAATGTTCACACTTGGCTTCAACCAAAACTCATGTGTGTTTCACACATTGAAATATTGTGTTATGCAACATAGAGGGATTTTTTGTTTATCAACACGGGTGATGTGCACGAACCCATTATGCAGAAGAGCCGCCGCTTATAGACACAAACAGTGGAAACAAGTCGAAAAAGCGCCGTTGTCAGCTAACTACAAAAGTTTATCACTGTGCAAAAATAAAAGTTCCGCTGCTAAATCAACATTTGTGAATGAAATTTCACCCTACGACCCTTAAAAGTTACATTCAGGTGAGCGAAAAAACGCTGAGGAAAAACGCTGTCTCACGCTTCAGAAGACATACATCTGTCAACCATTTCATACCTGATCGAAACAGCTAGCTCTCATCTGGTTTTGTTGTTTTATTTAGAGAAGTTTCCCCAGCTCAGCAGACGGAGAGGGGATCTTTTCAGCATAAAGCTTGTATAAAACATGTACAGGCTAAAAAGGCGTGAAACTGTGCTTATCATACGCTATTTATGTGTCGTGGTATATGTACGCTTTACTGTGATACAGTGTTGCACAGACAAAATTTCAGCCGTGTTTTTGATGAGCAATTTTGCTAAATATGTGACCTTTAGTCCTACTACCACCTTCACATTGCTTGACATTTTTAATTTACCCTAAAGCAAATCACAAATTTGGAGGCAATCAGTAAAGCATCTACACCAATTTACAAAGATATACTTATTAAGCTCTATAGTTTGTTTCTGTTTATAAAGACACTTGTAGAAAAAGGAAATCCCGCACACCGTCTCACTCTCTTTTGCAAAAATATTTATTGCATGACAACGTTTCGGTCGACTGACCTTCGTCAGGTATATATATATATATATATATATATATATATATATATATATATATATATATATATATATATACCTGACGAAGGTCAGGTAAATAAATATTTTTGCAAAAAAGAGTGAGACGGTGTGCGGGATTTCCTTTTTTCTACAAGTATCTGCCACGTTCTTACGCCCCTGTCGCCCCTCGGGTGTGCGGAGCTTCTCCTCCAACAATGTTTATAAAGACAGAATTCTAATTTTGTAGATTAATTGTGAATTAAACAAGACAGAATATCCACGATACAAGTCAACAAGAGTCAATAGAGTGGGTTATTAAGCTGATATTTTAGCTCAGTTTATTGGATATTTTGGCTGTCATTGTTGAACTGTTTCATATTTACAGTCTCTCATTAGATCTAACATATCTCACTAACAGTAAAGGAGACATTTTGTGCTTTTACTGAGTATTTTTAGCAACAAATGACATGTGTAGATCAATAAATTATTTTTTTTTTCACACAAAATCGATCTAAAACTGTATTGAAATATAAAAAGTACAATTGGTTTCCTGTTCAAAACTGCAAAACTGATCAAATTTAACTTAGACAAGACAGATTTTACCTTCCTAGGAACAAACAAGTGGGCAGAGATAGGTGGAAAGTGAAAAACTCAGGGTTAAAATAGCCCCTTTAATTATCTATTTTCCCCAAGCCAATTTTAAAGATCATTTTGTAGCGCACAATACAAGCTCCTTCACCCATCCTGCTTCTTTGCTGTTTATCAAATGAAATTATAAACTTGTTTTGCATTTAAAATTGTCCCAAAAAAACATCCCTTTTGTTGTGTGTCAATATAATGGGGCTGAAAAGCGGCAGCCAAAAAACGTCACGCTAAAGAGGCCTGTCACAAAACCAATAGAGGAGATATACACAATTAGATGCAATGGATTATGTAAAACAGGACATTGCGGGCTGTTGTTTCAGATGCGTTTTGGCAGAATAATAAATCCCGGTTTGTGAAAATCTAATTTGCTTTTTCCGTGAATTGTTACACACTGTGAGCAGCTGCCTACACTGGGAAACCTTTACAAAACATTTGACGGCACAGAAAAGTTCATTTTAGGGCTCTGGAAAAGTAATGAGGTTTGTATTCTGAAATAAACATACAAAAAATGACTTTCACCCACCACCTATCCCTGCCCACTGTCTGAATCTACTTGTGATGAATCCAAAAGCCCCTTATCCCATAAAAAGAGAGAAAAAAGAGGGAATTTGATATTATTATATTATTACAGTATGTCCTTCAGAAACTACAAAATATCCCAAAATTTTCATCATAATCAATTCTCTTAGACACGTTCAAAATATTAACTCTGGACAGAAATGTAAAATATTTGGCAAAACTAATCACAATCGCAATACTGGTACTAGGCAGAAAAAAAAAAACAATTTTTTTGCCAAATTGTGCCTCCCCATTTGTTAGACTGAATGAAAAGAGATTAACGTAATTTCCAGACTATAACACTCTACTTTTTCACCTTTACAGAGATGTGGCTAAATTACCGATTCTTCTTGACTTGTTATAAACAAGTGCAGTATGTATATATGGAAGCTCAGTACTGCAATCTCTACTTTATTTTATTTTTTAACTATCAGATAACACCGTAATACTATCAAGTAATAACCTGATACTATCAGGTAAAAACATGATACTATCAGGTTACCTGATAATTTTCCCTAAAACTTAAAAAAAAAAAAAAAAAAAGTATATTTTATTACCTGATGGTATCTATCACGTTTTTTTCATTTTTAAAAATATATTTATTATATATTTATTTAATTATAACTTTTTACCTGCTCTTTTTATATGTATTTTAAAATAAAAAATAAATAATTTTATCATGTTGTTAGCTGATGGTATCTTGATGGTATCATGTTATTACCTGATAGTACCTTGTTATTACATGATAGTATACTTGATAGTATCAAGTAATTAGTTGATACCATCATGTTATTACCTGATATTTTTTCCATAAAACTTGTTTTTAATATTTGTATCACGTTATTACCTGATAGTATCTATCACGTTTTTACCAATATGTTTTTTTTAAAAAGAAAGAAAAAAATTATGACATTATTACCTGATAGTATCACGTTATTACCTGATGATATCATGTTATTACCTGACGGTATCATGTTATTTCCTGAGGGTATCATGTTATTACCTGATGGTGTCATGTTGTTACCTGATGGTGTCATGTTGTTACCTGATGGTGTCATGTTATTACCTGATGGTATCATGTTATTTCCTGATGGTACCATGTTATTACCTGATGGTATCATGTTATTTCCTGATGGTATCATGTTATTACCTGATGGTATCATGTTATTTCCTGATGGTATCAAGTAATTACTTGATACCATCACATTATTATATGATTATTTGCCCCCCAAACTTTTTTGTTTTGTTTTAATTTGTATCACATTATTACCTGATAGTACAATGTTATTACTTGATAGTTATTGTGAAATTTCTTAATACAATTGAAAAAAATAAAGTAGAGATTGGCAGTACTAAGCTTCCGCTTATATGTAACTTTTTCTTTCTTTAAATTTAGTTGGAGTGTCTTGTATGTACATGCACTCACCAGCGCAAACATTACGGTAATTATGACAATCTGCTGCATCTAGTTACCTAGGCTACTACAGTCATTATTTACCATTAAAATGTTGGTAGAAGTTGAAAGTACAATTACAACTCAAACCACTAGTTTCAGGTTACACCATTAACAAGGTCAACCTAAAGGACATTTCTTTAAACTGAAATCTCTTCTTTACACGAGTACATCCACACTGACTCTGGTTCAGGAGCTCAGCGGTGGTGTTTGTGAATGTAGGCCGAGCTGTCGATGTGCACGATACAGGTAAAGTTAAAGTGTAACAAATCATCCATCTGCACCGGTCGTTAAAGCACTGACGCCTGAAATTGTGGTTTTCCAAAGTCAGCCAGGCACAAGGACGATGAATCCTTCAGCTTACACGTGTGAATCTGGAACTATGTGACACCGCTCTTTAACTTTTGATCTAAAGGTGTAACTTTTGTGGGCTGTGCTATACTAGGCCTACTTGTCTCAAAGCTTTGACTGGAATCACAGTAATGAGTTAAAATGATCTATCTTGCATTTATTCATTTATAGGTCTTTTATTGCTCAATACAACTTAAAAATATTAGGAATGCATTGATCTTTTTCAGTTACAATATAAGTTTTGTTAGTTTTGTTCTTCCTTTAAAATGTAAACAAACAGAAATAATTAATGTTGAACTTCTTACATCAGTTCACATGTTTGCTCACTTACCTAATGCATTCTGAGCCTCTGGATTGTTCACCATGAAGTGTTTTAAACTTTTTTCACAGCTGTGTATGCTAACAATGCTATAAACAAACTTAGCGGAATTTGGTGAACAAACAAGACATTATTAGATGTAGACAGGACATTGAAACTAATTTACACCTGAATAGAAGCCTTAGCAAGACATCTGTGCTGGGGCAAATGTAATTTTAAGTTATTTTATTGTAAAAAAATTAGCATATAGTTTGTTCAAGCATTGTTTTTTTTCCTTCTCACAAAGCTAACTTATTAGAAAATGGGTCACATAGTGTAATCTAACTGTTATTTAAAGCTGTGTAGTTGATTTTCAAACACAATTTAGGTTTTAAATCTGACAACTTCCTATCAGAAATCCTTCGACACATGACTAATATCAACAAGTATTAATTTTTTGTTGCAACTACGGCCTAAAAACTTTTTTTTACAAACAGCAAAGTGAAACTGGAGAGGACCACCCAAGCTCAGCCAATCAGAGCGCAGCATTCAACTCCTCCGCTGCATTTATCATAATACCTTTAACTGAAAAACACAAAGCTTACTAATTTACAACCAAAAAGGTTTGTTACCCCTACTTTAATGTGCACGTACCAGCTTTAAGACAATAACATTTTAAATATTAAAAAACATTCTGGGTCAACAACAAATTGCTAAGTTCACTTCTTTATAGCAACTTTGGGCTTATTTTTTATGGAAGGTGGCTTGAGAATTTTGATTGTCATGAGTTGCTGTTGTTTGGCTTGTGTGAGATCTTCACGTCATAAAATAAGTGATTTTTGGTCATTTTTCAAGATTGATCCACAGAAATATACACATTAATTACTAGGATATGGAGACAATATGGAGTTTTGGGATATTTACATGTTTTAAAGTTGTTATTAATATTAAAAAACTATTAATATATAAATATGATACAATCATTAACACTTGTTCTGCTGTGACAATCACTGATTCATTAATAGATACAAATAATAAGTTTTAATTTAAAGTGCCTATAACAAGTTTAGCGACTCATTTAACTAGAACATAGTTAAAATCATTATATTTAAGAATTTACCAACGTTTAACAAATTTCATCCCAGTTTAGCCATTTTTTAGAATTAAAGATTTACTTCCTGTTCAAAAACAGTGACATAACGCTAGGTAGTTGCCTAGTAACCATGTCATAAATCAGGCCAAAACATCCGTAAAGTAACAGACTTTTTAAACTTGAGACAAAAAAAAATATCACACTAGAAAGTATTCTTTTGGGTAAATTCATGTTCACAGAGTCATCAAAATGTGTTTGGGGTGAGAAAATGTACAAATGTACTGGTCACCCTAGTGTAAAAGTAAAAGTATAATTTCTATGAACAACACATATTAATCTACCAAATAAAGTTAAAATTAGAAAATCATAAAAACCTGTCACATGCACTTTAAATGTTGAAGTTGCTTGGTTGCTTGTTGCTCTCTGAAACTCTGGCAACCCTGATCAACAACAGCCAACAAGTAGTCTCATGTTTTCAATTAAAGGCACAACGTTATAGGACAGATATCTGATCCAGCTACATTTCAGAAATATTCAATCTCATTATTGGATTGATGCATTCTCAAAAAAGTTATATTTGTTTGTGTGAGTGAGTCGCCTCTCCAAAGATCTGACCTGTAACATGGCTTTGTGTCACATCGAGGTATCTAAGGTCAAAACAGTGAAATCTCCTTAGTGACAAGAAGGTGGGCAATCTTCCACCAGAAATAACACGACATGCATCTTTATCTGAATATATTTTACAATCAGCCTGTGCCTTGGATCCAGAGCCCACGCTTCTGCAGTAAGAGTGGGTCTGGTCATCAAATCAACTCCACAAAGCATCGCGCAATCAGATTAGTTTATTTACGTGACTCACATGAAACAAAGGAGCTGATTGGTCGTCTGTCATTTACAACAAAATATAACTTCACTCACCTCACATTACAGTAGTTTTCAGCTTCGCTCACTAAATTAGCTTGTTTTCATGTTTCAGTTTGTCTTTTTGATGAGGTTGACAATCATCTTTGTCATATGACGTAAGGTAATTCCACAATTGTTACCTAACAAGTACACAGCAAATATTGGCCAAATCTTACGGTTTGACAAATGATAATAACTTGTCTCTCTTAAATTTTGCTAAATGATTACTTAAACTCCCAGGAAACTGTGTCAGTTGTGTGTAAATTGTTTTTGCATTTGTGGAGGGATTTTGCTTTAGAATTCAAATAACTTCCTGTAATTTTCAGTTTTTGATTGTCAATTTATACATTTTTTGCAACGTAAAACTATGATAAAAATTACCACAAGGACTATCAAACTAAACTAAATCAAACATTTTTTTAAAAATGTGTCTGTCGTATTGGTTTTAACAAAAATTTTGAACTAAATTCACTGAACGCAGTTAAGACAATTGTCTTCAAAAATTTAATTTTTTTTTTTTACATTTTCAAAATGTCATCCCAATTTAGCCTTTTTAGTTGTTCTTGGTATTAATATTTTATTTCTTGATAATACATGATGACAACACACTAGAAAGTTGCCAAGCACCATTTTGTACAATGTATTTTTTGTTTTTTACTTTCACAATTACCAGTACACCATGCACAATTACTTTGCTAAATGTGTGCATACAGGACCATTTAATTGTGCTTCTTGCGTACAAATTTAAAATGTTCCTTTAAACCTTTTTGTTTGTTTACCTTAAAAAACTTGTTCTGGATTTATGTAAAACTACTGTATTATTTATAATTACAGTCTTACTCTTCCAAAAAACATTAGAAAATTAGACAAGCCTGTCATATAGTATGCCCGTTAAAAGAACCAAGAATAAATCAGATAAATGTGCCCTAAACTTAGTTAAAATGGTACCTTTAAGCAAACTACACAGACTACAGATCATCCGTGAATAGTGAATCTTCTCCATTGACACTGTACATATATATTTAGCCTCTTTGTGCCGGTTGTGATACAGTTGCTAGTGAAATGTGAAGGTTTTTGTTTGAACAGGTGCCGTGTGTTTGACAGAGGAAGGGCCGCTCTTACCCCCTCTGCTCTCGCTGTCCGCTGGCTTCACCTGGATGGGGCGGTTCATCTGCAGAGAGAACACACAAACACACACACATTACTCACTCATTCATGTGATCTGCGCTGAGGACACAGGTGCGGACACATGTTCCACACAAGACACCGAGACAAGGACAGGATCAGGACATTAGCTACAGTAATATTTACAGTTTAAGAGCAGAAGTGACTCTAAAGCTTTTAAGTATTTAATATTAGAGAATTTTTATGATGCTGAAAAGAAGATTAGTTCAAAAAAGCATACAGAGCTTCAATAAAACAAGAGTTGGTTATGGTGTTTGTACAATTCTGAATAATGCGCTAAAGAAAGAGATGATGCGTCTAATAAGAGAGAGAGAAAGTAGAGAAAGAAAGAAGAAAGACAGACAGAGAAAGAGAAAAAGACAAGAGCAAGAGACAGAGGAGAAAGAGAGAGAAATACAGGAGAAAAAGAGGGAGAGAGAGAGACAGGAGAAAAAAGAAAGAGAGGGAAAAGACAGTAGAGAAAAAGAGAGACAGGAGAGAAAAAGAGAGAGAGGGAAAGAGACAGTAGAGAGAAAGAGAGAGACAGGATAGAAAAAGAGAGAGATGGAAAGAGAAAGACAGGAGAGAAAAAGAGAGAGAGGGAGAGAGAGACAGGAGAGAAAGAGGGAGGGAGGGAAGGAGGGAGAGAGAGAGAGAGCGAAAAAAAGAGTAAGAGGGGGAGAGAACGAGAGAAATTAAGAAAGACAGAGAAAGTAGAGAGAGAATATAAAACAACTCACATACATGAATCGACATAAAACTCTAAGGCAGAAATTGAACTTACATTTTTAAGTTAAACTGCCCTGTTTTTTTTTTTTTTTTTTTACAGTGAAGTGAATTAGAAAGTAAAGAATTAGTTTGGGGCTTTCTTCACTGACATACATCAGTTTCATGTATGTTAATGAATAACATAGCAAAAGGAACAAGATTTTTATGGAAACAAGGAGGTTTTCTCTCTTTCCTCTTGGACAGTGGTTCCCAAAGTGAGGGTCGGGACAAGTGCTCAGGGGTTGTGAAGCAAAATCTGGGGGTGGTGAGATGATTTTATAATGCTCTTTTTACAATTACTGTTTGATGTGGCACTTAATCTTGTTTTTTTTAAGTTTAAAACAGTATGTTTGATTGAAAGTGAGTCATAAAGAGCATAGCACTACCAAAACAAACACAAGTGTAAAGTATTTTAATGATTTTATAACTTAAAGGACCTTTATTATGCCACTTTATAATGTGGTGTTCTCATCAAAAACACGACTGACATTGAGTTTTGTACGATCGACATACAGTATGCATTCATTTATTTTATTACTGCTTAATCCCGTTAGGGGTCACGGGTGACTGGAGCCTATGCCACTAACTTTGGGCCTTAGGCGGGGAACACCCTGGACAGTTGCAGGGTTAGACAGACAACCATTCACTCACTCAGGGAAAATTTACAGTGATGCCCAATTAACCTAAACATGCATGTTTTTGGAGGTGGGAGGAAACTGGAGTAGCCGGAGAAAACCCACACTGACACGGGGAGAACATGCAAACTTCAAGCAGAGACATTGTGAGATGTTGATATGGTCCGATCCGGGAGTCGAACCCACAACCTCCTTATCGAGAAGCCAGAGCTCTAACCACTCTGCTACCATACACCCCACAATCGGCATAAGTTTAGCACAAATTCAGCACACAATACAGGCTGAATTCTTCCGTCAATCATTTCAGCCATATTTTTGCTACAGCTCACGTTTTAGCCTTATTTAAACTGCTTGTTTGCTTTTTGCACCCACAAAGTCTAGTTTTTGTGATGACTTCCAACTGCTCAAAGCAAAAAGGGCAAAAACAAAAATGTCTGTTACAGATAAAACTGCCACATAACGACATCACAAGGTGGAACAAAGGATTTTGAGCTTTGCAGACGGAGAGAGCAAGATTACTCAGGCATTTGTGAAAGAAAGAAAACACAACTTTGACTGCGTTTATGACAAGGTAACGACATTCTAACATGGCTCAAACTCAAATTTTTGTATGAACATTTCTACAAACATCTACTTTTTTCTTCTTTTGCTGTGGGGGTCGTAAATTGGTTGTTATTAAAAGTGTCCTGACCTAAAAACTTTGAAAACCTTGCTCTAAAATGCAAAAGATACATTTTTACACCAGTTTATTGTGTTGGCTTAAGTACAGCTTTAACTTTGTTTTAATGATTTTCAAGCTATCGCCCTTTAGCTCGCCTTTGCCTTCTTTCCATTGATCCCGCTATCAGGTTTGACATATTTTTGTATTTATTTGGCAAACAGAATATATTGAGGGGAGGAAATGGTGTTTGCAGATGGATTTGCGCGGTGACGTCCATATGGTGGCCCTCTTCACCAGATGTGCCACAAGATGTTCGACTCCAAACACCGTCCACTGAATCACAGCCTCATACTTGTCTTATGTTTCAAATTTACCCAAGTGTAATCGCATCTACTGAACCTGTGCATTTTACACTATGTAATGTGTGGACAAATTGTGGCTAAGTTTAATTAAATAAAATCTTTGTAATGAATTCAGAAAAGTATATTAAATTAATCTTTTTTCTTGTAAGGACCGGTACAATCGCAATTTAGTTTTCTAGGGACTGGTCAATATATGTAGCGCTAAAAACAACATATAAAGTGATTTTTAACTCTCTTTTTACTTGAATTTGCTGTTTATTGGGTCAAGTGGCTCTATATTTTCAAAGTAAAGCACAAGAACGTAGTGATAGACTATAAAATTAAAATAAAATACATATGTAAAGATTTCCTGATGGTTGGGGAAACTTGAAATACAGGATTTTGTGACAAAATTAGACTGCTGTGTACTGTCTGAACTGAACAAAAAAACACCCGAGGAACAGTTTTCCCACAATATTTATTTAAGTTGCGCTCTTGTTTTTTCAACAAAAGCTTGGTAGTTTAAAAATCAAACTTAAAATAACTATAGTTTCAGTTATAGTTTCAGTCAATCAGACGTTAATTCCATTTCAGGGATTAAAAAAAAAGAGCCTAATGTAGGACCAAAAATTATGTGAACGCACCCTAAAATTCAAGTATCAGGCTACAAAAAATGTATATGTTTTATACAATACAAGTCTACATGGTAATGCAAAAACAGTAACTTAGACTCATTTACTGCTGGTAAACAAAGATGACTGCGCCCACTAACTGATGCCCTGAGTAGCGCAGGAGTCCCAGACTTTGGGAGATATATTGTGTCAAATAGACACAAAGACATGGGGGTAAAGTGATTCAACCTTCCAAGTATGTAAATATATCTAGCAATGCTAACAGTAGCTGCAAGCTAAATGCTAACGTGATGCCAGCGCCGCCTAGCGTCTTTTAGCATCTTTTAGCATCTTTTAGCATCTTTTTTAACTTTCTGTTTACTTTTCGGACATAAAGCCACATCAGTAACCTCCATTTAAACCTGGTTGTAACTTGACCGGAAATAGTTGTGCTAAAAATTCACTTAATTCGCCAGAAAACATCTTAAAAGAGGGAAACAGTTTAGCCACGCCCCCAAATATGACGACTGTATCTATACAATTGTTTCCATGGTGACAATTTTTTTTAACAGACACAGCAAATTGATTTCCACACAAACAAGTACTCTTTAATGTATCTGTCCAAAGGTAACACTGATTTTTATTTTCTCAACAAGAAGCCTGTTTAAAGCTAGAAGCCCTGTCCAGGATCTCTTCATTTGTTTTATTCTCAGCTTTTCCTTGTCTTGTCTTTTCAATTTTCATTTTACACGAATTAAATTTTCACTAACTCTTTCGTGAATATTTAAGTATTAGCTGGTACTGTTCTTTCATCAAGCCAGTCTCCAATAAAACTAAATCAGCTCACGCTAAAAGACACGAAGGCGCGCGACTATAAAAAGCACTACACGTCCCTCCTCTGCCCAATTTACAGAGTCGGTTTCACAGGTGCTCGTGTGAAAAGAAGAGAGTGTGAAGAGAAGACGAGGAGACAAACACCAGCTAAGCACCGACAAACTTTGAATTTAAGCTCATTGAATTAGGCGGAAACACGTGACTACAAAAGGACATGAACTGCAGTTAAGATGGTTTGTTTTGACAGCGTTTTTTTAACTATAATTGCTTGTTTTTGTGGACAGCGGCGTAATTTCCCAGGTGGATGAGTGAGGTTTATTTTAGGATGCAAACACACACACACACGGGACTAAACCTGGACTAAACCTGGACCACAACAGAACCTAGAATAATTACACGACTTATCGATCAAAACTCATGTTGGGGATCTATGTAATTGCAATTTTTCTGACCAGTGTTGTGACTGTGATTTGATTTGTGATTTTTTATTCTTTAATAACAGAGTTTGGAGGATTGACGAAATGAAATATGCAAATGATTTTACATTAATATCACAAAGTATTCTAAAACATGTTTGAACAGATCAAAAGTAAACATTTCTGTTTGGATAATTATGTTTTGTTGTAGCAAAAGCAGGTAAAGTTATATCACTCTTTGGCAGGTAAAAATCACAAAATACTTTACAAAGAACAGACACTAAACAATTAAACAACAATTGGCTCTATGCAGTTGCCTTGTTATTCAAAATAGTACATCCTGTACAACCACTTCCTGTTTAATTCTCTTCTATGAGGTTTTCACTACGTGAGTTTAAAATGAATAAATACTTATTTGATCAGACTGTTGTGGTGAATGTTAAAACACCTTAAAGACTTTACAATTCGAATTAATATTTTACCAGAGGACATTTATGTGTTTAAAAAGAGACATGTTTGTGTCTAAATGCTAACGCTAACAGGAAATGGTCGTATGTACAGAAGTTAGCTGTTTTGAACGTACACAAACCAACTGAAGTTCCGTGCACAGAGCCAATTGACCCTGTGCATTGAAGCTGTTTATGTTCAAATTGACAAACACATCTTTTTATAAAAACACTTTGTTTCTTTAACAAAAGCTCACTGTTTACTGCTCGATCTTAAAGTGTTTTGAAAATTTTAGACTGAGGCAGTGAAGCCCCATAGAAATGAACTAAACAGGAAATTAACATACCAACAGGAAGTTAGCATTTTTGAAACAATTTGAAAATACACAGCTTCTATGTACAGGGTCAATTGGAATTTTTAATTTAATTTTTTTATTGACCTTTATTTAACCAGGGAAGTCCCACTGAGATTCAGAATCTCTTTAGCAGGAGAGCCCTGGGGGAAGGGTCAGGGGAGGCATTAATGGACATGTTTTTAGTTTTTAGAAAAACAGGAATAAGAACTGGCGATGCCACAAAATTTGCAACTTTTGTGATTTGCTAATTGCATCCACTCAAATTGCGAAGCATGACAAATACTAGTTTAACATGTGTAAACATGCTACCTAGATCCAGAGGTGGGACCAAGTCACCCTCTAATAAGTATCAATTCTTTCGTTTCAAGGCCAAGTCAAGTTCCAAGTCTTTAAATCAAACTACCATTAACATCTTCATTGATTTTATAAATGCTCTTGCGCCGCTTATGCACTTCTGCTGTTGTAAACCTGCTGTTATGTGCTGCAATACTAACTTGCTAACGATGCGACGTTTTACAAACTGTAAATGTAACAACAATGTCCGAGCTGATAATCTGACATAAAGAGATCTGTATTTTGGCTGTTTTGGGCAATTTCCAAGCTATTTATTACTTGATTAGCTCATTACTGTTTTAATTTTAGTCCTGGTTAAGACCCGTTTTACATCCGGTTAAAGGAAACATTCTGTAAAAACTATAATAGTGAATTTGTAACCAGCTTGTAACAGTGTTTTCTCAATATTGTATTTACAGTAGACTGATGTTTCCACCTACCACCTATCCCCGCCTACTTGTGTGTATTTACTTGTGATTACTCAAAAAATCTGAACGTGAGTAAAACATAAAAAAGAGTAATTTGAAGCCTTCTACTTCTCAGCTAAATTTTCACAGAAGAGGCGGTGCTTATCAGTGCTGCAGCTTTGAACAGGAAGTCAATAGACATAGTTATATTTCTTAACTGTTTTGAATCAATTTTATGTTTAACAATGAACAAAATTTAAACTATTGACCTACATATGCTGCAGTTTATTACTAAATACTGGAAAAAAACACGGTACATCTCCTTTAAAATCTTCTGTAAACCTGCTTGGTTGAGCTCTTGTTAAGTCCTCAAACCAGATCAAGCTTTCTCTGTCACGGCTACGTCCTGACTTGGCCCGGTTCGGCTCTTTTCAGTCAGCGATGTAAATAATTTGAAATCCCCGGTCTCGCCTCCAGCCCCGTCTGTCTATAATAAGACGTTCAGACATCTTGCTTGTACTCCAACGTCACGTCTACAGTTTCTCTTCCCTCTCTTTTGCCTCTCACTGACACAGATACTTTGATATTATATTCACTCTGTCTCGCTCCCCCCTGTCTCTAATCCCGCCGCCGTCTCGCGTTCCTCCTTCTTCTGCCCCTATCGCGCAGAACCAGGAAAGGCGCACAACACACCCACGCGGGATTGGGCCTGTGATAAGATTAAGAACGCTCGCCGGCTAATCTGGATTTACAGCGGCGGGGAGCGTCCAAGTGCAGTGACAGAGCGAGGGGCAGGCAGGTTCCAGGCACCCCACGCGCAGGGCAGAGCAGAGCAGGGCTAGAGATGGGGCGAGAGTCCAAAATAATACACACACATGCACATACACACTATAAAAACATTAAAGGTGGCTTCTGCTTTTGTCAGGGTTTTACTGTTGAAATATTGCATAAGTAGATCTTCATTTAAAGTAGCCTCATGCATGCTTTCATTCATTTTGTGGAAACTGTCTGACATCGCCCCAGTGAGGTTTTTCACTCCAGTAGGCAGGACTTTTTTTGATGAAAGCCTTCTGCACATTACAGGAGTTTTGGCCCAATTGCAAACCCGATGTGTTCTCTGTGGGTTCGGGGAGGCATGGCCAGAGAAAGGGTTTTCGTAAGAATTTCTTTGTCGTTTCTCTCCTTATGTTTGTGCGTCACTGCGACTATTGTCAGGAGCATCATCGTGAGGTTCACAAACTGTACAAGGTGAGAGCTGGGCATTATATCGAATTTTAGATAATATCGTGAATGTGATTTTCAAGATATCCAAAAATTTAATATCGAATAGTTAAAATTGCCACAAAAAGAACCCTGTAAGAATAGAAAACAGAGAAAATGATGCTAGTAACTTTCAACTTAGGATATAACAGTAATATGTCAGCACTTCTGTGATTCATTTGCAAACATTTCACATTGTTCACGTGACATCCCAGCGATTTCCAGACCAATAATACTTCACACAGATGTTTGCAGCACAAATAAATCTTGTTCAAAGTCAGTTTTGTTGTAATACAAAAGTGATCGGGTCTAGTCACTAATGGAAATCACCAGATTCAAACAGTTTGAAATGATCTTTTAGATATTTCACGACAAAGTACAGCGTTATGAATCAGAAATCTAGTTCATCATCTAGATTCACAACATCATTGCATTCTACAACTTGAACTCAGCCTATTGACGTAATAATCGTCTGAATATCGTTATCGAGATATGCCCAAAAAATATTGAGATATTCATTTTTATCAATACCGCCCAGCCTGTAGACCTTTACAACAGAAGCTTCTGGTGCTTTTGCCTTGTGTGTAAGCTCCTAAAGTGTAAAATAAAGAAGAAACTTTGCTTCATCATCTGTAAATAAATGTAACGCTTTAGTCAATGTCCAAGTACAAGAAATACGCACGTTACCTCCCTCTCACCTGCTCCTTAAATGATGTGAGATGCAACTTTACTAGACAATTAGAACACTGCTGTTTGTTTAAACTTTTTCATTTCACACCCACAATGCGTCAGTGTAACTCTTTTCTCTGATTGGCCAATTGTACTTCTTTGTTTTCAGGAACTATCTGCAATTCTGTGATACCTGACCTTGTAGCTTCAATGAAATGAGCAGAGGAACCAGGTGGCCCCTGCCTGGCATCCTCTAAGTCCCAAACACAAAATTAACTCATATAAGATTTTGTTACCCACACAAAATACAACTCCAGGAATGTAACAGCCAATGGACAGTGCAGTATAGTAACACAAATATAGAAATCTACGTCACTGTAACAAGCAGCAAACAGTCATTTTCACCAGTTTAACTCACAGCTAAACAGAGGGCAAAGGGGAGAGTTGAAAACAAGAATTTCAACCGGAGGACGTAACAGGATTACTCAAATGTGCATCAATCAATCAAAACGCAATTCTGAGTAAACTAATCAAACTCTGCTGTAACAAGGTCAAATGTTGCTGACGAGGCTGGATGATAAAGCAAAAAATGAGTTGTGTGTTTTTCTCTCTCATATGGATCAGTCTTAATATTCTTATCAAAACAGACAATACAGACAACAATATACTTTTTACACAAGCATCAAACAGAAGAAATTTAAATAATAGTTTTATGAAATGTAAGGTTATGGAACAAGAATGAATAATTCAGGAAAAAGTTAATTTTCAAATGATGACAATACAAGGGATGGGACTATGCCAAAAATAGTGACACATTGTTTGGTGTTTCAGTTCAGTTCTGGTGTTGGGTTTGATCCTCAGGTGTCTCTTCTACACACGATTCACTTAAGTCGTGATTTGATTCAGTTTTCCATTTTGCAGCCACACTTTTAGATTTTCTTAGATATTCTTTAACTATATGAAATTCACAAAGTCACTGTTGTTATTGCTCAGAAGTTGTAACCTCGCCAGCCAGATGGTTTATCTCGCGATATTTGTGAATTCACAAACACGAGATAAACCATCTGGCCTTCCTGCTGCATGATTGGTTTGAGAGTCCGAACCAGCGGTGATGCAGTGTTAGCAGAAATACATGACACTTGTTCTATCCCATGCGGACATTGGATACACCATTACGAGTTGTTGCTGTGATTGGCTAGCTCAAATAAGGTAGGCCCCTCACCCAATCAGCTCGAACTATTTCACTAAACCCCCCACCTTTTCTAGAACGCTTTCAGTGAGTTAAGTTCAAGATGGATATAGTGAGAACACAGATAGGAGTTCAACACATTATCATCATCATGCCAGGTTACAGAACTTTTTTTAAAAAACATTTGAACAGTAAACCGTAATATTTAGGGTCCATTATTAGAGGTCCACCCATTAGTTGTCAACATAATAATGCACATTAATTTAAGTCTTGCACAAATTCAGTCTATGTTTATTCAACATTGTAGTTATTATTGTATTATTATTTGTATTTTACAACTCTAGTGTGTGTATGTAAGTGGCTGCACAAGCAAAACTAATCAATTCTAGTTGCATACTTTGATTGATTTTCTCATTCCTAGACCCTGTTAATATATACGTATATTCTTATTGAGGTGAGTGTTGTCATTTTGTCCCCTTTTGTTCCATGAAAATTGACCCAGGAATGACTACAATATGAAATCTTTTGGACACTATCGACTCCTTAAAAATTCCATGTTGTTATCCATTGAAAACTCGTGTTGTATTTAGCAAAATCACAGAAAAAGCTTGTTCCTTTGAGGCTTAACAAAATCATATTGAATCCTGACCTATGAATCGTCCCATCCTGAGACAATACACAAAGCCTGCATTTACTGAAATTATGAGTCAGAACAAATATTGAATAATAGAAGCAACCAAAAACACCACCACAGACTTTACTGCCGTACCACAGAGAGAAGCTATAAGTTTTCTATTACTGTCTTATTTATTCTGACCAGTTTCATTACGTCTATATTTTAACTATAATTGCTTATTTTCTGAGAGAGTTTTGTGCACAACAGTGTAATTTCCCTGGTGGATCTGCGAGGTTTATTTAAGTCCAAGTCTAGAAGTGCAAAAATATAACAGGCCGCTGGGGACTCTGCTTTCTTAGACTGCGTATTATTTATTTAATACAGCGGTTTTCTTCTGGAATCCCAATCATTGTACAACGAAAAATAATCAGGTTTTGAGGGTAATTCTGTGCAGACTTAAGGCACATCAGTCAAATATCTTGTCACTGCAATTTCACAAAACATTTACTTAAATAGACTTAGATTTTTACAGTATTTCTACCAAATGTGTTGGACTATTATAATAACAAACTCACAGTGTCTTATTACAAATATGATAGACTTTGTAATCTCATGCCCCAGAAAAAAGAAAAGACACTCATGTTTTTGAGGAATTGAACAAGCTCCATCTACTGGCTGTAAAGAAAATTACACAGGGGAAATAATCAAGCTGTTCTTGCCTGATATGCTCATGCTCAACACAAGTCGATTTGATTTCTGGACTTTAAAAGATCTAAAAATGACACTACAGATCAAAAGAGACAGTGTTTTTACTCAAGAGCTACACTTAAGTATAACTTAACTTAAAATTCTGGTGACTTTTTACTATTACTTCTTTTATTTTTCAAGAAATAGCTGTACTTTCTACTCCCTACAATCTAAAATCAGGCTAGTTACTTTTAGGTGTCAGCACTTTGTGAAAAAGTCTGCAAGTTAAACTCGACAAAAACTTCATCATTCCTTATATTTGTGTATTTATCACACAATACAAGGTCAGATTAATAACTTTCAATTAGTTAAAATCCACACTGCAAAGCACTACACACCAACTTTGTGACTTTTCACTTTTGTGCCAAAGTAAATGTGCATTTTTATACTTTTGTACTTCAAGTAAATGAGCTTCAGCTTGTATTTTACTCACATAACTGTACTTTTACTTAAAGGAGCACTGTGTACTTTTTGGCCAAAAATAAAAGCATGTTTTTGTAATTTTGATTTCTTTGTAGCACTAAGTAATTAATACAAACCTGCATCTTTACTTTGAACAGGCTTGCATGGCCACAAAAGGGTCCAAACAGCTTTGCTTCTATGGAAAGGTGGTTACTATAGCTGTATTTTTTCACATTATGGCATAAATGTATCTGGACCTATTCAGAATGTCCCAAAGCCTGGTTTTAATTTTCTAATTTTAGCAAATTGTGTAGCTGACTTTTCACCTCCAGAAAGTTACACAGTGCACCTTTAAGTATTGCACTTCGATACTTTTGCCACCTCTGTCAGGATGGGTATCAAGACCCGGTTTCATAACAGCACCGGTCTACGTCTTAATGATCCACTAGATCGATTAGCTCCAGCCCAGATCTTCTTATCGGCCCTGAAGGTGATATCTATACATTTCCGCGTCTGCATCTCTCCGTTTGTGTTTGTGTGCAGAGCTCTCGGGTCTCATTTATAAAGCGTGTGTGCATGGAAAAATGTTATGGACATACATTTTCCACGTTAGTTTGTGATTTACAAAAAGACAACTCGACAAAGAATTAAGCAATCCAATCCCAAATTTCTCAGCTTTGTGTCTTGTGCGATGAGGCAGAATGGCATTTGTGCTGACAGAAATGAGACATTTTTCAAGTTTGACGAAGTTTGTGTTTTGTTCATATGTACAGTTTCAGTAAGAATTCCACGCCAAGTTTTATGAAAGAGACATTGCGCGCTCACTGGGACAGAGCAGCGCCAACAGGTTCACGGGACACATGAAAGCCGTCAGCGAGGAATGAAGACACCAGCTTGCTAAGTAAAGTATAATGTGATCAAACAATGTGTCATTATAAAAAACACAAGGAGAGCCCAAACAATAATAAACCCAAACAAGTTATACGTAGATAAACTTAGAAATCAAGTAACTGGTGATGACTAAACCTGCTTGTTTATATTAAAGCTTCAGCTAAAAAGCACAGAACACAAAGCTAGAACTATAGATCAATCAACAGCTAATTATTCCAAACTAAATTTCCTGGAGAGTGATGTGATGTAGTTTTCCTCTATTTTGTTTTATTTTTATTCCAGTGGGGAGATAACCAGAGGCAAACTGAAAAAGTTGAGCTGAATTATTTATGAGCTGCACTTCTGTATAAACACCTTGAATTTTAAATGTACAAAATTGTCAGAAATGTTGCAAAAGTAGAGTCGAGCGGTTATAAAACTCAAATCAAACACATGCCATTTATCCACTGTTCAGCACTTTTCACATTATCGAGCACATAAAGGATGCGTTTTGTCCACGCATGGATTATTGGATCACTGTATGTACATTAAGAGAGTGTTTAGCTTCATTTAACTTCCCCTGTAAACACATTCTGAATCTCAGTGGGAAGTTTCTGGTTGAGTAAAAATATCCCTGGCCTGTTTAAGGCAAAAACAGGCAAGCGAAGCAACAATATTCAAACCAGGCTGGAGATAAATAATGGGGAGCAGAGTCCTTAACAAACAGCTCATGCAAAGTTAGACTAAACTAAGAACTAAACCCAGTCTGAGAACAGGGCCAAACAGAGTCAACAAAATACTAAATGTTGCTAAAAAACAAAAGAAGTGGGTGATTGTACCCCAAAATCTGGTTTAGAACTGGTTCAGAGTTGGATTAGTCCTTCTTTTCTATTTGTTCTGACCAAAATATCCAAATGGGGAAAAACAGATAAAATGTTTAGTCAAATCATAGATTATGTGTGAGGTGAATGACCACAGAGTGGTTAGAGCTCTGGCTTCTCAAAAAAGAATCCCAGTTTGGACCTAAAATAACATCTCAATCTTAATGAACCGATCACTGTTTATATCCATCTTTTTTATCTTTTCCATATTTGACACAATATATTCTTAAGTCCTCATTTGCAGTTGTAGTTGTGGAGCAGTGAATGAGAAAGCTTTTGTTTGGATTCACTGTCCATGTTATGTTTCCTCCACGAAAATCTGTTAGTGGGAATTAAATTAAGAAAATATATCGTGTCAAAGAATGATACGAAGACATGGATAATAAAGTAATTTAACAATCAGCATATGAAAATATATCCAATGGTGGTGCACGGTAGCAGAGTGGTTAGAGCTCTGGCTTCCTTAAAAGGAGATTGTGGGTTAGACTCTCGGAGTGCGACCATACTGGTGGAGTTTGCATGTTCTCCCCGTGTCACCGTGGGTTTCCTCCCACCTTCAAAAACATGCATGTTTAGGTTAATTGGACATCGCTGTAAATTTCCCCAAGTGAGTGAAAAAGAGAGTGAATGTCTTTCCATCCCTGCAACGAGTTGGCCACTGTTTCCCCACCTAAGGCCCAAAGTCACTAGGATAGTCTCCAGTCACCTGCGACCCCTAACGGGAACAAGAGGTAAGAGATGAATGAATGAATATCCAACAATGCTAAAGATAGTTGCGAGCTAAATGCTAATGTGATGCTAGAGCCGCCTGGCCTGTTTTAGCACCTTTTTCTAACTTTCAGTTTACTTGTCTGGCATAATGCCACATTAACAACATCTATTTCAACGTGGTTGTGAGTCAACCTGAAGTTCTGCTAAGAGGTAAAAAGTTTAGCTTCCCCTGCCTTTACATTGCATTCCCCCTATAGATCCAGTCGGCATCAAAGGCCACGCACACTAACGAACCTCCATAGGGGAGACTTCACATTGAGAGTGAATCATTCATCATCAATTATTACTCACTGTTCAACTACAACAGCAATTGAGGACCTAAGCAAATATACTATGTCAAATATACACATGAAGACATGGAGCTAAATAAAGTGATCCAACGGTCGTAATCTGCAAATATATCCTAAAATGCTAACAATAGCTGCAAGCTAAATGCTAAATGATGCTAGCACTCCCTGGCATGTTTAAACATCTTTTGTTAACTTTGTTTACTTATATTATATAACGCCTCATAAACAACCTCCATTTAAACATGGTTGTGACTCAACTTGAGTTAAAAATACACTTAATTTGTCAGAAAATGTTTTAAAAGAGGTCAAAAGTTTAGTTTATAACCTTAGATTTCCCCAAATATGACGACTGTATCTATAAAACCATTAACACACAAGTTAATTAGATTGTTGCTGCATATCATATATTACATAATCTCAAACTAAAGCATTAATAATTATGTTTTCTTTCCTTGTTCATAAATCTCCGTGTGCCTAACGAGCCCGTGGATAACTAGCCCGACCACACGCAGAGAAATATGTGTGAGCGGAGAGACAGGTGATGATGTGGCGCCCTCAGTGACAGTCAGTTAACTGTGGCTTAACGAAGGTCTTAATTATGGAGCGCGTGACATTTCGGCCATTCCTCCGCGGCATTGATCCGCTGTGATCGGTCAACGGGAGACAACATTATTGATCTTTTAGCCCGAGCTGGGGGTCCGAGGCTGGGGCCGGCATGCACAAAATCTCCCCTCCGCCCTCCGCCACCTGCTGCTAATACGGATAACTATCTCTTTATGCATTCGATTGATGACACCAATTAATAGCAAAAGATGGGGAGGACGCGAGAACGGCCTGTCAAAACCGTCCCCAATCAGTCAACGCAAATGTTATTGTGCATAGTAATTTTCACCCGAGAAGGCTTTCAGTCTTGCATTTGTAATTATATCTTCTCTCTGGGGTTTTATAGATGCACTGCGAAGGACCTTGGGACAAAAGCACTTGACAATTATCACAAATAACAAAGAGGCTGTTTGGGTTTCTGTTTGTTGACACGAGATTTTGGCGGTTGTGTAAAATTGCGCCGCCACAGTTTGGTTTGTATCTCTTTGTCACTGCAGCGAGGAATAATTTGACACGAGATCTAGTTTTTAACAGTGTCATAACGGTGTTTTATCTTCATTATTTTACTTAAAGTTTTATTTGGATTGAGTCATGTATTGTCCTGCAGCTGATCCTTTCACCTACCACTTAACCCCGCCCACTTGTCTGTCATTACTTACCATAACTTAAAAATGCAGATTCCAATTAAAACATGTGGTGTTCAAAATTGTAATGCAGCCCTTAACAGACTGGCTTAATGGCTCTTTTGCTATTTTGAAGAGAAAGTTAATGTACATATTTAGATCTACAATACGTTTTCGATCAGCCTTTCTACATACATATGTTTGTAGAAAGGCTTCAAAGTTGTCATTTGGACAGCGTTGAGAGACTGGACATATAATTAGTAGACTGGAAATGCTTTACAAACTCCATTCGTTGCTGATGCGACAGACGCTCCTCCACAGATAAGTGAAGCTATAACTTTTATTTGGTGTTATTTATGTAATTTGTCTGCTTTTCTCACTAGTAACCTGTAAAAACGGACGTTTGGTGTCACTAGAGTCTTAAAAGATGCACAAGATCAGAAATGTCTTGTTGAAATTCACTGGCCGTTATCAGTTTTATACACAAATTCTAAAATACTAAAAGGTTTGTAAACTCAACAATAACTTGTAGCGAGGCTCTGACCTTTGCTAAATGTGGTCTGTAGGTTTGTACCAGCTGACACTCTCTGGATCTTTCACAACTTGCATTTTTTGCGGGCTAAAGCTAACGGCTATAGGAAAATAAACAGTAGAACGCTCCGGACTAGCTTAAATCTTGCTGGACTAGCTCAGATGCTAAGTGTTCGATAGCATCAGAGTCGAACTAATTATATGTCTATGGGCTTATAAAGTTACATATAATCAGCTCTGTGCATAGAACATCAGTTGGCTTGTTCATGTTCAAAATAGCTAACTTCTGTACTTATGAGCACTTCCTGTTCATTTCATTTCTATGGGATTTTCACTAAAATTTAATAAATACTTGAAAGATCAGGCAACAGTGAGTTATGGGTGATGTCTCTGAAAACATGTAAGAGTACATATGATCTTTTTTTTATATAATCCACTTAAAATATATTCGTAGATATGATAAATATATAAATATATTTCTTAATAACTGAACAAAAGACAATTATAAACCTCATCAAAATATTTACATCTACTAAATTTTAATGAAATTTTGAGAAGTTTTTGAGTTGTTTAAGAGTAAAAAGACAAAGTATGAGCAATAATAGGTCTATGATAATAATAAAAATATATGACTTGGTAAAGCTCAGGGTAAGCTATAAAAACCATATTAAACATTTATACTTAGCTGTAAAGAACATACACATGCCAGCCTAGCCCTAGTTAATTTTACATTATCTCAGCATGTATCTTTGCACAAACTCACAATAAATAATAGATAGAAGATTGCGTTTCGAGTGTGAGCTAAAGTAATTAACATTAAATAAAACAATAGTGATATGCGCATAAATCAAAGCTCCAGATCTTAATCGTGCACCAATAATAACTCATTAATTTCTATTTGTAATTTAGCCCTTTGACGGACACTACAGTTCACATTTTTCATTATAATTTCACGTAAAATCTATCATAAAGCAACGTCGAGAAGCTGATTTCACAATAAAGCAAATGGAAAAATACACAAACGAGCCGAAAGACCTTGTGGAGTTTCATAAAGGTTGTCATAGAAACGCATTGAAATTTCATTTCACGACTGAAATCTGCATTATTACAGTTACCGACAAACTTTGAAACGCTATAATAAGAACAAAGACCAGGTGTAGAGGTAATAAAGTAGAGATGTTTTAAATTTATAGGTTAATTGTGATTATTCAAGTCACATTTTTATAATTTTAAAGGCAAAACTTGGTCATTTATTGCTTTAAACATGTACACATATTACTATTTTTATTCTGGCTGTTCATTAACTTGAATTTATGGCTGAAACTCTACAATAAAAATATAAATTACTTTCAGAATAGATTTAATGGACACAAACAAAGCAGCAGCACCACATAAAACATAAAAAGGGTCACAGAATACTGACCAAATACTTTAGTTCTGCAATGTAAGGCAAGAGACAGCTTTCATCTTTTAATATTACTGTCATTAATTATTTAAAAAGTAATGTACTATGGGTTCTATTAGTGACTAGATCCATTCACTTTTCAGTTTAGCAATATTCATTTAAGCTGTAATATTGACAATTGTTTTTATGACTTTTGAATGACAGAAAAGCCAGAATTAAAGGTGGAGTACCTGATTTTCACGCTGCAAATAAGTTTTAAATCTGACAACTTTCTCTCCTAATCTTTCGAAGCATGGTTAATATCAACATGTGTTCATTTTGTTTGCAATTATAGATTAAAAACACTTCTTACAAAGAGAAAGTGAAACTAAAGAGAACCACCCAAGCTCAGCCAATCAGAGCGCAGCATTCAGCTCCAGATTAGAACTAAAATTTGTTATTATTCAGTTCAGACCATACACGTTTTTTTTTGTTTTTTTCACAAAGTGCTGCATTTACCAAATAGGTTTTAGTAGAAAGTACAAAGGTAGGTACCCCAACTTTAACATTGAGCTAACTGAAAATTCCAAAATTCTCTGTTGGGTCTGTGCACAGAACGTCAATTGTTTGTATTAAAATGCCTTGTACACCTGAGTATGTTTATTTCAATTCACCTAATTCCGATTCACACACTTTTTTTGGCTTTGCACTTCTTGCTTGACTATATTTTCATTATTTAAACTTCCAGAAATGGGTTAAAATGTTATCTATCAGTTGTAACTTTAGATTGCTAACCATATGAGATAAGAAAAGTCCGTAATAACGTTTATTTTTGATAAAGTCACATGAAATCTTGTACTTTCTACACTCATAAAAACATTCATTTTAAAAACTAGCGTTGGTGACCTCGAAGTTTCACTGCTTTGAGCTGTTTGTTTATGTTTATTAACAGTTTAATATTGTGTTTTCACAAACGTTAAGCTTATATTTAACTTAAAATAAGAAGATTTAAAAGGTTAATGATAAATATAGCATCATCTATGTTGTTTGCACATTGACTTTTGACTCAAATTCGGCACTGACTCCGAATGAAGAATGACAAGGCCAATCTCAAACAAATATAATAAACCCAGCAACTGAATTCTACACTTAAGCACAGCTAAACAGGAAGTGCACTGCCAAAAAAGAGGGAGGGCTAAAACAAGGTGAATAAGATTTCTTTAAAAATCAGGAAAACGCTTCACCAAAGTCTTTATAAAGAGATGTGTTTATGTCTGAATGCTAACGCTAACAGGAAATAGTCAGATGTATATATGCTAGCTATTTAAAATATAAACAAGCCAACTGACATTCCGTGCACAGAGCCTAATATTGTCACGTGAACAAAACCTATTTCCCATAGCGTAGCATGCTGTAGTCACATTACAATTACAACACGACTTAAACTTGACCGTGATGACATTTTGACAAATTGTCCACTGTCCGCGCTGAGAAAAAGTGTTTTAAACTGCGACGTCTGTTCACACAAAAGCACTAAATTTTGCCATTGTGTCCGGGTGAAAACAAACATGTCGCGCTGACTTTTAGCCGGTCGATGCAGTTTGTGGCCTCTGACCCGCTCCAGTCGCTTCTATAAAAATCCTATGTGGTCCCTTTTCTCAGTTGGAAACACAAACATTAAAGGGCACGGCTTTGGTGATAAGGAGGATGTGTGACAGATGGTGCGCGCAGGAGAAATGAATTAGAATACATGAGAGGAGAGAGAGAGAGAGAGAGAGAGAGAGAGAGAGGGAGGGGGTGATAAAAACAGGAGAAAAGCAGAAGAGGGGAGAATAGGCGTGAGATGGGTAAGAGAGAAAATAAAGAAAGGATAGTGGAGAGAAAGAGAGAGAGAGAGAGAGGAGGAAACATGAAGAGGGGGGAGAGAAGGATGGGGTAATCGAGAAAAAAAAAGAAATGGGGAAGAAATAGACGTGGAGTAAAAGAGATAGAGGGAGGGGAGGGTGAGAAAGGAAGGGGGAAAAAGAGAGAGAGAGAAATGGAGGGAGAAAGAGGGAGGTGAGAAGACGAGAAGAGGGGAAAGGAGAGAGAACATAAAGAAGACACAAGAGAAGAAAAAGGGGGTGAGAGAAGAAGGGGAAGAGAGGAGAAAAGAGTGAGAGAAGGAGAAAGAATAGAGAGGAGAAGTGGAGTAGAGGAGAGAGAGGGGAAGAAAAGAGGGGAGAGAGGGGAAATGAGATAGGACAAAAAGACAGAAGAGGCAGGAGAGAGAGAGAGAGAGAGAGAGGGAGAGAGAGAGAGGGGGAGAGAGAGGGAGAGAGCGAGACAAAGGGGATGATAAAAACATCATAAAACAACATAAAAAAGAGAGTGAAGAACAAGAAGGAGAAAGAAGAGAAAGAGTGAAGAAGAGGTCAAGGAGAAGAAAGAGGGATGAGAGAAGAGGTGGAAGAGAGGAGAGCAAGAAAGTGAAAAGAAGATAGAAGAGAGAGAGAGAGAGAGAAGGGGAGAGTGAGAAAGAGAAAGAAGGGAGAGAAAGGAGGGGTAAGAGATAGAGATGGGAAGCAGAGGAAAGGAAAGATAAAAAAGAGGGAAAGAGTGAGATAAAAAAGCAGAAGACACATGAGAGGAGAGAGAGAAATAAGAGGAAAAAAGGGGATAAAAAGGAGGAAATAGGCGAGTAAGTGAAAAGAAGATAGAAGAGAGAGAGAGAGAGAGAGAGAGAGAGAAAGAGGAGAGAAAAAGGAGGGGTAAGAGATGGAGAGAAGAGATAGAGGATAAAAGAGGGATAGAGTAAGATTTAAAAAACCAGTGGACACATGAGAGGAGAGAGAGAGAAAGAACAGAGTGGGGAAGGGAAGAAGAAGAGACAAAACGAGGGATAAAGAAAGAAGAAATAGGAGAGAAGGGAGAAAAAGGGAAAGGAGAGGCCATCATCCAGGTCCCGGTGCCACTCCAGATCGGCACGGCAACCATCGTCATGACAACCCTGTGATGAGAGCAGAAGCCGCACAGACATAACACACACACATGAACAGGTACAAACAAGAGAGAGAGAGAGAGTGAAGGGAAGAGAAGAGGGGGAGGAAACAAACGAGGGGACAAAGGAGGCTTCTAGGTCGGGAGATTAGGAGTTAGTCAATACACACACGGCTCTCAAGTGTACAGCAGCAGAGACTGTATTTATGTGTGGCTTTATGTCCAATTAGGCCACGCCCCTCCACGGTAACTGTTGCCATAGGAAAGATCAATTCTATTTGAGACCACATATAAACGTAATGATCTGTGCTACACGCTGTACATAAATAAGCGATCATTAAAAAGGGATCGACGCGTGATTTGAAAACAGCGTTTGTGAGCTGGCCATGTTGACTTGGCACAAACTGGAAACGAGGGCCACAGGTGTTTGGATGTAATGAGCAAAACAAAGGAAGTTTAGGCCTATTGTTTGTAGGGCTGCAACTAACTACTATTAGAGTATGTCTAAGCAATTGTTTCTATTGTAATGAGACTTTTTATCAACCAAATAAAGGTTAAAATAGTTTAACTGAAAGCTTACAGATAAATAATAATAGGTATTATTGATGCAAATCTGAAAATAGTTTATTTTTTAAGTATTTTGACAAAAATATGACATTATTTTATGCATAGATATGATTTGTCAAGAAGTTGCGTTCACATTTTATATGATCAGGGCCAGCTGGTGGACAAGAGCCACATTTTTGCAATAATGACATTTTCTTTTGCCATGCAATATCTAAAAGGTCATTTAACACATTTTCAATCTGATTACTATTAGGTCAGTGTGATATTGCACAGAGCTGCATTTTAATATTCATTATGCTGTTGGCTTCCGTCTGTGTTAAATATTCTTCTCCTATAGAGTTGCCACAATGTCACGTGAACACAATTTCAATTTATAAGCAAAAAAATTATATAGAAAAGCAATTACTGTTTGACTAGTGGATCTGCATCCTTTTACAGCAAAAGAGCCACGTTTGCCCAATTCAAACCAAAGTCGGAAAGAGCTGCAACTATTTAGTCAGATAAATATACACACTGATAAAAAACATTTAGACAGTTAAGTGAAGTAACACACTGCTTTGCAAATAAAATAGTGTGTGCATGCACAATAATTATTTTGACGAGAATATTCATTTTGTTTCACTAAGTAGAACTTTTCTTTTCTGGATGTAATGCACCTGTGCATTTTTGAAAGAGATAAATAAATCCAGTTACAGCTGTCAACAGATTTAGAAATGATCAACTAATCAGTATACACTCAACAACTGCTTATTTAAAATAAACACATACTGTAGCAGAGAATGGTCTTTAACTTTTTAGTAGTCTGGTTCATCATTCTCAATCAAATCTCAAAAAGCCACACTGATGTCTTGAAAGAGCCACATGTGGCTCTTGAGCCGCAGGTTGCTCTGGACTATAGCGCATCAAATAGTCAAATAATGGACACTAGCTGCCAAAATAAGTTGAATCTTTCATTAAAACTACTGTGAATGGCATCTTCATAAGTCAAAAGATTGGATTAAGTGACACTCAATGGTTTCTTCTTTCTGCCATCAGACAATTCTGAAAAAAATATTATAAAACACCATCTGTCAATTGAGCGCAGTAATTGTTCAAATACAAGATATACAATGCATTTGTGTGTAGAATTGTGGAAAACATACAATGCCCTTGAGCATGTGGGCGTTTACGAACATAATTGATAAAGACTGAAGTTGATCGTCACTGCAAACCATTATAGACTTAAATATGAAATACCAAGAAGTGGACAAAGAAAGCAAAGTTTATAGAAAACCCAAGGCAAACCAAGGCTACTGTCCACACTGAGCAATGAAACATAAGCAGTATATAAATGTATGTACGTAACGCGCTGTATAGATTGAATACACAGTGATAAACTCTGTGTGTTTATACAGTCAGCGAATTGAATAGCTGAGGGTTGAATGAGACGGTGCAGCGGCATAAAGACACGCAGACTATGAGAAGCTCGAGGGGGAGAAAAAAGAAAGAAAAAAAAACGGGGAAGAAATGGTGCCTGTTGAATGCCTGGAGAGCAGATGCGACCAGAAAAATCTCTCGCTCTGAGCCTAACAGACAATTTACCGTCTCTGTCCCCTCCTCCACACCTCTCTCTCTCTTTCTCTCTCTCTCTTCCCCCTCTACGTAACCCCCTCCGCTCCCTCTGTCTACAGCTTGTTTACAAAATCGCTCCTAAATTGTGCACAGCCAAATCGCGCTCCGGTAATGTGAGCAAAAAAAAAACAAAAAGACATTCTGAATCCAAATTAAAGAGGGTTGTGTGACGCTACTGGTGTAATAAAATGTGGTCGTATTCGCGCAGGAAAGGGTAAAAAATGTGTGTAAGTATGATGCAAGATGAATTAAATATGCACAGTAGAAATACAAACAAATGTAAGACGATTATTTACTAAACTGGACTGCAAAGGTGCAAGCTCAAGAGCAAGATATAGTTGCACATAAATCAGGTCTATAAGGACTAAATTAACAAGGTACAGTGCAACAATTAACCAAATGAATTGTGACAAGACATAGGAGAAAATACCACCTTAAATTGGATTGGATTAGAGGAAATATGTGCATAAAATAGGTTGTACTTTTGAGAATATTTTGATTGACGTAAAAGAAAATTGCACATGGAAGAAGCATAACATGGCTTGTTTGGCGTAAATGAGAAAAATACATTAATTTTCCAGCATGAAACTAGAAAAACATGCTAATGCAATTGAATTAAGAACTACGCTCACTGTTCTAATGATAAATCAGATTTTATAAGTGAAAATATACGCTCAATTTAAGATAAATATGGTTTAAAACAGTGACGTTTTAGCTCATTATAATGTATGGCATTGTCGTTTTTGCACTAGACTTGGAGTCGTCTCTCTTTGACTTGGGACTAGACTTGGACTTGTCTCTCTTTGACTTGAGACTTGACTTGGACTTGTCTCTCTTTGACTTGGACTTGACTTAGAGTAACTTGTTCCCAGCTCTGCCAGTATTTCAGATTTTCTTCAATCTTACACTTTATTCATAAACTGACTCTTTCTAGAAGCTCTCATTCATTACATTTCAGCCTTGACTTCATTCATTCATTAAAACATTGTCAATGTACAGTAGAAATAATTATGTGACTATAAGGCTGCACGAATTGGAAAAGATGTTTAATATATGATATGAAATCCATGTGTTTTTACAGACAAATTATATTTAATACAGATGGAAGGCAACTGAATATTCTTTCAATTCAGTTCTTTGTTATGATAGAAAAAGTGAATGATTCTAGTCACTAATAGAAATCAGATTGTAAATGGTGGTTTTCCGGTGGATTTCTTTCTGCGTTTATGATTGTTGGTGCAGAACTGACCCACAGGACACGGCGGAACACTTGCAGGCAGTTTTTGTTTAATCTGGATTACAATAAAAGTGAACAGTCAACGTGTCCTGTTAATGGTTGGCCTAAACTACAAATAAGAGACAATTTTGTGTAATTATAACACTATGTATAATGAACGGGTTACATGACATTCCCTTTAGAGATTTCATCCCAAAGCACGTTATTCTTGCCCACCATTTGGCAAAATTAAATTAGCATTGTAACAAAAAGACTCGTTTGGCTCTGTGCACGAAATGTCAGTTGGGTTGTTCAAGTTCAAAATAGCTAACTTCTGTACTTATGAGCATTTCCTGTTCAATTCATTTATATGAGGTTTTCACTACATAAAACAGTGAGTTGTTATTGATTTCTCTGAAAACACGTTAAAGACTTAACAAATCAGGAGAATATTTCACCAACGGACTCTTGGTTGTTTATAAAGAGATGCTTGTGTTTAAATGCTAACGCTAACAGGAAATCCTCTTAAGCGCTGTGTCCGAACATCCACACTCGTTTCCTATCCACTCAGTTACTATATAGTCCTGCCCTGTTCAGTGGACTGGTCAGTGACTCATTCATCTGGTCTTTCGGACACGATGCGCACTACTTTCAGCTGACTGCGGGTCACGTGACTGTCCCCCTTGAGTTCAAATAACGGTCGGCAAAAAAGTTAAAATTTACTTTTACAGCCCAAACTAAGGTAAGCAGCTAACATTAGCATCTTTACAGCTAACGGCTTTCAGTTACGAGTGTTTTGTTTATTCTTCGTCTCAACATTTAGCTTAAGCAGCTCCTTCTCATCTTTACTTCAGTCGTGTTGATTACAGTTAAAGACTTGACACTGTCCACGTTGTTTTTCCGATTCTCGCAATGAATTGTGGTCTATATTGACCGTTCTAGTGACCATCGATGCTCACTACTTTTCCAGATGCATTGTGTGAAATGTTAAGTGCACTACTTTTTGACCTGCTGGACATTTGGGCGACTACAAAATGGCGAAACCCCTGAATAGTGAACTATATAGAAAATTGTGTGGACGTTCGGACACAGCCTTGGTTTGTGTTTGTGTTTAAAAGTTAACGCTAACAGGAAATACTAATAAGTACAGAAGTTGGCTATTTTGAATATAAACAAGCCAACTGTTTTATGTGAAAAATGCTGGATTATTTTCTGTTTGCGAATGAAATTAAAGTGCGAGTAATCTTGCACTTGTCTTATTTGAGTAAAATACAAAATAATTGTTGGTGATGCACGTAACATAAAGCAAAAATGTGATTAAAGTCCAAGATATCAAGTCTAAACAAGAATTAAACTGGGACCAAACCATTGTCTTCTACTGAAATACAATCCTTACACATAGATCTAATCAGGCCGCTAATGAATAAAACTCATTTCTTTATCTTAGCGCGGCACATATGAGATAGAAAATTAAACTAGCACCCTTTTATCATGCCTCTCTCTTTCTCTCTCTCTGTGCTTCTTCTTCTTCTCCTCTCCCTCGTTCGCTCCCTCTGTCTACAGCTTGTTTACAAAATCATTCCCAAATTGTGCACAGCCAAAACCCCGCTCCGCTAACACGAGCAACAAAGACATCCGCATTTAATTCCTCTCCCATTTGCAAAGATTATACCCGCTCCTACGCCTCGCTTTCGACTACCCCACAACGAGCTAAAAGCGACGCTGGTAATAAACACTAAACAGGACAAAAAAACACAGAAAAAGCCTGTATTTTCCTGAGCATGACTCGACTGGAAACACATTGGCCGGTGCTGCTTGTCCGCGCGACACACTTAATCTTCCCCACTCCCCCGGGATTTCGCTGGATTATGAGATATTAAACCCATAGATTATCCAATCACATCACAGATCGACCCTCGGCAATAATGCACGACCTCGCAAGCCACGCGCATCTATAAGTAAAAAGCAGCAGAGTGTCTTTAAAAGGGCACAGGGTCTATATATATATGTATGTGTATGTGCGGGGTCACTGTGGAGGGGGAGATGTTTGCACCACTTTTCCATCACTGAATGATTCGATACTGGGTCACCGCAGTGTTTTTGGAGCACATTTAAAGCAAGATGCAAAAAGAAATGTATAATTGTTTTGTTTGTGCTAAGCTTTTTTGTGTTTTTAAGTAATAAAATAGGAGTTTTTGTATGTGAAGTCACTGGAAAGGGAGATGTTTGCACAACTTTCCATCACTTTGGTTTAATGTTTTTGATGTTTCTTTAGTGTACATATAAAAACTATCTATTTTCTAAAAAAGTAAGACACTATTTAAGAATTTATTATTACATAACAGAGCAGGAGATTGTAATCTGCACGAGATTCGGTTTGAATATGTGTTTTAGATAGGCATAGCACTTTTACTGCTGTTCGGCTCATACCCATAGATTCGGGGCTAGACCCACTGACATCGCGACTTCAGGCCCGGTAAATTGGCCTGGCGATGTCGCAAATAATTTAGAATTTTGCTTCGAACTTTTACAAAACCAGTAAAATTCCCAAACTTTTCCAGGGCCAGTATTTCCTTGACTTTTCGACGTTTTCCATGACTGTACGAACCCAGCGTAAATTCCAATAGTGAATGAATAACAGACAAGTTGGGATAAGTTTGCTACTGACTCCACCAAAAGCCCAAAGTCACTGGGATAGGCTCAAGTCACCGTCACAAGTGCTAGAAAAAGAGCAGATGAATGTCACGTGTCTGTTGTTGTCTAATAACTAAATTTGTTATTTTAACCAGAATGTATACAATTTGACTTTTGTACGATGACTAATGCAAAATCCTAATAGTTAGTTACAGACGGATACATTTTTTCTAATTGGAATTGAATTATTTAATAATAGGCTATGTTAGATGTGTCATGGCATGTTCTAACAGAAACAATGCCAAGACTAGTGTGATCATAACTAAAATGTAATAACAATAATACTTTTTCCTCAATTCCTCTTATTCTGGCTCACTCTTGTTTGTCTTTTTTGGCAGCGGACTTCCAGTTTAGCTGAAGTTAGTCTAAACTAACATGGACATAGACAATTGTTTTATCTATTTAAGATTGCCTCGTAAGACAGAAGAGTTAAGATGTTAGTTATCTTAACAGAGCTAAACAGGAAATACGATGACAACAAAAGTGGGCAGGGCAGAAAAAGGCAAATACAGATTTAGAAAATACAACAAACCACTTACAGTTACAGACTGACATATTCAACATTAAACATTAGTATTATCTTTATTAAACCCTGTTAAAATTGCTTGATTCTGGGATATAAACCCTCATTTCAAGCATCTTGATAACTTTAAGCTTAAGTTATTGCAGAAACCAAGGTTATTGTCCTTGTTTCAAACTGTTCTGAACCAATTTTAAGACATTATTTCTTACTTTCAGACACATTATTTGCCACTGGGTTAAGACAATTGTACTTACCCCATTGGCAAACTAAGACAAATTCACTTGTAACCAGTGAAACATTTTACATTACATCAGCAATTAAATCTTATCCAGCTAAAATTCTGAATCCAAGTTATTAAGAGTTTTTGCAATGTACAGCTCAAATCATTGAAAAAGTTGCATTTTATCATGATTTTTTGTGATTGTCTTTAGCATTAATGCTCTAAATATTATAGGTTTATACATAATTTGTTGTACTTTTGAGCTACAAGTGAAAAAACAATGACCTAAAGCTAAAACACAGACGATCCAAACTGTTGTCCTGATCCAGTTTTTGCATAAACTAATCTCTGTGTTTGTATTGTTTACTGCAGCCCTGTTCTGTATCATGTCTTCTCCTGTTTACTGGATAGATGGAGCGATAGACGGAGGGACGGGTGGAGGGAGAGGACAGAGGGCGGGGGCTGTAAAAGGGGGCGGAGCCAAACGGGACAGAGACATTTACAGCAGGAGCAGGAGGGAGGGAGGGGGTTAAGAACGAAGAAGAGGGCAAGCTACAAAGACAATTTTCCATCTCGCTCTCCATCGCAGCATCACAGCGGCCGGCCATCGCATCGCAGCCGTCTCCTGGCAACCGCATCCCCGCCTCCCTCCCTCCCCTCCCGGTCGCCGCGGCAACGTCTCCAAGGCAACCAGACCTGCGACCGTAATCAACCTCCTCCTCCCCTTTTTTTAACCCACCCATTGCTTTTTTTTCCCTCTTTGCTCTATTTCTACCGCCGCTCTTTCTTTCTCTCTCTTTCCACAGACCTATTCTTTCCCTCTTTTTTTTTTTTCTTTTCACGACAAAAAGCACTCAAGCCCAGTCGGGACGCACTTCACAGAGGGGTAAAGGGGGCGAAGAAAGCACAGGTGGAAATTGGTTGTATTCAGGTGGTGTCTGGTGATGTCAAAACCCCAGATGGAGGGCAAGGAGCTGTATACATGAATAGTGAAGAAGAGGAGGCAATATTTTTTTGGTTGTTAAAGAAGAAATATGCAAATATAGAGAGAATTGTTGAGCAAATGTTGAGCCTTTTTGTTGGGAATTTGTCCATTAAATCAGCATACAAATCCCAGCTGGATGTCAGTCAAAAGAAATATTTAAATCGCCAGAAAAGCTGCAGCAATGAATCTGCAAATGTGACAGACAATAAACAAATGGTCATGTTTTGATCATTATAAACATTATCTAGATTTTTCTCATGTATTCTCTACAAAGACGCCTTCAGATATTTCAATGTTTAAGAGTTAATGATGTATTTAAGTCTCTAAAAAGAAGAAGTAATTGTTTGACAAGTCGATAAAATATTAGTGACAGCTTTAATTGCCACCATTATTCATTCATTTTCTACCGCTTAATCCCGTTAGGGTCGCGGGTGACTGGAGCCTATCCCAGTGACTTAGGGCCTTAGGCGGGGAACACCCTGGACAGTGGCCAACTTGCCGCAGGGTTAGACAGACAAACATTCACTCTCTCATTCACTCACTAAGGGAAATTTGCAGTGATGCCCAATTAACCTAAACATACATGTTTTGGAGGTGGGAGGAAACCGGAGTGCCCGGAGAAAACCCACGGTGACACGGAGAGAACATGCAAACTCCACCCAGAGAGATCGTGAGATGTTGATATGGTCCGACCCGGGAGTCGAACCCACAACCTCCTTATTGGGAAGCCAGAGCTCTAACCACTTGGCTACCGTGCACCCCTGCCACCATTAGTGCTTTATTGATTGCAAAGGTGCAGAAGTCACATTGGATTCATAGTAAAAACTGAAGAAAGGGAATCGAATTGACAAAATCAAACCAAGTCAAAGCATCTGAACAATGTGACAATAAAACAAACAAACACAAAAGCTTGTATTTTAGGCATTCAACATTTAGACTTGTCATTATTTGATCCTAAACTGAGCACGTTTTAGTCTTGATGTAGATTTACATGTGGTCCTGGTTCTAGTCCAGATTAAATTTAGTCTTTTGTCCAACAATGTCGAGATGCATCGATCCATCTTTTTTAGCTCCAATACCAATGTTAATTGTTTGACTTTAAAGTGTGTACATGACAGAAATACACAAAGGTTACTAATTTACAACTAAAAAAGTTCGTTACCTCAACTTTTAATTTGTCAAAACTGAAAACTGTCATTCAGTAAAACATTTGGGCTGATTCTACCTTGGTGTTTATTGGGTTTTGATGATTCCTCTTTAAAAGCCGAAGTTATTTCAACTTAAAATATAATTAATAGGCAGCATTTTATAAAGATTTGTAAGACTATGGCGGAAAAGGCAAACAGTATTTAATATATTTATTGAATAACATATTTGGGATAAGTGCGTATTTTTTGTGGCTCTACAAATCAAGAAAGAAATTGGTTTACACTGCAAAAAAGGAAAAATCACTTGAATTAAGCATATTAATCTTCAACACAGTATCAGAAGTAGGCGTACATTTACCACGAAACAAAAACAGTGTATTATGACCACAATTTCAGGCTTTTTTTGCGCACTTATGTTACGCCGTACATTTAGCACGATATGAAAAAGTGTAAAAATGACACGAGATTTCACAGAGTAAAAATTTTTGGTTGAAGCCACGTGGGGACATTTTCTTTAGATGTAGAGGGTAAGTTTAGGCTTCAAGTTACTAAAATGAGTAAGTTTAGGGCTGGAGCTTGGGGTAGGTTAAGATTTGGATCAGGATTTCGTTAATATTCATAAATAAGAACACATCTTAACAACCACCATAGAAATGAACTGGGACTGCGACACATACCATAACTAAGCAAAACAGCCGTGAACTCATGCTAATCATATGTAATTTACATATTGCGTAGTGTCGTGGTAAATGTACTCTTTCTTGTGAGATTAGGCTCTAATCTTAAAAGACTAATTTTAAGATTTTTTTCACTTAAAAAGACCAAGTCTAACTAAGATTATTTGACTTGTTTTAAGATATTCTATCCTGATTTACCTTATCTAGCTATAAAAACGTATTTTAAGCAAATCTGTATCTGTTTTAAGCCGTAATTGCTTGAAAGAAAAGATTTGCTTAGCATTTTCTACTCAAAACACTTTGGTTAGTCAAACTTTCTTACTGCACTGGCAGATTATTTCACTTTAAATAAGACACTTTTACCTCAAAAAAGCAACGTCTTATTTTTTTAAAGGTCTTTTTGCAGTAAAATTACTGTAAGCTGTAATCATGACACAACAACAAGCAAAAAGCATCATAGTTTCCTCTATCAATGGGAAACACCGAATAAGTTTTGCAATAGAGAAAATAAGTCCAGATGGAGCACAAATAAAAGTCATATTCAGTTTTTATTTTCGAGATATTTGGATTTGTTTGATTTGAGTCCAAAATGTGCCTGACTCATCCCAGAACGACTGATTTGACTGGACACAAAACACTCTCCTTTTTATCTCTGACACATCCAGGAGCAGTGAATAGTCTAGTTTTATCAGATTGTAAAAGAAAAAACTCTGCCTGATATGAGCTAGTTTCATTCTCAAACCACAGACCCGTTCGAACGATTATGAAAGCAGAACTCTCAGCCTGCACCTTTTCCACGTCTGTGTCTCTTTTTTCTTTTGAGCAAACACCTCACAGGGCTGAAGAAAACACAGGTGGATATTTGAGCAGCGACACAATGAGAGTGAACGCTGTGTTTTATGGAGATGTGGCGTCTTTCAGGGCCACATTACGACTCGAGGGGATCTACCGGAAAAGGGACAAAAACAAGACACAAAAGAGGGTGAAAATGACGCTGAAAGGGACAAAAAGGCTGGCTGTATTAAAAGGGAATATCCTGCGTTTGTGGCGTTTGTCTGATTGACTTTCAGGCGAACTCTGCAGGACATGTTTGAGTTATTTTGTCTTTGATTCGTCGTGAGAGAGGCAGCATCCTTAAATAGGCGTGAGTCATAGGGCATTACCTTCAGACTTAATGCACCTTAGCGTTTCTGAAACTCCGACGTGCATGAGGAGAACTTTAATATGATAAAACGGTGCTAAAATAAAAACGCATTAGTCAGAAGCTGAAATATCCCGGATTTCGGTGGCATTTCTGTGATTTTTTTAGAGCTGCGGTCGGCTTAAGGAGGAAATTCTAGTTCAGTTAAAGACACGAGGCCTCGTTTGTCAAGCGTTTGCTCATCTGCAAAATAGGTTAAGAGGAGCAAAACCTTGACAGTGTGGATGTGACGAGATCAAATTGTCACGATACTGTGCGCACATGTAAAGAACGGTCTTGGGAATGTTAAAGGGTTCAGTTGTGTATCTTTGAGCAGCTGTACTAAAAATGTTTCTCCATAAAATCAAACAGAAAACACACAACAAATGTTGCTTGTTTTGAAGTAAAAATGTCAGTTAAATAATCTGCAAGTGCAAAGTTTGACTAACCTAGTTTTTTGTTTTGAGCAGAAAATGCTGTTTCAAGTTCTCTTGACAAGTTTTTAAGCAAATCTATTCTTGATTCAAGCAATTATGGCTTAAGACAGATACAAATATGCTTAAAATAAGTTTTTATATCTAGATAAGGTAAATCAGGATTAGAATATATTGAAACAAGTCAAATAATCTTAGTAAGACTTGGTCCAATTAAGTGAAAAAATCTTTAAAATAGTCTTTTAAGATTAATTCAAATCATTTTTATCCAAGTTAGTTTTTCCTTTTTTGCAGTGCAGTCTAAACTCTGTCTCATTGTTTATTTTGTATTGATAGAACAAATATTGACAAACCTAATTAGTCCTAAACATTGTAAAAATTTGGGCAAAACACAGTCAAATATATGGGTTAAAAACATGTTTTTCACACTTAAACCTAGTTTAAATGGATCCACAAGAAGATATTTGACTCCATTGCATCTAAAACCTGGTAAAAAGTAGGACAGACGTGCTCCTTCTTCTCTGTGTGCGTCTGTCTGCAGCAGCCGAGGGGAAGAGAAAGGGGGCGGAGCCTGATCCAAATTTCAGTAAGTCATAACACTTAAAGAATAAGTGTTATGACTTACTTAAAGAATAAGTGTTATACTGTTATAGACATTACATGTGGGATATGCCTCGTCAATTAGTTAGTCGACTAAAATATTTTAGATTTGGCCGTTTATCTCACCCACACAGTGCTCATAAAGACTAATAATGCAATGAGTTCATACAAAACAACAATTTACACCAAGCATGTCCAAACTTTTTAATTGAAGCCGGATTTTTGAAAAATATTTGGAGCAGATGGTCACATAATAAATGGACATGAAAAGAATTCTTTACAAAATTGCATTTGGATTAGTTTTCATGAGCCACGACAGCTTAAAGGTACACCGTGTAACGTTTTAGCCAAATAATAAACTTGAACAAAAGCATTCTTTGCTTTCTTGGATATTTTTGTTGGACAAAAAAAATATAATGTGTTTCTTTACTCTGTGCAGGGTTGTATCTTCCTTTAATCAAGCGTTTTGTTTCCCATAGAAGAGCCTCTTTCTCCTTGTTTCTATAAAAAATGTTCCCTTAACAATAATATTCCACAGCTTGGCATAAAACTGATCCATCAAGACAGCTCCAAACTATTATTTTAATTTATGTTTCAATGGGATTATGCCTTTGTTTTTTTTTAATCCCAGAAAATTACACAGAGTCACAAACAAACTGAACATACATTTTTGGTTTGTATAACATCAAACTGTAGCTTTGATTATGAAAACAGAATTGTTCAAATTGGCAGTAAAAACTTTAAAAACTACATTTTTGTAATTTGGGCTAATTTAGAAAGTCTGAGGGCCAACAAAATTATAATTATTGCTTGATTTATACAGAAAATAATGTGTTTACATAAAACGGCAGATTATATTATTGATTTGATCCTAAATCTTCAGCTAATTCACACATTTTACTGCTGTTCAGAATAAATCTTCATAGAATTACCGTAATTTCTGGACTATAAACCGCTACTTTTTCACAAGTTTTGAACTCTGCCGCTTATACAACACTTAAGCAAAATTATAGACTCTCATAGACTTACTATTAAAAAGTGCGGCCTATATATGTACTTTATCCTTTTTTTATTTAATCTAGTTGGTGCAGCTTATATTCAGGTGCGCTCAATAGTGTGAAAATTACGGTAAATAGTCAACCTTTATATTGTTTGACTGAGACAGAATCAATCAACTAAACAATTTAAGAACTACATTCCTACTAGAGCGATACAGTTAGTTTGCCACTACATTCTGCAGAAAATACAGAAAATTATGTTTGTTAAATCTCAGAAGCTAAGCAGGACAGGTCATGGTCAGTACTTGGATGGGAGGCAAGAACAGACTGTCATTGTGTCCTTTTAATACATTTAAGACATTTCAATATGAAAGAGTGAGCAGTTCATTGATGTAAAAGCTCTTGAGTGATTTGAAAAGTATTATTTAAACTTTATACAGGCAGTTTTACCAAATGTTTCCCAGTCAATCATGTCTCTCTCTATATAAAAACATGTCTACGAAAGCTTCTACAGATAACTTCAAACTCACAGTCCAAAACGTTAGCTCTCTCTGATGTGTGTGTTTTTTAAAGCCGGACACTAAATCAATCAGACACAGAAAGATTGGCAGCGTGGGAGCTTGTACAGTCCGATAATATTGAATCAATGATCCTCCGTCGATGTCTAAGCCACTTCCTTCACCTGTCTCTCTCTCTTTCTCTTTCTTTCTCTCTCTGCAGGCTCCAGTAGCTCGTCCGGCAGCTGACAAGTCTCCAAAACCGCTTTTTTCCCTTTGCTATCCAAGACAGCCGGCCCGACAAAACCCCTCCAAAGTATAGAGAATATCAAAGAGTACATTTATAACAAAACTGCGGAGGACTTTCAATTGTTTGGTCTGTTAAATATTCATGTCAAGCAGCGTTTGACTCGCCTCACTGGAGCGTCGGAGGAAAACAATTGTACAGAATCGGCTTTTTCCTACCGCTCCTCTTTTAATTCAAGCTTTTTTTTTATGCTGTTATGTCAGTCAGAGCCGTCTCGTTTGGTCACTAGATCAAAAAGAGTCTAATAGGTTGTATTCAAAAGACGGATGTCAAGAACGCAGTTGGAAAGAAGGGGATAATTTTCGACCAGTGGATGTCAAAGGAGAAAGTGTTGAGAGGTTTGAACGGATCAATAAAGACTAGATCTCAATTTATTAAGTGGTGCTTTTGAATATGTCTCAGGGTCGCGTTAATTTATTATTTTTAGGGCTGTAGTCGACCAAAGAAACTCTTGGTCAACTAAAAACACGTCCCATCAACTGATTAATCCACTAAAAAGGGGGCGTGGCAAAAACTCTGAAGCTAAACGTAGAGTTGTCCAAAATACTGCAAAACTGGTGTTGAAATTAGTTACTCATTTGAACAAATACCAATGACATTAACAAGACAAAAATAAGAACAAAATCAGATCATTTCTGCCAAAAAAAAAAAAAAATTATAGAGGGATTTTCGGTCAACTTCACTTTCCACTCTACTGCGCATGCATTATGCAGAAAGACAAACTCTCCGTCCGATTAGATGGGGAAACTTCTTGAATAAAACCTTAAAACATGATGAGAGCAGCTGTTTTAGTCAGGTCTGAACCGGTCTGACAGACGTCTGACTCCTGAAGCTCGAGACTGTGTTTTTCTTGTCTTTTTTTCACTCATCTGAATGTAACTTTTAAGGGTCGTAGGGTCGAATTTCATTCACAAATGTTGATTTAGCTCAAATTAGCTGCATAATTTTTGTTTTCTCACAGTGATAAACTCTTGTAGTTAGATGACAACGAAGCTTTTTCGACTTGTTTGTCGACACTGTTTGTGTCTATGAGCGAGGTTCTTTAAGCAGGATGTGCGTGCTGTAACTGTTGTAACAGTCAGATTTTAAAGTTGTGCTATACATACAACTAGGGCTGTAGTTCTTTAGTCATTTAGTCGATTAATCGGTCGATGGAGTCTTGGTCGACCAAAATTTTATTAGTCGACTAAATCTTTTATTTAGATTATAAGGAATTTGTATTCAACAGTAACAGAATCATTGGTCTGAACTGTCTTTTATATAAACACTGTTTCCTCTTCATTTTCCGCATAAACTATAGTTTGTGCATGAACAACAGAATATTATTAGTCTTTTTGAGCTAGGTTTCTTGCAGAGTTGTCACAAAACTAAAATTTCCAACCTGATTTTGATTCAAAGGAATAAACTTGATTCTCGATACCACAATAAGAATTAGAATGTCCTCTCAAGAAAGTCAGATTTTTATACAATAGACTGACATTTTCAACACAACATCCAAGTTTATGATCAAACATTTTAGTTTCAAACCAGTTTTGATGAAACTCAAGATTATTTTAAGATTATTTTGCAGAAAATATAAGATTTTGTTCACATTATTGTCCTGTTAATGTTATCGATATTTGTTCAAATGAGCGTCTGATTTCGACAGCAGTTTTAGCTTTAATTTGCAAGATTTTTGACAACTGTACTTTTTTAGCTTCAGAGCCTTTGCCACGCCCCCTTTTTAGCCGATTAATCGGTCGATGCGATATGTCTTTAGTCGACCAAGAATTTTCTTTGGTCGACTACAGCCCTACATAGAATTTAGTTTTATGTAGTTTAACTTGGCAAAAGATGTATTCAGTCTAAATTTGCATCATCATAAATATCAAATGCTTTCTGTTTTTACAAGATTATTTTTTACTTACTACATGTATTTATTTTATTATTTCAGAGACACCATCAGAGACAAACATTTGGTCGTGCCAAAATGAGGAAAAATGAGCAAAAAGAAGCGTACAGCAATCTAATGTCATCTTTCCCTTTTTCTAATTTGCAATTAAATGATCTATCTGAAGTGATATCTCCATTTACATAGCTCTTTTCTACCTTTCAAGGGACTCAAAGCGCTATCATCACTCAAAACATACATTTAAATAACATATAAAGCAGATTTCCTTCGAGATTCAGGCGTGACACGTTTGTTTTATTAATTATGTATAAAAAAGCCACAACAAGGGCATAAAAAACATCTATTTACATTGCGCTATAGACTCAAAAACAACATCCAAACATCCTCACCCTCCCCCCTTTTTAAAAACCACTATTCCTCCATGACAGATGTCTGTATTTAAGCAGATAAACCTCGCGTGTGCACCCCCCTTTTCTTACCCTCCCTCCTCCAGTTCATTATGTAAAACTTTCATTCATTTCCGCGCCCCTCCCCCCCTTCGAAACGCGCTCCCTATAGCCCCCCGCCTCGTTTAGCCAATTTCAGTCTAATTCACACCCATTTGCCACCTCTATAAATCCAATCTGCGTTCATCATTACATTGGGACCAGAGTGACGGGCACAAAAGAGGGAAGGAGATTTTTTTTTTGTCGTTGGCGTCGTCATAAGTCCCACAGGAGGAAGCTTGCATAATGTCCTGTATGAAAGGCATTAATTTTTACATAATCAGGCTAATACGATAGGCTGAAGATTCACACATAGGCATCTGGATTAAAAAGAGACAAGCGACGAAGAGATTTTTATGGTAAATTTAACCAAAAACTACATACTTTCTTCTGCTTTTGCTGAGTTTTTGAGCAGTTTGGGTTTTGAATTCAACCCACCACAGGTCTACTGAGCACTGGGTTTGTAGCTGACATGTAAAAAGAGAAAGTCAACAGTTGTAGCAAAGCAGATAAACAACAAGACTTTAGCTTCTCACATTTTAAGACATTGAATCACACACAGTTGAACTTATTACCTTTTTTTATAAAATGATGTCAGTGCATAACCTCTATAAGTGAAATTTAGTTTGTCGTGTCTCATCTACCGTAATTTCTGGATTATAAGCCGCTACTATTCTCTTGATCTTTGAACTATGAGGCTTATAAGGCAATGCAGCAAAATTATAGATTCTCATAGACTTACTATTAACAAGTGCAGCTTATATCTTTACTTTATCATTTTTCTTTCTTAAATCTAGTGGGTGCGGCTTATATTCAGCTGCGCTCAATAGGGCAGAAATTACAGTACTTCTAAAATAGAGCCTTTTCTTCTGTTTTTTAGCCTGAGCTAGCTACCGTTAGCTTTAGCAACACAACTGAACTCGCGCTGGCTTCTGCACTGCAAAAGGTGATTTTCAAGACAAGTTAAAATTGCTCGATTCTAGGATTTGAACCCTAATTTCAAGCATTGTGACTCAAGCTCTGTCTATTGTAGAGACCCAAATCATTTTTCTTGTTTCAAACAGTTTCGAACTATTTCAAGACATTAACCTATTGACAAAACTATTTGCCACTGGGTTAAGAAAATTGTTATCCCATTGGCAATTTTTTGTTCTTATTTTAAGCCAAATTCTACATAATATTCTACATTAGATAAGTGAATAAATCTTATTCAATTAAAAATACTTAAATCTAGATTAAAAAGTCACTTTAAGTAAGTCTATATAGTTTTTTGTGAAAGTTGTGAAAAATGCTTCTAAACTTATTGTGGTAAAAAATTATGATTCAGATTGCACTACTGATCAAAATGTGGTTGCTAAAAAATTAAATCATTATGCTTGCTTGTGTTTGTACAACAGTGCTGTTAAATCAAAACATCTAAATAAACACTTTCTGCTCTTTATCAATAAAAAAAAAACTTGCAGAATTGTAAATAGAAGCCTTCAGTCGCCACATTTGAGCTTTTGCGTCGGGGATAAAGTATCTTAACATTCTCAATATGCAATAGTATGATGCAGCCCTTTGCAAGACGTTGCTATGGTAACCATACTTGGGACAAACCTCACTTCTGACATTTGTTCAGATAAATTGACTCCTCGAACAGTCAAATTTTAATCTCGAACAAAGTCAGTCAAAAATATAGCTTGTTTTTACAATGTTACATAAATTAAGTCTTAATTAGGATGTAAAACGGCTGACGTTGATATTTCAATACAGTATATAGGCCTATAAGACATAAGTCTTAGCAAAAACTGATTTGCCAAAAACAATGTCATTAAAGTAAGTAGTTGTAAAATATAAGGCTTGTTAAAAGGAACCCCGAACATTTTTAAATGTTTGTCTTCGAGTTTTCCTTATATCATCAAAGATATAAATACACACGAAAATAATCTGAAAAAATCTACCGTTTTATTAAACTTTTAAGAAATATATTTTCACGGAAGACGCCATCATTGTTTACAACACAGTGCATTATGGGTAGTATGACGTCGAATCGTGTAACTACGAGGAAAGTTATGAAAGCTTACCGCATTCTCCTTGTTTCCTCCCGAGACGAAATCACAACCCAAAGCCACACAATGTACCATTTTACAATGTGTTGTCGACGAAAAACTACTGACGCTCCTGTTAACCAGATCAACGGCAACTGTTGCAGCTGTTGCGTGCGTCTCACGACTGACGCTCACTGCGCCAGTGCGCCACACGATTCTGCGTCATCACCTCAAGATGGCGGCGCCCGTAATATCAGGAAGTTGTTGTAAACATAACAATTTTACGTCAAACGGCGAATATTTGTTTACTTTAAGTTCTACTTTTTAGTAAGTATACCTACGCGAAGTATTTTCGATCTATTTATGTAAATATTCGGGGTTCCTTTTAAGCAACAGTGGTTACCATAGAAACAATGGCAAATTTTCCATGTTTTCTGGTCAGGTTTGCAGAACTTCCATAGAAATACATTAGCCAAAACAATATAAAAAAGTAAAAGAGAGACAAGTCCAAGTCAAGTCCCAAGTCTTTTGCTTTAAGTTTCAAGTATTTAAGTCAATACATCTTGTATTTCTATGCTTCAGTTTGTAAATGTAAAATTACACAATTTATTTTTTGAGGAGAATCATCAAGTCCTCGCAAAGTTCAAGTCCAAGTCAAGTAACAAGTCTTAGTCCATTTCATCAAGTCAAGTCTCCAGTCATGAAAACAGTGACTCGAGTCTGACTCAAGTCATTGAAACAAGTAAAGAGAGTCCACACAGCAAGTTTAGCTCCCAAAGTCATTTACATATCTGCTACACACAGTGACATTTCAGACGTTTTAGCCCTTCATCAGAGTTTAAGTCACAACGTGCAAGTCCACACCTCTGAGTGGTAAATGTATCATTCTATAGCATCAGAATATGCTTTAAAGTTGGGATGACTAACTTTTTTTTAGTGTGAGAAATATTTACATTATTAAAATTAGTATACTAAATTGATACCTGACAAATAAGTGATTTTCTACATACTGTACACATAAGTGGCCACCACACTAGTTTGTACTGATGGCACTATACTTTGTCATGAAACATCTAAAAGATCATTTTAAACCATTTCAGTCTGGTGATTTACATTACTGACTAGACCCGATCACTTTTGTATAACAAAAACTGACTTTGAACAAGATTTATTTGTGCTGCAAACATCTGTGTGAAGTATTATTTGTCTGGAAAATGCTGGGATGTCACATGAACAATGTGAAATGTTTGCAAATGAATCACAGAAGTGCACATATTACATTTGTATCTTAAGTTGAAAGTAATAAGCATCATTGTCTCTATTTTCTATTCTTACAAGGTTCTTTTTGTGGCAATTTTAACTAAATGTTCTATGTCGTATGTGCTACGCCCTCTACGGGCTTCGCTATTGGCTAACACTCGAGGCAGCGCCTCGCACCTGAAGATCAAACAATGTACCGCTCCAATCATGAGGACGTGGTTCCCCCACTGGCCGTATATAAGGCCCTGTCCACTATCGCTCGCCCTTCTTTTCACTCAGCACTTGAAGATCTCTTAACATGTTCTTTAAGAAAGATTTACTCTCTACAATCAAGATTAGGGATTCGCCGTACTCACCAGCTCGAAGATTGTCACCCTCCGGTGTCGAGCACCGTGGGTACGGCAGATGTGAGACCCTCTTCTCCCCGAGGACCGTCTGTTTCCCTCTGCCTCTGTTGGCAGCACAACACAGGGATAAGACCGCCCCGTCTGCTGCTCGCTTCCCAGGGAGAAGCGAGAGTGGCGCCGTGGCTTCATGAGCCCCGAATCCCCGGAGCATCTCGGTCCGGACCCGGAGATGTCCGAGGGGAAGACCGTGCCTCCGGTCCGTGCTGCAGCCTTGCCGAGCAAGGCTCCAGCGCCTCCTTCCCTCCGGATTGTCCCCCTATGAAGAAGACATGGCGTTCCTCTTCTCCCGCGGCTGCTGCTTGGCGCCAACACCGTGTGCCAGCATACCGGCCGTATCGCTGTGTGCACTGGTGCAGCGAGTCGGGGGCTCCATCCATCGAGGACGGGATCAGTTTGGCTCTGCTTCCCTCTTCCTCGCTCTGATCTGGCGGTAAGCCTCTATTCCAGCCCGAGACAGGCTGACGGCGGTGTCGTGTATCGCTGCTATGCTAATGCTACACGGTCATAGCACTAGCTAGCTACTAGCGCAGGACGGGATCAGTCTGGCTCTGCTTCCCTCTTCCTCGCTCTGATCTGGCGGTAAGCCTCTATTCCAGCCCGAGACAGGCTGACGGCGGTGTCGTGTATCGCTGCTATGCTAATGCTACACAGGCCGTAGCATTAGCTAGCAACTAGCTAGCTACTAGCGCAGGACGGGATCAGTCTGGCTCTGCTTCCCTCTTCCTCGCTCTGATCTGGCGGTAAGCCTCTATTCCAGCCCGAGACAGGCTGACGACTGTATTGTGTACAGCTGTTATGCTAATGCTGCACAGGCCGTAGCATTAGCTAGCAACTAGCGCAGGGCCTAGTTAGCTGCGGACCACGGTGGCTGTTTTCCTCTGCATGTCACAAGCTTTCGCCATGGGCGTAGGTATATGTGCGCGGCACAGGTGGGCGGCAGACATCTCTGGCTGGGTCTGTCTTCCCTCTAGGACCATGAGAAAAGCAGCTCGCCCGCTGCTTCGCTCTTCTGCTCGGGTCAGAAGGAGGAGGAGCCGCTCTTCCCCGAGACACGCTCTTACAGCTGCGGCGTTCTGTTCCTCGGGCTCCGGCTCCTACAGATCAGGAGCGCGAGTCCGGAGCGGCGCGCTCCTTTATCTGGAGCTTGTAAGAGAGAGGAGAGGCTCTTTATGTTATGATTTAGAGTTACTTCTCACCATGCAACAGACACGCACTGGTAGCGTTTCTGTTGCTGTTCTTGCTGGTGCTATAGCTCCGATGCTGGCTCCAGCTGTCCTGTCACTCTCATCCCCGCTGAGTGTCGCGGTGCGGATGAGTGCGTCAGGAAAGGGCAGAGGTTGACTGTGACCCCCCACTCTCGCCCAGGGAAGAAGACGTAGGTGAGAACCACGTACTTCACCACAGCCGCTGTCGTGAGGGCGGAGTTTCCAGCAGCTCAGATAGCTGTCCAGGGTAAGGACAGTTCTTTACCCACCGCTGCTGCTCTGGTAGCAGGGCACCGTGTTCTGCTCCTATCTGCGCTTGGAAAGCATGTGGGAAGAAGACAGGCTTCTGTGCGTCATCTCCATTTACTCATCTTTTTATGTAGATGTTTTTTCCCGCTCCTCGCTCTGCTTTGAGGATGCGGATTTGTGTAGTGCAGGACCGTTTAGGGCGCGCTCTGATGCGCTCCCTCTCACAGGGTCACACATGCACGAGCAGCGGAGCTCCCATCACGTCTCCGCTCCCTCCCTGGTCAGTGCTGCGCAGCGACAGGGGACGCGCGCTCCACCTGTCCCGGCTGCGGACGGTCCCCCAGCTGGCATTGCTGTTGGAGTTACACCAAACGCCTTCTTGCGCTGTCCCGCAGCACGCAGGGGGCAAGTGCAGGCTCGTAGGGGTCGCGCATCGACGCGCTTCCCCTCGTGCTTTGGAGGAGAGTCTACAGTCCATAGATCCTCTCCTCTTACGGTTAGTGTAGCGCCGCGGCATCAGACGCCTGCTCGTCCCTTCCAGCATTAGGAGCAGGGGCAAGTCTGTGAGTGCTCGGCCTCTGCCCGGAGCTTGACAGCATCTCGGCGGAATGCTTGTCTATCTCCTCATTCCCTAGGGGAGGCGCAGACTGCGCGGGTGCGACGTTATGACCGGTTCTCGTTCGTACGTCCCTTACGAGCACCCCCCCCCCCTACGGACATAGTGGGCAGGCCCAAGCTTCTGGCTCCCGTCCCTCCTGCTACGATATGCAAGCGGAGAGAACGGAGAAAGTAACTGCAGTTCTATGAGTATGTGCATAGCCCTCCTCGGGCTTCGCTTTTGGCCTTATCTACATGGAAGGCCGACATAGAACGGTTCCTATTCCCCGTACTTCTTGGTTGCCAAGAAGTGCGGCGGCATACGGCCCTTTTTGGATCTGCGTGTCTCCTCCTTCCTGTTACGTGGCGCAGGATTGGAGGTGCTAGCAGAGAGAGGAGAGAAAATGTAGTTACTTACGTAACTGTAGTTCTATGAGTTGGTGCGTAGTCCTTTACGGGCTTCGCTATTGGCCTCTATCTACATGGAAGGCCGACATAGAACGGTTTCTACTCCCCGTACTTCTTGGTTGCCAAGAAGTGCGGCGGCATACGACCCTTTTTGGATCTGCGCGTCTCCTCCTTCCTGTTACGTGGCGCAGGAATGGAGGTGCTGGCAGAGAGAGCAGAGAAATTTTAGTTACTTGCGTAACTGTGGTTCTATGAGTGTGTGCGTTGCCCTCTGCGGGCTTCGCTACTGGCCTTTATCTACATGGAAGGCCGACATAGAACGGTTTCTACTCCCCGTACTTCTTGGTTGCCAAGAAGTGCGGCGGCATACGGCCCTTTTTGGATCTGCGCGTCTCCTCCTTCCTGTTACGTGGCGCAGGAGTGGAGGTGCTGGCAGAGAGAGCAGAGAAATCTTAGTTACTTACGTAACTGTAGTTCTATGAGTGTGGCATAGCCCTTTACGGGCTTCGCTATTGGCCTTTATCTACATGGAAGGCCGACGACATAGAACGGTTTCTGCTCCCCGTACTTCTTGGTTTCCACAGATGCATAGCCTAGAGGCCGTTTCGCATGCTGACCACACGACACCTGTTAAGTGTGTCAGTCTGGGCGATTGTCTGACTCTGTTAACCTCATGGATGCTTGCTTCCAGGTTTCCATTGTTTCGGAGCTCTGAAGGTTCCACCGCTTCTCCATGGCTAGGAGATGCCAGGAATATTGCTGACTCCCGTTTGGCTGTTCGCTGGCACTTGGAGAAAGTGCGTGGAGGCGGCGCTGGACCTGCTGCGTTGTATTGGAACCAGCCATTGGCTCATCCTGGCCTCCTCCCATCAGGAGGCTCAGGCTCACACAGAGGTGGTGCTGGATTACATCTTCAGGCTGGGCTTTGTGGTCAACAGACTGTGTTTGAAGGACGCAAGTCCGGTCCCATCAGATTCAATCGCTTCTCGGATTGATGGCAGTGGCCCAACCAGTGGTACAGCTGGCCTACTGCCCATGAGACGCCTCGGTGGTACTCCCGTCTCAGGTTGCACCCGGCGCACGACAGGAGGACATGGCTGAGGCCCCCAATGCCCGCACGGAAGGATATCCAGTTCTGGACCGTCCCGGTTCTTCTGAGCCAGGGTGTGCTGCTGGGTTGTGTCCCCCATTACACGGAGTTGTTCACAGATGCCTCCCTGTTAGGTTGGGGGGGGTCTTGGACCAGTGCTCGACGGGCGGCACCTGGTCTCCGACGCCCAGCCACATCAATGTCCTGTAGATGGAGGCAGTGAGGAACGTTCCTGCACGTCCTGCACTTCAGAGCGGAACTGGAGTGACACCACGTCTTAGTCCGATCAGACAACACGACTGTGGTGGCTTATCTGAACAGACAAGGGGGAACCAGATCTCCCTCGCTCCACAGGAGGGCGGCCTGAGATCTTTCTATGGGCCATCACTCACCTCCTTTCCTTGAGGGCCCGGCACATCCCCGGCATTCTCAACGTAGGCGCGGACAGAATGTCCAGGAGCGGAGCAGCCCGCGGCGAATAGAGCCTAGCCCCTTGGGTGGCGGCGCAGGTTTGGCAACAGCTCGGCCACCCGGTGGCCGACCTGAAAGCACTCTATGCCCCCTGTAGTTCTCACTCAGACCAGGGGACGAGCCTCCTCTGGGCGTCAACGCGTTGGCGCACCGACTTTGGCCGAGGGGTCTTCTTTATGCATTTTCCCCTCCGGCTCCTCCCTCCACTGCTCCACAGAGTCAGGAGAGACAGGCTACAAATGGCCCCGAACAGTCCAAGTGCCGGGTGGTACCCGGACTTGGTGTCCATGGCACAGGGGGGACCTTGGCCCCTCCCGGACTCGCCAGACACGCTGACTCAGGCCCAATGATCCCTTTACTCACGTCCAATCCTAGGCCACAGGCTCTTGGTTTGGAAGCCGAGAAGGAAGGTGGTTAGGCTTAGGCCTCCCTTCTGCTGTAGTCTCGACTATTCAAGGAGGCCGTGCGCCTTCGACGTTTAGGGCCTACAGGCTATGATGGCAGTTGTTTGCCACATGGTGCACGGAGAGGTCAGTGGATCCCCTCTCCTGCACTATTCAGGAGGTCTTGGGTTTTTGTCAGGGTCTCCTGGCCAAAGGTCGATCGGCTTCGACCTTGGGCGTCTTTGCTGCGGCCATCGCTTTCGGCCGCATTGGTTTTTGGTGGTTTCCTGGCCCATAACCATCCTCTCGTTAAGCGCTTCTTACGGGGTGCGCTCAGTCCGAACCCACCCCCCAGAAGCTCTGCCGCCCCTTGGGAACTGCAGGTCTGTTATAGGGCCTCTCGGGTCCACCTTTTGAGCCCCTGGATCGCGCTGAGCTCAGCTGCTTATCGTTTAAGACGTTCTTGGTGATCGCCTCTGCCAAGAGGGCAAGGGAATTATGCGTCCACTCCATCCACCCTTCTTGCATGTTCTTCAGCGGTGATGGAGGCTTGGTGGAATTATGGCCGAACCAGGCTTTCCAGCCTAGGATGTCCAGGGTCATCCGCTTGGGACAGCGTTGTCATCCCCCACATGCGTCAGCGGAGGGTGAAGGGTGTCACCTGTCATGTCCGGTCAGGGCATTTCGCCGCTTCCTGCACTGCACGGCTGGCTTCAGGTATTCTGACCAGTTATTTGTGGGTTTTGATGCGAAGGATCGAGGCACTGCTCTCTCTTCGCAGCGCTTAGCCCACTGGGTGTGCCAGGCGGGTCACATGACTGACGAGGCAGAGGGGCGTTCCCCTCCTGCACTCATCAGAGCTCGTTTTACCTGGTGTGTGGCCACCTTTTCAGCTACTCTTAGAGGGGTGCCCCTAGAGGAGATCTGTCTGGCAAACTCCTGGTCCTCCTTGTCGACGTTTGTGCAGTCATATCTGTTGGATGTGACAGTGCGGTCAGTGACTCATTTGGTCCTTTATCGCGGGCCGGATGAGTCGTCATGAGGTGACGGCCTAAGGACTTTCCTCTTTGTTGGCGATGTGCCTCAGGCGCTTTTTGGAGAGGCGACCTGCGCATTGCTTCCAGTTTCAGCGTCTTCTTCTGGAGGCTTTTGCCTGGGTGTTCTTGGCGCTCTTGGGAGAGGCGGCCTGTTCACCTTCGTTCGTACTCCTTCTGGATATTTTTGTGGTGGTGTCCTGGTGCTCTTGGGAGAGGCGACCAGTTCATCAATGCATTAGCACTCCTTCTGGATGCTTTTCTTGTGGTGACTTGGCGCTCTTGGGAGAGGCGGCCTTTCATCACCTTTGTTTCTTTTTCATGCGGGTGGTTGTGGCAGGTCCGGGCAGGACTATGTGCCTTCTCTCCATCCGGTTTCAACCTCGCCCGCTGCCTCTCTGTACTTGGTACGAAGTAGGTTTGCGGGTGCGCTCCAATCATGTATGCCTGCTGGGAGTACATTGATCCTACGGCCTTCGCGTAGAGTATGCCAATAGCGAAGCCCGTAGAGGGCGTAGCACATACGACATAGAAATCTTAGTTACCTAATGTAACTGTAGTTCTATGAGTATGTGCGTAGCCCTCTACCTGCAGGCCCAGCAGGCATGTCTTCCACTGTGCTAGAGTTCAAGAAGGGCGAGCGATAGTGGACAGGGCCTTATATACGGCCAGTGGGGGAACCACGTCCTCATGATTGGAGCGGTACATTGTTTGATCTTCAGGTGCGAGGCGCTGCCTCGAGTGTTAGCCAATAGCGAAGCCCGTAGAGGGCTACGCACATACTCATAGAACTACAGTTACATTAGGTAACTAAGATATATACTCGATAATATATCTTGAAAATCACATTTACGATATTATCTAAAATTCGATATATTGCACAGCTCAAGAATTTAGTCATCTTTGTGTTTTCCGCTAAAAATCTTATAATTAATGTTACAATTTGTTATATAATGCTAAATGCTGTGCTATGATTGGCTGTGGTTGGTTGTTCTTCTCCAGTTTCACTTTGCTGTTTGTAAGAAGTTTTTTTAAAGCCATAATTGCAATTAAAAAATGAACACATGTTGATAATAACCACATGTGTCAGATTTAAGCCTAAATCATGATTGCAGTGTAAAAACCCACCTTTAATTAAAGCTTTTGTTGTTTAATAACTATTTAAAACCTCCATTAGTTTAACATTAGGCCAACATTCTACAGTTGTGTGATGTCCTTCCTGCGCCTTACAGACAATCAAAGACAAAACACACTGAAACAACATTGTGTCCGCGCAGAACACAGCCTGCGTCTCTCGTCAACATCCTCGTGTCCTTTACCTGCGTCTGTGTCGGCTCACTTATGCAAATGAAGTAAACGCATGGCCGCACACTTAACTCTCGATATATTCATCAAGCTGTGCACGCTAGCTCCGAGGCGCGCTAATTGCCGTCATCATCATCACCGCGGCGATCGCTGACACGCCGCCATGAAGCCACAGCTTACACCGAGTAACGCTAAAAGGTTACGATTTCGCGCACACGAGGAAAGGAAAAAAAAGTAATAATATGTACATCTGCTGTCTGTCAAAACTTCACGTCACAGTGCAATGAAAAGTGAGTTATGGGCAGAATATAAAACACGACTTGTCCTATGAAAGCTTTGAGAGAAATCATTTTGTTTTGATGCATTTTAGAGCAAATAAAACGGCGACAATGAGTGGGAATATTACAAGCATTTATTAGAAGTGACAGTTTGACAGGCCGGGATAAAAGCCTCTCGAAAGGGTTTTGTCATTTTATTTCAGTCAAACGTTTGTGGAAGGAAAACGCAAGAGAAGACACATAAGATTGATTTTTTTAATAGGAGGAAATGCGCATCAGTAAACAGCCACAAGGATTTACAAATGGAAAACTGAGTCAGTGAGTTTGGCGTTATGATGTACGTCACAATCACACATTTAGATTCTACAGAAAATATGATAATAAAGCAACATTTGCATATTGACAGTGACTCAAAGAAGATACTTAGGTCTATTCACTTTTGTACAAGTAAAATCTTACAAGAATTAGCAAAAAATGTCCAAATGGTCATAATAATGTCGTATGTTATGCCATGTGATTCATGTGGAAAGCTTACATTTGAAAAATTGTGCATTATTGGGAGACAGACACAGATTGTGGCAAATTTTTGCCTGCTGTTCCTATGATTATTTCTGATACTATTGTTACTGCTGCTGCTGCTGCTACTGTTACTGTTGTTACTACTGTCACTATTGTTAGTTAATAACTACTGTTATTATTAGTACTACTGGTATATTGTTGCTACTGTTACTACTACTGCTGCGGTTACCACTGTTACAGCTGTAACTATTGTCATTACTGCTATTATAGTCACTTTTACTATTGCTGTTTCGGCTGTTACTACTGTTGTTACAGCTACTGCTGTTGTTGCTGCAGATGTTACTATTGTTACTGTTGTTCCTATAGTTATTGCTGCTACTCCTGTTACTGTTGTTACTACTGTCACTATTGTTACTGTTGTCACTATTATTACTACTGTTACAATTTTTGCTACAGTTACAATTGTTACTGTTGTCACTTTTGCTATTGCTGTTACTGCTATTAATTTTGCTACTACTGCTATTACAGCTACTGTTGTTACAAATGTTACTATAGTTACTAATGTTACTTTGGTTATTGCTGATACTATTGTTACCGCTGCTGCTGCTGCTACTACTACTACTATTGTTACTGTTGTTGTTACTTCTGTCAATATTGTTACTGTTGGCACTATTATTACAACTGTTACTATTATTACTACTGTTACAATTGTTATTGTTACTACTACTACTGCATCATCAAATTTAGCATCAAGATATTTCAATACAGATTTATCGACATGAATTTTACGGAACGATAAATCACTATAGTGATTTTTGACAGGCCTGTGTGGTGTTTCAACTATTTATTTGCAGAGCCATTTTCAAAACCATTGATTATGTAAAATAAAGAATGTTTCAAGGAGAATTCTTAGCTTCTTTGCTGCAAACAATATTATTTTCTATAACTCTGAAAAACACTGATAAAAGACTAATTGGCCATGAAACCTATCAAATGTCAGAAGGATTATCTCAAGAAATGTGGCGGAAAAAAAGCTCTAAATGTTGTGAAATTTGCAAAAAGTGCGATCTCCTTCACGGTAACATTTGCGGTTTGAGTTGGAATAATTACACGGCTTTGAATGTCAAATGAATCCTTTAGTTTAAGCTGCCTTTCACAGAGGTCAAAACGCTTGGTATCAGCCAAAGCCAAAACGCCATCTTTTACTTTAAATGTCATAAACATCCTCAATGTGAAATACAATATAATTACAGACGCCATGGTCCACAATGTTACAGGAAAGTGGCTGTGAAAGGGACATCAAGAAAACCATCGGGATTGAATAAAACAGATCAAAATCAACAATAGATTACAAGTTAGATTCAGACTGATCAAAGCTGCACCAGTAAAGAGTTGCCATGGTTACTTTTTATGACAATAGCTTACTACTAGCTTAGTGTTTGCTGTAATAGAAACGTCAATTGTTGGAAGAATGCTTACTAAAAATGCTTAAACATGCTGCAAAAAGTTAAGACTTACAGTAAATGTATATACTGTATAGAAAATGCTTCAAATGTATCATCAAGACAAAGTTTCTAAAGATTGAAAAAATTAAAGTCATTATCAATCTTAAAACCTTGGATATAATATTTAACCCTAACCGTATAAAGATTTCTGCGTTCATTATTACACAATAGTCTGGCAACTAACCAGTTACAGTCCTATGCTTAAAAACATATATTAATACATATAAACAGGTCAAAGCTTAGAAGCTTTAACAAAGACATAATCTTCTTATTAGAAAATTAAATGTGGTGTAGCTGATTTTTACACTGCAAACATGATTTAGGTTTTAACTCTGACTACTTCATCTCGTAAATCTTTTGACAAATAGTTAATATTGACATGTGATTGATTTTGTCTAAAAATATGACTAAAAAACTTCTTTTTACAAACAACAAAGTGAAACTAGAGAGGACCACCCAAGCATAGCCAATAGCTGCAATCAAATCCTAATTAGAACTAAAATACTTAGTTTGACTTAAATAATATTAAATTCAGACAGTATTCTTATTATTTCACAAAGTGCTGCTTTTATCATATACTTTTAGTGGAAAACACAAAGGTTACTAGTTAACAACTAAAAAAGTTAGTTTATAAACTATTTTCATAAAAAAAGACAAAATAACTTGTCCAAATATACTGACATAATATTAATATTATATTAAGATACTAAAAACAGGATGTTCATTGCTGTCAATATTGCACATTCCAAAGCTATAGACAAAATAAATAAAAAGAATTACTAAAAACTATCACTCAAGGGAGCAAAACATATGGACTGTTGTAAAAAGAATAAATATTTGTTTGCTTGCATTGTTAGGTAGGGTTTCAAAATCAAATACTAATCAATATTAAAGCTAGGACCAAATCTATCTCAAACAATCTTTGAAACTTCTTGAGTTTTTGAGCCAGTTAAAAAGCGACACAATTTACTTTGTCTTGGTATTGTAAGTGCTGTAAAGTAGTACATTTAATTATTAAACTGAACATCTTGTATCAAAAAGTACATTTAAATACACAATATAAAACATCACAATATAAAATGTCATCACTCAGACGTAAAAGAGAGTTGAAAATATGTCTTAAATTAGTCAAAAATTGGTATGAAATGTCAAATTATTGCAATTTTAGCATTGTTACAACACTATTTTTAAAGCTGCAAAATCGGGTACCGCTCCTTTAAGCTAAAAATATAAAGTTTACAGACTGTCCAGCGAGTATTGACGCATTTACATAAGCACAAATTCAAATCCTGTGGCTTAAAATACACCGTAATAACCGTATCGATCGCTGGCCTAATAAAAGAAACCCAATACATTTACAGTGGCAGTCGACGGTCCAAGTGTAGCTACAGCTGAAGACTGCTGGGAGCACAATTTAAAGCATTCTGGCACTCACACTTGCCTCCTCCTTGTCCTCGTCGTCGTATCCCGAGCAAAAGCAGCTGAGCTATATTTAGCATATGCATTTATTTCAGACTATTGATAAAACCCTGTGTCTGCCGCCGCGCTCCCAGAGTCCTCATGCCTGAGTAAATGTCAGCCTTAGTCAGATCTCCCACTCAAAAAAGGATGTTTCCACTCGGACTTCAAACCGCGACGCTGATAATAATAGAGAAGGAAAATGACTGAGGGGGAAATACAAAACTACAAGGCTTTAAGGGTCGACAAAACATTATGAGGTCATGAATGAGGGAAATAAATCAATGCTTAAAATGTTAAAAACTGCAAACAAAAGAAAAATGTCAGAATAAGGAATAATACTGCTAAGATGTTATTGTGCGTTTTAATGTTTGTGTAAAGGCTGAGACATGATATTTGTAATGAGTGTTTATATATGGTCCCTGACGAATAAATAATATGCTAAAGTAGCATAATAACAAATACAGTAATAGTGCGTTCCAGTGGTACTCGGAGCTCGGATCTTCCGAGTTTTGACTTGTAAATTCCCACTGGAACAGCCGTCCAACTCGGAGTTCCCACTCTGATACTCAGCGTACGAGGTAGAAAATCGAACATGGCACCGCCCTGCATTTTGAGAAAGATAAACCTCCGACAGCTTCACTACTGATCGTACTTGTGTTATTTTGTCTTTAGTTTGTCTCTACAGTTCACTCGCCTCTGGGACTTTGCTTCTGCGCTGCTATGCGCGTCTGCCGTTATAAAATGTTGCTAACGACTATGCAAAACTAATGTAAACAAAAGCAGAAATTCACTGTCTTACAAAGTTTTACAAACTGTAAATGTAACAGCAATACCCAGAGTTGATAAACTGACATAAAGAGATCTGTATTTTGGCTGTTCTGGGCAGTTCCCAAGCTATTTATTACTTTATTGGCTTATTACTATAAAAGTAATCCGACATGTACATGTCCTTGTCATTGTACATGTAGCACTCTGAATCAAGTCCAATTTACAATTTTGGTCTTGACTTCTACACTTTTCATTTGTGAGTTGAATTGTAAGTATCTTTGTTCGGTTTTGCTTTCTTTTTCTGCATGTTCTCCAGTGTGGAACAAACTGAAATCAATACACGACAAAAAAAAAACTTTCAAAAAATAAGAGAATGTTGTTTGTTTTGGGGTAAAAATGTAATATAATCTGCCAGTGGAGCAAGAAAATTTGACTAATAGTAGTTTCAAGTACTCATGGTATGGTTTAAAACAGATACAAATTTGCTTAAAACTAATTTTTTATATCTAGATAAAGTAAATTAAGACAGTGGTTCCCAAAGTGGGGGTCAGGACCACTCGGTGGGTTGCAAAGCAAAATTTGGGGGTCGCAAGATGATTTCAAGTTTTATTTTACAATGATAACCTATTGTTTATCTGTTTTTGTAACTTTAGCATCAGGTTTGTCTAGGTTTATAAAGCATTACACTACAAAAATAAAAGCATTTTAGCCCAATTTAAAATTTTCTAACATAAAATTTTTAAAGACATCCATTTTATTCTGCTGTGAGGGTCGTGAGTTGGTTACATGCATGTTTCGTGGGTCCCAGTCTGAAAAGTTTGGGAACCACTGAATTAGGATAGAACAATTTAAAACAAGTCAAATAATCTTAGTAAAACTCGGTCTTATTAAGTAAAAAAATCTTTTAGGAATAATATGCCTAATTCAGGTAACATTATCAAAGTTAGATTTTCCTTTTTTGTAGTCTAAAACGTAGTTAGAAGATTATCTCTTTCTCTGTTACAATCTAAATCCTCTGCATCGCCTCTCTCACTGCATTTCCCTACATTTAAGTAAATCTAGAGACAGCTTGGCACAAAGGCAGTGTTCATTAAACCACATTAGTCGTCCACACCTGCCCTCCCCCTCCCCCGCGCACACACAGGACCAAACACTCACACAATCGTATTATTAAATCACCATTGTCTTTGAAATTAACAGATTGTCAGTGGCGTTGGAGCGGCTTAAGTGTTTCAGAAGAGGTTTGTTTGTGTCGTATTCAACAGTTGGAGCGCCTCTGGGGACGAATACGTTTACTGTACGTGTCAAGTAGAGCCGGGAATCCACACGGGAGTTCTGGATTTGAAATGCGACGCACGTGGCTCGCAATACAGATTTATGACGACAATGCTGCTGAGGGGTTACTCCACTTCAGCTGGATTTTACACTTTTCTCTTTTCGGATTATATATTTCTGAAATTCCAATGACAACTGGCGAGTATTATGTTTGATTATACACAGAATGTAAAGAGTTTTGCTGCTACGTTCATGTAGTTTCGAGAAGCTAATATTAAAGCCCATATGACAGAATATCACAGCAGTTAAGGTGCAAATTATGAACAAAAACGGCCAAAAAAAATCGAAAATTACAGAAAGAAATTTGGATTTCTAAAACAGAATCTCTAATATTGCAAAAAAACATTTTACTGACAGTTTCCTGGAAAACAGTCATGTCACAAATTTAAAGCTGTCATATGCAACTTAAATAATGTTGGACGTCATAACAAGCTATTGTTTTTGCTTCTGCGAGCTAACATTAAATGATTGGTCGTCTGACATTTAGAACAAAATCTAACTTCACTTCACTAATTTTTTACTTGCATAAATCTACAATGTTTTTCAGTTCAACATAATATTTTTTCTCATTTTTTATGCTTTTTTTTTGTAAGCAACCACGTGTTGGCTCTGTGCAGTTGGCCTGTTTTCGTTCAAAATACTACATCCTGTACACACAACCATTTCCTGTTCAATTCTATTGTATGAGGTTTCCACTACATCAGTTTAAAACACATAAATACTCTTTAGATTAGACAGTTGTGGTGAATGTTAAAGGTAAGCTCACCCCCTAAACTCCACCCACTAACACATTTTAAACACAGCAATCTCATTGAAAAGCATTGGGAAAAAGGGAAAGGAGAAAGGAGGGGCTCAGAGAGGAGAGCAGCAGTGTGATTGGATTGACAGCAGGTGTCTGCAATTAGTTTCTCAATTTTGAATGGACAATACACGCTGAGGTCACAGAGCACCTGGAGCTGACATGAGAGACACAGCCAGTTTGTGACTATTTTGACCTGAAACCTGCTAATTTGCTCAGTTTGCACTAAAAAGGTCAAAAAATGACTTAAAACAGTAGACAATGCTATTTAAACACCATATAGTTTAACAGCCCAAAAAAGTAATTTTAGGGTTTAGTTTCTCTTTAAAGACTTTCACCATTGGACATGTGTGTTTAAATAGAGACGTGTTTGAGTCTAAATGCTAACGCTAACAGGAAGTGGTCATATGTACAGAAGTTAGCAATTTTGAACAAACACAAATCAACTGAAGTTCCATGCACAGAACCAAGTAATCTGTCATTGCCCATTGAAATTCAAAAGAAGTGACCACACTAGGGATAGAAAATTGTTTGTAAACTTCGAAAATCATTCAAAAATTGCAGCAATCAAATTGAAAGGCCAGAATCGATCACTTTTGCTCATACAGCCACTGACCTACACACATTGTATAGTTGTAATATACACACAAAATAAAATAGCCACAATGTTTGAAGAAACAAAGTGTGAACTTGTGCAAGACCTGACTGAATGTGCAACAACTGATAGTGTACAAACATACAGTAAATATTATAGTGTAACTAAGCAACATTAATTCCTGGGTTAAACCTTGTCAGTTTGAGCCGGAGCAAAGTCAAATACAGAACAATTATGTGGAATCTAGTAAAACTGAAGATAATCAAGAGGAAGAGGCAAGAACTGGACACTGTCAGTGGTGTTTTTGTGGCAACTGTTCACTGATGAAACTGTGGGAGTAACCATGGAAACACTATTTTATGTCATCAACCAAAATGGCGACTCCCAGTGGTTTGAAAACAACATAAACAATGACAATTTTATAAAAAAAGAGTAAGCCGTTATATATTTGTTTGTAATTTATTTTAATAAGCATGAACAGTACTAGTGTTTTAGCCATATTTGTCTTCATAACCACGGTTCCCTTTAAAGCCAAAATGTAGAGTATATGATGAACAATCATGAGTCCGAAGGCGTAGGCTGCTTCAGGGAAATCGAGTTACAATGTACAGACTTAATTGCTTGATTATTAACATAAATAAGCCACAATGCTAATTTAATTTCATGTCTCAGTTGGATCTGCTAAACGAAAAGCAACAACAGCAGACCAATGTGGGTTTAGAAAGCTTTCAATCCATTAGATCTATAATGTTTCCACAAAATGTGCCTCGTGCATCGTTTTATTGCGTTTAAAAAAGCTACGTACTCAATGTTCCTTAGTAATTCAGTAAAAAAAAGTCCAACTCTGATACAAATATGATGTAAAAGCAGCTTTTAGGGTCAAAATGAGATCAATGTGTGCTGTCTGCATAAATATAAAGAGCACAAACTGAGAAGTAACCTAGCAACCGTCACCGTAGCTTCTGAAAGTGCACAAAACGCAACTATAAACTCATCACAGTGAATAATTACGATGTCGGGGGTTATTTAACAAAGTAAAGAGCGTGTTTAGACAGCTGCGAGCAATTTGAGGCAGATTAGAAAAGTTTTTCCACGACGTTCAGATCAGAAAAATCAGCAACAGTGCAAATAACCTTTACTTTCAGAGTTGTCATGGTAACTGACTGCAACTAGAAATCATCAAGAAGCAATGAATGTGCTTCTTAAAGACTTTTTTACCATCTTAAAATCACAAACACAGAGAACTATTTAACTACTTGAACTTTTAATGTATTTTGAGCTTCTATGATGAGCTCAGAAGCACTTTTCACAACTTTCAGCAGTCATAGCTCCATGCTAACAGGAACTAGCCCCTGTTGCAAACAATATCAAGCACACTTCCTGGGTTTAAGGCAGAAACTATTTTAACCCAAAGGCCACATTCAAATCAAGGCACGAGTTGAAAGGCTGGGCGCGAACATTGGTGAAACAATTGCAAGTTTTACAAGACTACAAACAATATACTAAATATTCCATTATTGCATATTTTCAAGACAACAAGCACACTTCTAAATATATTTTAAAAAGTTCAGACAAAGTCAATAGTAAAACCCATTATCATTACGGCCTTTTTTCCCCTCACACGTCTGACTAAAATCTGTAAAAATTCAAACTAAGGGTTTCTAAACCCTTTGGAGCACAATCAAATGTCTGGAGTCTTTGTGAAGCTGTATCCCTTTAGTTTTAGCTTCGAATGTCCAAGAGGCTCTGATCTGAAGTGAGAACTTTCTACAAACAAAAGAAAAACAGAATCTAATTTCTGATTAAAACATTTTTGTTTAATTAGATTTGGCATATTTTAGGTTTTGACAATTCCTCTGCAAAAGCTGAAGGTAATTAAGGTAAAAATGTGTTTTAGCGACATAAAATTACTCAAAAAAATGTAGGCGGAGTCAATAGAGGGATTTTCAGTCGACGTCACTTTCCGCCCCATGCAGAAAGACTCGTTCTCCGTCAGGTTATATGGGAAAAACGGAACAAAACGGGACGACAGCTGTTTCAATCAGGTATGAACCGGTCTGACAGATGTCTGTCTCCTGAAGCTTGAGACAGTGTTTTTCTTGCTGTTTTTTCACCTGAATGTAACTTTTAAGGGTCGTAGGGTCGAATTTTATTCACAAATGTTGATTTAGCAGCATAACTTTTTTCACACAGTGATGAACTCTTGTAGTTAGCTGATAACAGAGCTTCTTCGACTTGTTTCCACTGTTTGTGTCTATGAGGCTCTTTCTACAGGTCAGGTGTGCGCGCATCGCCCTATACAAAAGTCCTATTAACATTTTTGGTTAATGTTTTTTATTTGTCAGTTTACAATAGAAACAGAGTTCCTCTCAGAGGCTGCATTGACTCTAAATAAGAGGGACACAATGTGATTTTTATCTTGGTTAACATGGTTAATATTTCCAGGAGCTTCATTTTTTTTTTATATGATATTGAACAAAATGGATTGGAAGAAAAAGTGGGATGGCCCTTCGAAGGAACATGAGAATGAGAAGAGGTTTTAAAGTCCCAATAAATTCTTGGGGAGTATTTTGTGTATTTAATTTAGTTACAAACTGAGTTTGTATTGTTTTATCAAATGTTGAAAAAGTGAGAGGGCCCTCAAAATACCAAGAAGTTTTACAATACAAATAATAGAAAAGATTGTCCTAAATACATACTTGTTAGAGTGTTTTTGCACATCTATAGAACAACAACAGTGTCTAATAATCAATAAACTATATTTTGACATGTAGCGACGAGCCAAAACCTGTAAAAACTATTAGCGTTTCAAGTGTGGGCTTTTAGTTTGATCCAATAATAACACCACCAGGATAAGTTGGATGGAGAGCCGCCGCCAGCCTCTATCTCGCTCCTCTGCCAGTGCGAATTATTACAGATCCCCCTCTCCCTCTCTCCTCCCCCTCCCTCTCTCTCTCTCTCGCTCTCCTCCCCCCTTCCCGTCACATTCACACTCCTCTTCCTCCTCTCACTCTTTATATACTCTATACTCAGTCTGAGATGGGCTCTTTTACCTGTTCAATGCGGCACAAGGGCCACAGAGCCACTTGGAGACTGCCATCTGCTCAAACCTTTTATTATTCCTGGTCATTGTTATACCGAGATGAATTGGGAGGAAAATAAGAAAGGAGAGATGTAGGCTGGCACTTAGGCGCACGCACAATATAGAAAAAAACACACACAGAGTCAACAGAAGAAGCAAAATATATGTATCACAGTCGTTTTAAGGCAGAGGTTACATTTTAAACTGTGGCCTGGCATGTTTTTAGGACTGAATATTAGTCTATTTCATTTATTTGATCAAGCTGGCGATAAAGCAAATGATCGCATGTGTTTTCTTAAAAAATAGTAAAGTAAATGGACACAATAATTGTTGAAATAGTCTAGATTTTGTAGAAATGTGTTTGCAACAGAGAGATTTTCTTACATCAGTCTTCACGGTCCAGCCCTCCAGCACTAGTCTGGGTTTGAATCAGCCCCTGGAGGTAAAATAATTGCCCACCTTTGACCTAAAGTGTTAAAAAGGTGTTCTACTGAAGCCCTGCTAAAGAAATAAACTCAGATTTTACAAGCTTGTTAGTTTAACTTTAATTAATAGACAAAAATAGACACAGGTCTGAGATTTCAACGTGAGACAAGCTCGATCTCACAAGAAAGCGAACATTTACCACGACAATACAGGACATTCCATGCAGAAAGAGCCGCTCTCCATCTGGTTAGCTGAGGAAACGTCTTTGATTAGCACAATGAAATGGCTGAGAGCTAGCTGTTTCGATCAGGTATGAACCGGTCTGACAGACGTCTGTCTCCTGAAGCTTGAGACAGCTTTTTTTTTGCAGTTTTTTCACGTGAATGTAACTTTTAAGGGTCGTCGGGTCGAATATCATTCACAAAAAAAACAGCATAACGTTTGTTTTCTCACAGTGATAAACTCTTGTAGTTGGCTTACAACAGTGCTTTTTCGACCTGTCACTGTTTGTGTCTATGAGCGGCGAATGCGCGCGCATCGGCCATGTTGATAAACAAAAAATCCCTCTAGAAATTGCGTATGATTAGAACGATTTCACAGATTTTTTTGCGTAAATATGCCAGGCGTCACAGTCCCAGTTCATTTCTAGTGGTTGTTAAGATGTGTTCCTATTTATGAATAATAACGAAATCCTGATCCTAATCTTAACCTGCCCCAAGATCCAAAAATAAAATTACCCATTTTAGTATCTTGATGTTCGTTACACCTAAAGAAAATGTCCCCACGTGGCTTTAACCAAAACTCATGTATTTTTTATGCTGTGAAATCTAGTATCATTTTTAAGCTTTTTCATATTGTGCTATATCTATGACAGAAGAACGCAAAAAAGGCATGAAGTCGTGCTCATACGATGCAGTTTTTGCATTGTGGTAAATGTACGCTTTCTTGTGAGACTGTGTTTTTGTGGCATACCTGGTTTCTCTAATTTAGGACCTTTTAAAAATCATATTTCAATCTGACTGCAAAATATAAACTATACATTGTTTATTAACGACAATGCTCTTTGTTAAGATAGATGGAGGATTAAACCAAAAAATAAACATTTAAAATGGACCACTGACACAATCCAGTATATGGTATCTTCAACCCGATCTCACTGAAATCCATATGTATGTAAGTATATTTGGGCACTGTTGTAATTATTTTAAGGGTGTTTTAATAGACTTTGCACATTAGTTAATCATTGAAAATTAGTTCTTGCTATAAACTCTGTATGCATCACATCAGCTGCAATGTTCACTTTGTAATTATGTCTGATTGCATTGTCCTTGTCAAATAAATAAATCAATATATAAATTCAGGGATTATTTGTTTATCAACACTGGAGATGCACAACCGGATGGCAGAAAGAGCCGCGACTGATTGACACAAGCTGTAGCAGCGACACTAACCAGCAACGTTGTCAGCAAACTACAAGAGTTTATCACTTATGCTGCTAAATCAACATTTGTGGGAAAAAAAACGGCGAGAAAAACGCTGTCTCAAGCTTCATATACTCGCCTTGTTTTGTTGTTTTTATCGAAGAAGTTTCTCCAGCCAACTAGAAGTGGAGTAGAGTGGAAAGTGACGAACGATAATCTATATAACACGTACTTAGTCCTTTATTGCATATTGTCACATTTTCCAACACTTCCAGATCTGGACATTTGATTTTTCAGGTTTTACTTAACTGTTTGTGAACCTTTGCAAACTGATCTGGTTTAGCCTTAGCTTAGCCCTGGATAAAACCGTGTGTAGTCTGGGTTTGGATTAGTCGTGGTTTAGAGCTGCTTTGGTCCTGGTAAAGACCTGGCTTAGATCACGTTTGAGCTTAAATCAATGAAGCGTAATGAAGTCTCTCAACAGAGCTCAGGATTGTGACGTCACACAAAAGGAGAATGTTCAGTTTTACATCGTTTTGGGCTAATGTATTCCTATTAAAGCTTAGCAAACCTGCAGCAAATGATGGATTGATATTTGATGATGGTTTATTAGTGTTTTAGAATTTCCTTTTATTTCCATGGCAACAGTTGTCCTCTGATGTTGCAGCCTGGACTGTACTGGGTAAATAAGCAAAAACATAACATATATTTTTGCCATGATATTTAGTATTTAGCAAATCAGGCCTGGTTAATATTTTGATGGAAGTTCGAGGTGCCACATTGGGACTGCTAGATAGTATTGTTGTTGTTTTGTCTTTGAGCAACACACGGATGTTTTGCGTAATTAAGTTACACATCGAAGTCCCAGTTAATTTCTATGGTGGTTGTTAAGACGTGTTTATGAATTATTTATGAATATTAACTAAATCCTGATTCTAATCTTAACCTGCCCCAAGCCCCAGACCTAATCTTATCCGTTACACCTAAAGAAAACTTCCCCACTTGGCTTCAACCTAATTTGTATGCTTTTTCATATTGTGCTAAATGTGCGGCGTAACATACTGTAAGTACGCAAAAAAGGCCTGAAATTGTGCTCAAAATACGCCGTTTTTTGTGTCGTGGTCTGCTTTCTTGTGAGACTGTGTTGATGAGACAGAAGCATGGAGAAGGTTTGTATTGGGAGAGATGAATATATTGGATGCAAATTACAAGTTTAAATGGTCTTTTTATTGATTACTACATAGCTTCCTATAGGACATTTTTTTAAAAACAAAAGCTATCGCATGTGTAATGTTTTATGTGCAGCTTGGGTTTGATTTAGACAGAGTTAATGTTTGTTTTGAGGCACCTGTTTTTTTTTGTTGTTGTTGTTGTTTTGTTTTCTCTATCGAACAATCAGTGAAACAAGACATGCAAATTATCAACCAATAATTTCTTTTGTCTACAAGCCTTAAATTTTATTCTTTAAAAAACTTACTAGTTCTATAGTTGAGGTTGAGGCTTATTTACAAACGTAACTGCAAACATAAGCAATTATTGTATTAATTTACCAGTTTGTCCTGTTTTCAATGCCCTCACGTGTGTTCAAAATGTGAAGTTTCTACTAGTATAACATAAATAAAAAATCTGTATAATAAACTTTATGCGACATTTTTGGGTTTTAAAAAGTACATGGATTAAACTTCTGGCTATACTCAATTGTTGACAGTTTTATACTTAAAATTATAAACCTATTTTGATAAAAACTTCACTCACGATCATTCTAAAGCTCGCATTTCATCCTATATATGTAACTTCTTGTATTACTGACATATTTAATAACCCTACTCCTTTGCTGCACTTTCACTTTTTCCACCAGTTCAGTCCTGATTTAGCCTCTGCGTCTGCACATATTCCTTTTTTCCCATCGACTCTATTATTTAAACACACTGGAAACAAGAATGAACTCAACTTCGACGTCGACAGGTAAGAGAAGATAATAGATTGACACTTACACTTCGCACAAATGTATTTTTAAAACGTGTTAACGACATCTTCCTCGTCGACTCCACTCGGAGCTCCCAGCGCTGCGGTCTAATTGCTTTATTTCTTTCCGAGATGCCAAAGTTAATTATACTTTGGCTTTTGCAGGTGCTATTATGTGACAATTACTCCACAGCTGGTCGCAAGGAGGGAATGGTGCACAGCTTATCCTATGGGGCGTGTTAGAAAGCTAATAAGACGTTTTTTTGTGTCTTTTGGGGCTGAAAAAGGGGAGGAGTTTAGCATGATGTACTAACACCCGTAGACTGAAGGGGGGAAGGGGTGTGAGGGGGTATAGTATAGTTAATAGCAGGGGGTTTTAGCTAAAGGGCACTGTGCTTTACTGATCCCCCCCGAGAGGTCGCAAAGGTCAGCCTACTGTCACGCTAACAATGAGATTTCCATTGTCCCGGGACTAATACCAGCCTCCGCAAGCAAATAGTCACCCGATAACCCCCCAAAGCTGAGGCAGGTGCAAGCGGCGGTCCTGCTGGTACCTACAACACCACTGTCTGGCTTTCACAATATAGAACTAACGGCCACGCTTTTAACAGAGACACAGACACACAGCAATGACAATTAATAATGAAACACCACTAATGCTACACTTAAAATAATGACAACTCTATCATAGGGACACATGTGTCAGTGAGTGGTAAAATGCAGAAAAAGCTCTGTGCACAGAATGTCAGTTGGCTTGTTTATAGTCAAAATAGCTAACCTTGTACTTATGAGCGTTTCCTGATCAGTTCATTTCAATGGGGTTTTCACTGTGTTAGTCTAATGAATAAATGAATAAAGACAACATTTTAAAGACTTTACAAATCAGGAGATTATTTCACCAATGGACATGTGTATGTTTATAAAGAGATGGGTTTGCGTATAAATACTAACAAGAAATACTAATAAGTCCAGTATTTCAAGTAAGTATAATAAATATACAGCAAACACCTAGCTTACTCAGGCGTACACAGTTTTTTTACATAGTTAGTTTGAATAAATAAAACAATATAGCAGAAGTAAATCTAATGGTACAAAGTGTGCAACTAGTTCAAAATGGGCAATGAAACATGTGTTCTGTGCATATAGAGCCTATTATACTGTAATTGATTAAGACATTGAATTAGTAAATTGTCTATGAACTGGGATTATGCTGTCACACTAAATAATAATTTTGTTGTCACAGATTTAACATAATAAATACATTGCACTTGTAAATACAAGCTAATTTTCATATATAGAGGCAACATTGGACAAGCAATAAATTATTACATATACAAGGGCTGCTTGATTATGGAAAATCTGATAATTATTATTAATTAAACTATGACTGAAAATATCATTATTCAGACAAATATTTGTACTTTGAGTGACACATCAGTGACAAATCATTAGATGACAAATCTTACAGAAATAGTGCTCTCAAAATAGGAAAGTACCTTTTGTGAGCAACTTTGCCATTAAAAGAAACACTTGCATGTACACCGAATACACTTAAAGGTGCACTGTGTAACTTTGTGACCAAAAATAGACTTGAATTGTCATTTAAATTTCTTTGTTGCAGTAGGTTAAATAAACAATAACTATCTGCATCTTTACTTTGAGCGAGTGGGCTGTTATTTGGCCTGGATGATCTTTAGCTGTATTTTTTCATAATATGTCATAAAATGTAATTATTCCCATTCAGAATGTCTCAAAGTAATGGACTTAACTTCTAGTTCTAGTGAATTGTGTCGCTGACTTTTCAGAAAGTTACACAGTTACAACAGAAGCATCTGGTGCATCTGCCTTGTGACGGTGACTCTGAAAAAGTAAAATAACTGTAAATCTGTAAATAAATGCAACGATTTGTGCACAAAGGTCAAAGTGTGGGATTCTATTAACGAGCATTACACATGTCATCTTCAACGCACCTGCTCCTTAAATGATGTGTGAAGCAACTTTACTGGACTATAGAACAACGAATAACTGTTTGTTTAAACGTTTTTGTTTCACGGCCACAATGCGTCAGTGTAAAAGCTCTAATCTAATGACTCTACACTCTCCGGTGACCTTTACAAACCTAGTTTAATCTACTGGCGTTTCATCATTGTTGTTGTTTCACTTTTGTAACTGCGCACAAGAAAGAAAACACTCGAGCACTGTTCTCCTCTCGCAGCTTCCCAAGTCTGTATCGTCTTTGTTCTTCCTGCCAAATGATGCGACTGTGAGACAAATAATCGTCGCAAATGTCCCCATGTCTGTGATCTGTTCTGCTTTTGACGCGTCTAAAAATCACAAAAGATTGTTAACTCCTCTAGTGTGCAGACAACTTAAGAAAATAGAGTCGTCATAGAACAGACACGCAAAAAAGAGGTAGGAACGCATTTATACGCTTGTTACATGTCGCAATATAGATACACATTTATATATAATTCATATTTATACTATTACAAGTGCGTATTAGCCCTAAACATAATGCAAAAGTTATACAGTTAAGCTACAACGTACGAATATATATTAGATTCTCATATGTCCCATTTTCCTCTTGCTCTTCCCTAAACTACTTTGTATTCAAATGCAGTTTAGTCCTGTCTTTTGGGATTAACTAAAAAAAAGAAGTGAATGATAGATTTCCACCAAAATAACCCAGAGGGAACAGAGAGAGAGAGAGGGGGGAGAGGCGTGTTTGCAAAAAGAGGAAGCAGAGCACACAGTGTCTTAGTAATTCTGGTCGCCTTGTCTCTCACATACTATAGGCTGTTATTATAGAGACGCGCCTGTCACGTCACATTTCGCTCTGGAAATGTCATTTGGCACCACACCTGCTGCCTGGCTATGCTAATAAAGCCAGGTTTAACTTTGATTAGGATTCAGAGGAGCGGAGGAAGCAAACATCACAGGGAAAAACCGGGAGCTGGCAAAGTCTACGCATCGTCGTCGTCTTGTTTGGACTCGTGACATGCAGCTCTGTGACTCATGGATAAACGGGATGAATGTGTCTGGATGCATCACATATGAAACATGAGGGAGAGACGGAAGAAGAGGGGGGAAGGGAGAGACACAGAGAAAGAAAGAGAGGCTGACCTTTATGAGCATGTATCGGCTAAAGGGGAAGTCAGGCCTGCATGTCAAAACCAGTTAGTTTTACCGTTGCCGCTGCGTTTGTGCATTCGGGAAACAAAAGCACGAACGTGTGGCTAAATTCAGACAGATTTTGGATCAAAAGAAACGCAAATGTGATCTTTATCGGCGTGAAATTGTAAACTAACGTCAAGAGATCAAACTGTTGCTCATAAAGATGCACTGTGGCGGAGGATGACTTTGCGTTGCCTGTGTAATGTATAAAGTAATGATATCTCCATGGAAACGAGCATGCTGCGCTGCCAGGCCAAGTTAAAAGTCAGGTTTCAAGGCTTTTTTTGAGCAATAAAAAAAAATAAATCCAAATAAATTCTATCTACTTGTATGTTTAATGCTGCAAAAGGACACATTTTTCTGTCTGACTTGATCTCATATCAAAACTGTTGCTCATAAAGATAAACTGTATAAGATTTTTGGCATAGGGTCAGCAAAACTCTTTCTTAACAAAGATGTTACTGCTTTGCCTAAATTGAGTGTTTCACAATGTGGCTTTAAAGTGTCTTTGAGAAGTTGAACTACTGTAATTTCTGCCCTATTGAGCGCACCTGAATATATGCCGCACCCACTAGATTTAAGTAAGAAAAATGATAAAGTACATGTATAGGCCGCACTTGTTAATATTAAGTCTATGAGAATCTATCACTTTGCTGCATTGCCTTATAAGCGCATAGTTCAAAGCTCAAGAAAAAAGTAGCGGCTTATAATCCAGAAATTACGGTATTCATTTCACTAAAACAAAGTTAAGATCATTATAAGCAAGGTTTTGCTAAATATTTTTACACATTTCATCTCAGTTTCATCATGGTAAATGCTAGATATTTGGTTCTGGAGGGACGGTGATTAAGTTTAGGTCGGGGAACGAGGAAGTTTAGGAAAAGGGTTAAAACATTTGGGTAAAGGTTAAGAGAAAAATGTAACAGTTTAGGCCAGGGCCGGCCCTGGGCATAGGCAAACTAGGCAGTTGCGTGTCGGTGCCAAATTGCAGCCCTAAAATGAAAAAAAAAAAACACTCATAAGCTATTTGTCAGTTTTCGCCTCAATTTCGTGTCAATAGGACACATTCATTGAGTCATCAGTCATGACCACAAATATTTGATGAACTTACTGTATATACTTATACTTAAACCACCGCAGCGATATAAGTCTCATAAAACATGCAGCTCCAAATGAAATCTTGCCTACGGCGCCAAAAGGGCTAGCGCCGGTGTGGTGTCGAAACAAGCTCCCTTGCAAGACTTGCACCCCTCACTAGCTTCTGTGACTGTGCGTGACGTAGCAAGCGTCCCGCGGTAAATAGTTTACAATTACAATACAAAGACTCGTGACAATGTGTTTCTCGTGATGAAATTATTTAAAACTTTTCATGATGCATACAAAACTATCATTTATATTTACAACATTAACATCATAAAAAATCATAATAACCTGCCATGCGCACTTAAATATTTCCATGGGGACAAGCATGTGGCGATACCAAAGTCAGATCTGTGGAGAGGCGCATGTATAAAGGCATGTTTTCCGGGGGTTTTTGACAAATAAAAAACCCACAGTCAAAAAAATTCTACATGTGTAATGCCATATGAGGGAACACTCTCTACTAGAAATGTTACATAGTGCACTTTAAATAAAAAAAAAAGAGAGAGACAAAAGTAGCTGGCACTAAATTACAAATGCAATAAATATAACTTTCTACTGCCATATTTGAACATCAGTCACAATTTTTGCCTTTTTGAAAACTATTAAAGTGGCTTTATTTTATTTAAGCATTTTAAATATGTGTCTTTACTCTGAGCAGGCTTGCATCTCCATAAAGTCTACTTTTTTGTCCCAAATTAAGGCTTCCTCCTTCTTGTTTCCATAGAAATCTTTTTCCTTTAGCTGTAATATTCCACAGTGAGGCATTAAACTGATGTATATTGATGAAGAGTGTTGTGGTATTATGCGTCAGAAAGTTACACGGCGTCAATTTAAAATTCAATTATTACACTAATAAACACATTTGAATAAGGCATATTTAGAAACGCTCAGAACAAACAATGCAAATGCGGGGAAAGAGAATAACACGAGCAGAAGCCGCAGACTCACCCCTGGTAGTGTCTTCTGCTCGTGCAGTGCATTCTGGGCTTTGAGAGCGGACTCACGTGCACAGTATGTCAGGAAGGCACATCCTGGAGGCAGAGAGAGAGAGAGAGAGAGAGAGGATTAGTCAAATAAATAATATGTTTTTCAGGCGTATTTTTGGTTGTCTTAGCGTCATGTTGTGGCAGACGGCCTGTGGGCAGAGACACATGGAGCTCAGGGTTTGGAGCATCTATGAATAATCAATTAGTCACAAGTATTTGGGCAATTAAAACGGTTTTAGGGAGATTTTTGGGGTTTTGTTGTCAAATGTTCATGTATGTTGCATGTAGCTCTTCTCTATTTCAGTGACATTTACAGTGGCACTTCAATGTTATGTATTACCAATAACCCAGATAAGCCCAGATAAGCAGGTCTCTATATCATTTTCTCTGACCTATTGGGCGCATGCACACTGTTACCTAGCAACCATACTTTAAACAAGTGTTGAAACCCTAAAACAAGGATGATTTAACAGACAGCAATACCTGATAACACCTTTATTTTTGTTAAATTATTGTTTAACTTCAGTCCTGTGTACATTTTTTGTATTTTGTATTCTTCCTGTAGTTTTGTTCACAGTCTGTAACTTGACTGATGTAAGTTTCTAAGTAGATGTAAGTCACTGTCATTCTAAACTAAGTCATAATTAGAGTTTTTTGTTTTTTTTTGCAAAGATATGTTTATTAGTGACAATCTGCAGTTTTGCCATAAGAATTTTGGATGCCCGATCATACAAATTAATATGCTAAGGGAATCCATGTGGACCCCTTAGACTCATATAAGGTGTTTTGGCACTGTAGGAACATTTTGTTGTTCCTGTAACCTTTTTAGTCCCTGGCTCCTTTTCTGGCGTGTTCCCACATAAGAAGGACTAGGAACCAGGGAGGCCAATGTGGGGACAAACTTAGCTCCTGCTCTGGGGCAAGGACTTTTTCCTGAAAAACCTTTCAGTAGCGCAGCGACATCGTTGTACGCACTTAACGCACATCAACATCACCAGGCACGTCGGAAAGTTTTGTTTTGGCATTAAAGTTTACTGATGGCAGAGAGAGATGGACTGATGCAGTGGTACAAGCACTGCTAAGTCCGTACTTTAACGAGAAGGTTCAGTGAGGCTTTGAGCAACCCCAAAAAAAGATACAAATCTTCAGCGAGCTAGCTGATAAGGTAGTGCAAGTTGGCATTTATCACGCAGCAAGGCAATGCCGCGAGAAAATAAAATATTGAAACAAGAAAATCAAGGACCTCAACAGTCGGAGTGGGGCAAACAAAGAACAGAACAGAAAGATTTATTGTCATTGTCACAGAGAACAAGTGAGTGAGCCCCTGGGCCGCTGCACCTTTTGCGCGCCGCCACTCGCTCTTCCGAACATGAAATGCAAAGTATACACACACACACGCAAACAGCGAATGGCTTCCCCTCCTCTATCGTATTTTGGCACACCGTCCAGTGGCTGATGTCACCGATTGTCCCTTGGATCCTCTTTTGAGCTGTGCAAATGCTAGCAGGTACTTGTTCCAAGGGTAGAATTGTCTCAGTGAAAGGAGGGGTGTAGAAGTGTTCCTGATGCCTGGTTAGTACCCTTTAAATTATCATATATTTTGGAAGGAAGCCTCTCAACATTCAAAATGTTTTTCTATGCATTTTTTGTATGTTACACTATTGTCTCACTAAAATTTACTTTACCTTTCCAAATTTTTATCAAATAATTTCTCCTTTGTTATTTTGATAGCAAAAAAGGGAGAACACTTTCACACAACAATTAAAGTTCCCGACACATGAAATCCAAAACATGTCTTCAAGAATAAGACGGTAAACTATGGTTGTCTGTATCAGTGAGTGCATCATTAGTGTTTCCGCTGTTTTTCTGCTTTTCTACAACTGTTTAGTTGTTTTCACGGTCATAAAATCAGCTGAGAATAGCCTAGAGTGGTAGAGTTCTTTGTATTAATCAGCTAAGACAGTTTTTCTCAAAATGTTTTGAGTGACGGCACACTTTTTGTTTGAAAGTTTTCTGCAGCAAATCAAGCACTGAAATGATTCAATTTCGTAAATACTGTCCTTTACATTTTAACTTGTCCTTAATGGTGATTGTTTGATTACTTTCCCTCTTAAAGCTTGAACTGAAAAAGTTATTCTGAATATAACTATTAATATGAAGTATTACTTTTAATACACACTGGTTCAAAATCATTGAACTAAGACAACACACTGACCGATTAATCAACTAAACAACTACATTTTTGTGGAAGATTATTTTACCACAGGCTTTGTTTCAGTTTACACCAGCAATTTGATAAATGAAGCTCATAATTGTTTCTGTAAATTTGGTATGACAAAAATATACTTAACCTACTTATATTTTTGTCAAATTACACTGCTTTTGTTTGTCCTACTTGGATTATTTTGTAGAATTCAGATAATATACTGTGACTGAATACGCTGCATTTGGAGGCTGTTTCCAGTCCGTAGAGCCACTATAGACTTCCTCTCCGCATGTACATTTGTTCCTATGACAAACTGCATGAGTCAGAGACATAAAGGGCTAAAGGCTGCCCACTGCTTTAAGGCAATAATCCTCTGACAATACATCTGAACTGAAAGAAATGTTAGATAAAATATTCACACAATGTCAGAAATACTGTGAGTTAACGAGATTGTATAAGTCTGAAATAAATCCACTTTTCTGTGTTTGTAATATTTAAGGATGTTAAGATTATTAGGTTAATCGATAATCGTGATTATTCCAAACACAAAAAAGTAATAAACGTGACAATTTTGGAAACGAAATTATTTGTTTTCGATAACTCTTCTGAACCTAGTAATGGATAAAATATTGAACTAAGAGAATAAGACAATATATTATTGCTACAGATGTTTTTGATAAATAAATTTTCTTGCCCTAGTAAGTACATTTGTGATTTTGTGAGCCTTGTTATGGATAAATAAAATAACAATTATTGATACTGGCAAAAAAGAATAAAAACATACAAATTAAATATCAACCTATCGCTATAAATGTGAAATTAAATTAGAAGCAAAAGTCTACCTTTCAAAATATAAAAAACACAATTTTAGGAGCAAATTTTATATTATTTTTTCCAAATACAAACCTTTTAAAAACAAATGCAGCTGAATGTTTTATTGCATTAAGATTGCGTCAGTCAGAAAGTTTAATTTAATAAAAAAGTACCCTGTTAGACAATGAGAAAGATTGTTGTTTGTTGTTTGATCTTGGTGACAGTAATCGTGAATAATCGCTAAACCGTTATATTTTGTATCACAGTAATCGCAACACTAAAATTTGGTATCGAGACATCTCCCTGTAATATTATAACAGTGTCATCTCATCTTTAGTTTGTCTTGAACAGGTGAGAGATCTCGTAGTAATATTAAATAGATTAATGGTTCCCAAATCTTAACACCAAGTACCACCGAGGACAATATTTGCCCCTCTGCGTACCACCTGTTCTCAATCAACTCTATTGTCTCTTATAACAGTGATTCTCTTCAAGCAGCAGGAGGTGGACCATTTTGGTTATGCTAGCATGTACCAGGGGTGAAAATCTTAAATTATCAGATCTTAAAATGTTTATTTGTGGTCAGTTTTACTAGTTTTTGAAAATGTGTGACTATAACATTAAAACAAGACAATACAATATAAATGACTGACAATATACTGCTACAAAAATAATTTATTTACCTACATCATGAGCTACGGGGTACACGATGTCTTGTATTCGCCATAACGGGACATTATTAGATGAAGACAGAACACTCATTTTTACATGAATACATTACCAAGAGATCTGTGCTTGGCGGAAGTTGATTTTAAGTTATTTTATTACAAAAATGTTGGATAGAGCGCCTTTGAATATTGATACATGTTCAAATGAGCTTCTAAATTTGTTTAGGGATGCACCAATCCGATACTGGGATCAGATATTGGTGCCAATCCAGGAAATTTTGCTGGACCGGGCATTGGCTCCATAATATCGGTTCAGCCGATATCATTGTTGTTCCAGTAACTGGACATAATGAGACTAATTTACTGACTGGTGTTGATCAAGAACATCTCATAATGTTTGACTTTTTTTTCTTTTTTTTTTTTTTTAGATTAAGGGCCTGATTTATCAAGCCAGGTGCTAAATTGCTGGTGCAAAGTAAAAAAAAAAAAAATCACGTTATTTGCTAGCAATTTATGCATACTTTAATATTGGAAGATGTACATTTTAACATACTAAACAAAACAGATATGCACCACCTCAAATTCTGCATCTTTAGTGTCAGTGTGAAAGAAAAAAAGAAAAAAAAATTTAAGCATGAAAATATAATAAGAATCCATGTTTCAGTCATAATTAATATATATTTTTGTAAATCAAACTTGAAAAACGCTAAAATTCATCTCTTTTATGACTTGAATGTGCAGCCAAAAAAACACAACCTTCAAAAAGAGACTGTAAAAAGATCATGGAAAATCACGATGTAACAATTTAATGAAAAAAGTAGATTGTCACAGAGATTAGCGATTTTTATCACGACATTGCCCAGCCCTAACATATACTATAGTTTATTCCTAAATACACCAAAAAAAAACAAAAAACGCAATAGGTCACCTTTAATATGAGATTGTCTTTACTTTTGACAAACCTCAATCTGACTTTTACATTTCACAAATTAAAATTTCACCAAAGCTTGGCACTTCTAATCAAACTGTCCACACTCTGACCCCGTCTGTGAAACCAAACCAACGCCATCTCTTGAATGTCATTAGTGAGGTGCGCGTGTCGCCCAAACGAGAGGCGCAGACAGGCCGTCACAATGAGTATTTAACATGAGCCAAATGTATGCAGAGCCACATAATAGAAAAAGGCTTTCATTAACCTTTAAGGCCCGCTCCAATCATGAATATGTAAATATATGCAGAGTAGGTGTTATAGGTGCAGGCCGGCTCGTAGCACCTGGCCTATACGTCCCTCAAAAGGAAACAGCTTTTTCAGACGCTTACAATGGCTTTTGTTTTGGCGGCTCAGATCTTTATTAGCGAAGCCGGCCCGGTGTCAGCTTCAGTTCATCTGCCAGACGAGCCGCTAAATGCCTCGAACGCCGCGTAAAGAGATATCTACATAAGGTTCTCCTCGTTTCTTATGGCGCTGCGGAGATGATTTATGGCGCGGCGCTTACCAAATACGAGAGGAACCATTAGGAACACGTGCTCTGTCGTTGTGAAGCAGTTAATCGCGAGTGAACCGAGTGCTGACTGTAATATCTGCACTGTACTGTCGTTTACCTCAAATTAATGAGCTTGTGTGTAAGTATTCAACTAACCACATGCAGATTCGTTTGTGCAACATGTGATAGCCTGATGCGTGCCTTCTTACTCAAACAGGCTTTAATGTGGTAATGCAAACAGAACAAGCACACTATAAAAGAGAATACTTGTGATAATGATATAACTGAATATATAAATGTATTTGTATTTCATTGCAATTCCAATGAATGTTCAAATTTTTAAATTATCCCCATGTTAACTGCGATATTATCTTTATAATATTATATATAATATTGCCCTGCTTTAGAGAGAAGAGTAATTTACCCACGTGTACCGCCCTTCTGGCATCAAAACATTAATTTACTGAAAAATGTATGCTTTCATAATAACATAATCAATAAATATGAAATATTTAAGTTTATTTATTGCTGTAAATATTTTTTACTGTAAAGAAAAGTGTCATGTATTAACAAAAGGAAATTCATAATGGTGTCTATTGCGTCCGCTCTAATAGTATCTCTCATTAAGCACACTTACACCAGTCGTTCTCAATCTGAGATGCTTTTCAGGGATTGATAGAGACTGATATCGTAAACATGGTTTGACATCTTTAAATGCCATGTTAGATGTGGATTCACATTTGCTGACCTAACAATGAATAATGTCTTTAAAATAAAATTAAATTAAAGACTAAAATTAATGAATGAATGATTTTATTTTTTAAGCACATTTACACAGACAGATGTCTTCCAAAGTGCTTCACACAGTAACCCCTCCCCACTCAGTGATAGTTAGCAGCCCTGGGGCAGCTCAGCAGAGGCAATTTGCCCAAACACCTGGCGCCTCAACCTCTGACCACCACCAAGCGTTCCCTAACCTGCATGTTGTTGGTTTGTGAGGAAACCGGAGGGCCCGGAGGAAACCACCCAGACACGAGGAGGAACATGGAAACTCCATACAGAAAGGCGCGGGCCGTGTGGGAGTTGAACTTGTGACCCTCTTGCTGTGAGGTATTTGTAAAAGTTGGTTTAAGCTATAATTGCAGTAAAAAACAATTGGATGTGGATAATAACCATGCGCGGTAGGATTTGTAGTTGGGTAAAAAACTGGATTAAATCAACCCCAACACACTTTCAAACTTAAAATCTAAAATAAAGTTTAAATGGATTTGTCAAAACAACCAATTTAACTGTTCTTGTAAAAAAAACTTATTTTACTACTTAACTTTCCCTGCCTCACAAACAGCATTTTCAGTGATTTTACTCAGCAGTACAATAAATCGAGCCATGCATTTGAATAGGTAAATGTAGAGAGTAGCAAACACAGCAGCTTAATACAGATAAAGTGAGTTTGCTGTACAAAACTGTGCGTTTTTGCCTTATAAATAATTAAAAGAGTCTATTTATGAAGCTCAGATAACTAGAGGCTGTAGTGTCAATGGTTTTAACCCCAAAAAGCACACAAATACTATCAAACTCATTAATGAATATTTGATTAACCCAGTGTCTAACCCACAATTAGGACTCACATGACAAACACCTTCTTATCGATTAATCACTGGCAAAAGAAACAGAATTATCCTTCATCCGAGGCAACAACGCCGGCATTCGTTTTAAATGTTTGGGGCGTCACATTTGTCATAAAAATAGACGGACACGTGAGATTACAAACGTGATTGAATTTCTTTTGCAGCGCCGGGTTTTTGTGTCATAAATGTTTTCTCTGAAGGGACCTGGGCTGGCTTCTCTCTCTCGTGTTTACTGGAAATTCAAGCCAGCTGCAGGGCACGCCGGAGTATCGGGCCAGCGGAGCCACTGTAATCCCCCCCAGCAGCATAATAAATAAATACCAAATGAAACGTTATCTTCTTCCATTTTGGTTGTAGATGTATCAGATTTGGTGCAAAGCTTTTGTGTTTTGTTTAGCTGGTGAAAAGCCAGTAAAGATGCACTGTGTCACTTTCCTGATTGTTGATGTTAGGGCTGGGCGATATTTACACTTTAGAATAACTACAAAATATTTAGGCTTAGTAAATCATTAATAACACCTTAATAAAGACTTAATTCAATATGATCAAATGATTATTTAAAGTGCCCATGACAGGTTGAACTACTTGTTTCACAAAGACGGAGTTAAGATCAATATATTTAAGGTTTTACTAAACATTTTTCAAATTTCATTCCAGTTTGGCCATTTTTGAGCATTAAAAATGTACTTCCTGTTTATCAATGAAGACATCACGCTAGGTAGTTGCCTAGCGACCATTTAATAAATTGGGCCCAAACTCTTCAAATGTAACTCTTTTTTTAACTTGAGACATAACAAATAACACTTTTTTTGTTAAATGTGTGTTTACAAGGTCATAAAAATCAGTTTGTTGAGAGAAAATTTAAAATATCTTTGTCTCCCTAGTGTGATGTCATCAGTTTAGAATTTTGCTCAACTTCCTTGTATTTTCAACATTTCTTCACATTTTTCTCCACAAACTTGTTCTTGATTAACATAAAACTAACATTTATAATTACAATTTATATTAATCTACCAAACTAAATAAAACATTGAAAAACGTTCAAACCTGTCATACGCACTTTAAAAGATGAAAAAGCTTTATGAATGCTTAGTAACTACTGAATTACAGCTAAGTAGTTACTAAGCATTAATACACTTTTTCATTCATTAATTCACCATTAGTTCATGAAAAATTAAGGCTTTATTTATGCTTTGTTTACTAAGGCCAATTAAGGTGTAGTTAATATAAAGTGGTACCCAAAAATGTATATCTCGATGTATTTTGTTCATATCTCGATATACGATATATATCTCGATATCTTTGAAGATACATTTTGAAGTGACTTTTTTCTCTGAGCTTACAGTCTGCTAATTAGAAAGTAGAAATGTGAATTTTCATTGAAGAAATTCATTTTTAGTTGTGCCTTTTGCTGAGTGAAAGTGAATTCTAGTTTAGTTAAGAAAAATCTGAGAATCTGGCCCTCTGGAAAATGAAGTTGAATAGCCCTGGTCTAGATCTATAAATAAACAGATCTAGATTTTGAAATTAAGAATAAAATCCTAGGATCAAGCATTTTTAACTTGCCTGTAGTACATTCTTCTGTATTAATATTTTTGGCCTGTAGAACGTTGTGAATGGAGGCTTTCACTTTGTACCAATTTTATGCGACAAACAGTTCGGTTAGTATCACATTCCTGAACAATAAACAAGACTATTGTTCGCACACACGCAGCCAGAATAACAAAGTATTAGATTCTGTTATCGGCGCTGTTAAATACGTTCCCTTTTCCACTCAGAATGCAGCGGTGGCGGAGTGTGGGGCCTACCTTTGTGCATGCCGGTGTACTTGTCCTTGATGACTGTCAGCTCGTAGATCTTTCCGAACTGCTCAAAGATGGGCTTCAGGTCCTTCTCCTCCAGGTTTCGGGGGATTTGCCCGATGAAGAGCTTGATTGCGTCAGGCTCCTTCATTGGGAAGTCTGTAACGAGGGAGAGAGAGAGAAGAGAGAGAGGAGAGGAGAGGGAGAGTTAGAGAGTGTGAGAAGGCTACATAAAATATTTCAACAAGAGCAGCAATTGCGGTAAGATTGCACAAAACTAGTGTACAATTACAAAACCATTAAAGAGTATTAGATGTAGACCTAAGCTATTATCGTTAACGCTGTTCAAGATATGCAAAATGTGTATAAATTATTGTCTAAAGCTACGAAATGAGCTGGTTTAAAATAAAAACGAAGACGTTACATCATAAACTTTTAAAAGAGAGTGTAAAAAGGTAACATTTCTGCACTTTTGTAGTGAAAAACCTGGGCAATATGGACAAAACTGTTCATAGATACAGCCGTCATCAGAGGCCACGCCCACTAACGGACCTCCGTGGGGGAAACTTAACAGTGAATCAGAACAACAGCTTTATCACTCACTGCACAACAACTACAACAACAAACAACTTAAGGAAATATATTGTGTCAAATATAGACACGAAGACAGAAAACAATAAAGTGACCCAATGGTCCAACAATGTAAATATATCTAACAATGGTAAAAGTAGCTGTGAGCTAAATGCTAACGTGATGCTAGCACCGCCTGGCGTGTTTTAGCATCTTTTTTTATCTTTCTGTGTACTTTTTTGACATAACGCCAAAACAGCAACTTTCATTTAAACGTGATTGTGACTTGACTTGAACTAGTTGTTCTAAAAAATTCACTTAATTAGCCAGAAAACGTCTTGAAAGAGGTAAAAAAAAAGCATGAGACACTTTCCCTTCCCACTTCGTACCTTTAGCTTTACTTCTTTTACATTGTTTTTTTCGTATTGAAATTTTAATTAAACACAGATTAAACTTAACTGTTAAACACAAAACCCCCTTACATATTTCAACAAAGCAAAGTATTGTAAAATGAGATTATTACTGTTCAAAGCCGTAAATGCCTGATTAAGCTAGTTCCGGCTGCTAACTGTTAGCTTAAGATGACGATAAATAAATGTGGCGTTTTGAGCTTTCTATTGACAAACTTTTGTGAGAAACATTCATAAATATCATTATAAATAAATCTTATATAAATATACACTAACAAATAAAGGGTTTAAAAGATAATTTCAGCATGCGTAGTTGCGCTAACAGGTACAAAGTGGGCAGAGGTACGAAGAGGGCACTGACACTCTCAAATATGACACGTTGCTGTCAGTATCTATCTTGATGTCTTTATATCTCAAAATACACCACAATATCTTTGAAAAAACAACTATGAGTACAATTTTCTTTAAGCCTTTGCTGCTTTTCTTACTGAAATGAGAATGCTAATGCTAACTGCCGTGTGTTAAAAATGTAGTTCCGGCAACAGTTAAATCACATTCTAAATCACTGCTCTGTGGCCGTCACCATAACGACGGATACACAAATGATCAACTGCAGTGAGGGAACTAGCTTAGCTTAAAACAACTTTTATCTTAGACATTTTCAGACCATAAGCAAGATTTTAAGATTTAAAGGTGAGCTATTTCAGTTTGTAGCCGTGGTATAAACGCAATGAAACACTTGGAGCCGTGTGCTACGCAGTTTTAACGCACGGCCCCTTGTTATTTATTGCTTAGCTAACCTACATATTTATTCTACAGACATTTTTACATTTCAGTCTGATAATAAACATCAACCAATACTTTTAAGGACACATTAAAAGTCATTTCTGATGGAAGGATTGACATAATACCTTCTGAGTATTGTAATCGAAACACACATAAACACACACACAAAAATGAGATGTGTCTATTTTTGGTTGTTCTAATCCCTCATTCATCCAGTGGTGATCCATAGTAGAAACGCTTTCGCAGGCTGTCATCTGGACAAAGGTTTTAAAGATCAAAACGTTTCAAATTTAATCTAAATGTCATTTTCAATCTGACATGTAACAATTTCTGTTAAAATCACACAGCTCCACGTAGTCCTACTTAGACTTAAACAAAATGTATTGCCCCATAAAAGAAATTTCTTAGACACAGTATAGCTCAAAATAAATATAATATAACAAAAAATGTGAGATCAAAATAAATAGCAACAAAAACGAATTTATATTAATTTGACCCAATCTGTGCTTAAAAAACTAGCGAGGGAGCTCATGCAAAAACTGCAATTTATACAGAAAATTAATAGGAAACAGTGTATTTATTTCGGTAGCACTTTAAAAGACCACCTCGTTACCTACCAGTTAATTACTGTGTCACTTACTAGTATCTAACAGTGACACTTAGTAGTACTTACTCTGGTACTTACAGTGATACTTTGAGGGGTACTTGTACCAACAGTTACGGGTACATAACACTGATAGTTACTGGTGCTTACAGTGGTACTTATGGTGGTACCTACAGTGGTACCTAGGGTGGTACTTGGAGGGGTAATTATGTCAGCAGTTACTGGTACTTACAGAGATACCTTTTAGTACACTTACTATTACTTTTATTGATACTAATAATGGTACAAATTCTTACACTTAGCAGTACATATTACAGCACTTACCACCTTTAATACTTTGTGGCACACACATTTGTTTCAGTGGTCACTGTAAGTACCAGTAACTGCTGACACAATTACCCCACCATAAGTACCATCGTAAGTACCAGTAACTATCAGTGTTATGTACCAAAACTGCTGGTACAAGTACCCCTCCAAGTACCACCTTATGTACCGTGTTACTGTGTAAGTACCACTGTAATTAATTACACTGATAGTTACTGGTAATTACCAGTAACTATCAGTGTTATGTACCAGTAACTGTTGGTACAAGTACCCCTCAAAGTACCACTCTAGGTACCAGTGTAAGTACCACTGTAAGTACCAGAGTAAGTACTATTAATGTTAGATACTAGTAAGTGACACGGTAAAGTAACGTTGTGGTCTTTTAAAGTGCTACCTTTATGCTAAGAAGGCAGTTTAGACGAATGATTGGGTCCCAGATCTTCAGCTGCTTCACCCCTTTTTGTTGCTGTTCAATATAAATCCTTATATTCAAAATAAGATAATTGGTCAACTAAAGAAATTTGGTCGACTAAGACTTAATTGAAGTATAATGCATGAATGTGGTTTCTTGAGCAAATACATAAAAAAAAAAAAAAAAAAAATCCCAATTCAATTTGTGAATATTGTTTTGAAGATATGCAAACATTAAACATCGAGTATATCGTTCAGTAAAAACATGATACAAAAGAGTAAATTTACAATAAAATTAAATAAGTGATGCTGTACTTTCCTAAAGACAAGGCAAGTTTGATCTAGGGCTGGGCCATTAATCGAAAAATCAAGAGATCAAGTTCGAATCGAAACAAATCGTCAATTATTTAGTGGTGGGCTTTGCATCGAGGGATCAAAAAACAATCTTTTGTCAGTAAAAATGCGTAGTTTGAAAGCAAAACTCAAACTTTGAGGCGGAATATTAATATATAGTTTCAAAAAAATGTTCAGAAAAGCCATTTTTCTATTGTTTTTTTCAAAAGGTTAAACAAAATCAAATCGAAAATTGAGATCGATCAATATAAAAAAAAACTGTGATTAATTTTTTTCCAGATCGTCCAGCCCTAGTATATTCTATCAGGATTTGTACATTAAGCAATTCAAAGAGCTTTAAAATACAGTAGTACAATTGGTTTATAATGGAAGACTTCTGCTGTTTTGTGATTAATTTGACAAATATTTCATCGTAAATACATCTTGAATTAGAAAACTAAGGACTATTTGTGCCTAGAACTAGTAACATTTTACATGTTTTGAGTAGATTTTGATTGGTTTGAATCTGATTGCCAACAGAACAAGTCACAAGTTTTAAATTATGAAAAGAATCCTGTTTTATTTACGACAGTCAAACCTGCTCAAATTACATCTGTCAAAGCAATTTTAAACTGATTTCAATATTTAAAGTTGTCATTTTTTTCCAGTGTAACTAATTTGAACACAAGTTTTAACACATTTATGTTGACCTGACCGTCCAAATATCATGATTGAGATTCTCCAAAAAATGATCGAGATATTCATTTTTGTCAATATCGTATCAACTATGACATTGCAACAGCTTTTTTCATATATTGCACAAACCTAAAGTCTCTGCTCCACTTTATACAAAACAGACTCCAAATATTCAAAAGCGTTTAGCTCTATTGCCCTGTTCAACACTGATATTGCATGTTTTTCTGGTATCGTGCAGGCCTGGAGGAGGGACAGAGTGATTTGGACGCGGTTTGGAGGAGCAGACAGGAGCCTGCGGGCCTGACTTCACACCACACAGGAGGTGAGAACAGGAGGCTGAGCGGGGAGGTGCCGAATCAGATGGTGACGGAAAAGATGCAAGAGATTTTAGACTGAGCATGCATGGAAATACCCAAGTTTTTAAAAATGACCCGTGTCGCCAAGACAACGAGGTCAGGAAGCAGTGTGGGCTTTACTAATGACCGACGCTAACTACATAACAGGATGTAGCATTCGTATTAACTACAAGACATATTGAAAAACACCAAAATATTGAGATTTTAGAGCACTGAAAGGTCCTATGTAACAGTGCTTCCCAACCAGGGGAACGCGAACCTCAAGGGGTACACAACCATTTGTTAGGGGGTACTTGGGATGATTGCAGATTTAATTGCAAGTACTGTAATGCAAAAAAAAAAAATGTTTGCAGCACATTTTATGTGTTAAGAGGCAATTTTTTTGACACAGAATATATTAAAACAATAAAATGCTATGGCTATAAATGAAAGTATATGAGCAAAGACAAAATACCTCTAAAAACACATGACATAGGGGAGACTCCGTGTGTGAGATCGTGATTAGGATTAGTACTAAAGACGAAAAAGGTTGGGAGCCACTGCTATATAACACAAATGTTAAATAGTTACTTCATCAAAAACATTCCCAAAACTGTGCTTACTTTAATTCACAGATGTTTGAGTAATCTTACATTGTCCTTTGACATCTTCAAAGCTCAAAATGCTTTGTTCCACCTTATGATGTCATTATGTAGTTTAAATTTAACCGCTGTTTGTAGCCTATTTTAAACAGCATCATTTTGTGATTCATTATAATAACTAAACCTGCCTTATTTTGTACCTTTTTTGGTTTTATCTTTTGTTCATAAAATTCCCACAGAATCCAATATGTTTGTTGCACTGTTATGCTAAAAGAAAAGCTTTGCAGTTAGAGCTGGGCGATCTGCGAAAAAATATAGTTGTTTTTCTTTTCTCATATTGATTAATCTCGATTTTTGAATCAATTTTGTTTAACCTTTTCAAAACCAAATGAAAATTGCCATTCATGAACATAAACAAAAAAACTTTTATTATGTCAGTTTTTTTTTTTTTTTTTTTTAGATTTTTTTGAAACTATATATCAATTTTCTACCTTAAAGTGAACCCTGGCTATAACGACAAATATGGCTAAAATGCAAGTACATCTCATGTTTGTTCAAATAAACTACAAACAAATATAAAACTGCTTACTATGTTTATAAAATCTGCATTGTTTTGAGCTACTGGGCGCCGCCATATTGTGCATTCTGGGTTGATGACATCAAATGGTTGCTTTTGGTTGTTGCCATGGATACTCCTGTGGTTCGATCGGTGAACAGTTGAAACAAAAACACCTCTGACAGTGTCCAGTTCTGGCCTCTTCCTCTTGATTATCTTCAGTTTTACAAAATTCCACATAATCGTTTTGTATTTGGCCAAACTCCAGCTCAAACTGAAAGGTTTTAACTGTTGAATTCATGTTGCTTAGTTACCTGTTACCCTGACAACCATCAGAGGGCAGACAGACAACCATTTGACGTCACAGCCAGGACAAAATGGCAGCCATGTGATTTCTTTAAAACATGATTTTGATAAAACTACAAATACTTTCAAGGTTTTTGTTCTGAATTTATAAAAGTGATGATATTATAAGTGTTTTAGGGTAAACATGTGATTGTAGCCAGGGTTCGCTTTAAAGTTTGACTTTTGCTCCAAACTACACATTTTTACAGACAAAAGATTGGTTTTTGATCTTTCGATTCAAAACCCACCACCAAATAATTTACAATTCGGTTAGATTCGATTTCACTCGAATTTTCAATTAATGACCCAGCTCTACTTTGTAGCTTTAAAGCAGAACTAAGTAACATTTTGTCTTGCTAAATGTCTGTAAGTCTACACCATGATGGTTACATGTGTATTTTGGTTTATTTAAAGCAAGTTTCGGCTCTTTCTGCTGCCTCCCACTCAAAATACAGCAGCTGCAGCTTCTCCGTCTCACCCTCATGCTGACCTGAGAAACTCTGACTCTTTAATTTTTAATATTTAGCGGTGTTAAACTGTGCCAACACGGACTTTTGGTGCTTTTTTCCAATCCTAAAGTTACGCAAAAATGAGGAAATAAATAAATAATGTTAAGTTTAGATTCAGTTGACTAGTTTAGTTACACATGACAGCTGTAGGGGGAGCACTACCGCTGAAGCTGCTTTGTTCTGCTTTAAAATAATACAAATCCAAATAAATAAATGTATTCTATTCAAGGTACGTAGAGTTTAAAAATAAATGGACTATTTGCTCTATTACCATTTAATGACATTACAAGCGGACACAAATCGTTTTTAAATTGAGAACGAAAAACAGTGCCTAAATGTGTCAGGATTTTGTGCTAAATAAATGTCAGTGAAACAAAACACAACGTCTGGTATGTTTTTGATAAGGAAGCAACGTTGTAAAATGACCCACGTCGCCCAGACAACGAGGTCAGGAAGTAGCTTGGGCTTTTCAAATGACCAGTACCATCTATCAAAGCATAACGTTTAAAAGACTTTGAATAAGACGCAAATACTGAGTTTACGTTTGGACTAAAGTTACGGCTGCACAATGTCAAAGGAAGCACGGCAGAGCACAATGAGTCAACAAGTCTTTTTATAGCATGACATTGCTCATTGGTCAGGCTTAATTCGGTATGTCACTTATTTAGGAATATGTGCAGAATATTACGCAAATCTAATAGTATAAATGTAATTATGTTGCATGGACAAAGTATAACAAGACTTTTAATAGCACAGCATTACATTTTGGTCGGTTTTAATTCATTTTTCTATGCACTTGAGTGTTGATATCCCCAAAAACACGACCTATGAGTAGATTACTACGATTCAAATCAAATAACAAGTGTTTGAGTATCTTAACACTTCTCAATCGTTAAACATTCATTCATTCATTTTCTACCGCTTAATCCCGTTAGGGGTCGCGGGTGACTGGAGCCTATCCCAGTGACTTTGGGCCTTAGGCGGGGAACACCCTGGACAGTGGCCAACTCGTCGCAGGGTTAGACAGACAAACATTCACTCTCTCATTCACTCACAGGGGAAATTTACAGTGATGCCCAATTAACCTAAACATGCATGTTTTTGGAGGTGGGAGGAAACCGGAGTACCCGGAGAAAACCCACGGTGACACGGGGAGAACATGCAAACTCCACCCAGAGAGATCGTGAGATGTTGATATGGTCCGACCCGGGAGTCGAACCCGCGACCTCCTTATTGGGAAGCCAGAGCTCTAACCACTTGGCTACCGTGCACCCCCTATCGGGGGGTGCACAATCTCAGTTAAAAAAGGACTGGAACAAGATATTGCCATAAGATTGCACATACAAGTAGAACATGATTTAGTGAGATTAAATAAGCGTCTAATTATTAATTTTTAGAAGCTATAATGAGAAAGAACAATGCTAAAAACTGTATGCCACCCCACCTTTGTTAAAAAAAACATGAAATAACTTAATTCTAATCATGTTTCTATCATTTTTTGCAATGGTTACTGCTAAGACGTGGCTGTACTCAGAGCACCAACGCCTTTTTGAGATTATTATTCAAATCAAATGAACGAAGAAGAAGCGTTTTAAAACATAATTCTGTTGCGTGGACAGACAGTAACATTTGCAGTGCGTCCCACAAAGGCAATAATACAATCTGTCCTTGTAATCTCTACTGGGTGATACAGCAGCAGCATCTGGAAGCAGAGTGAGCACAACAGGTCTTTACCTTATAGTAGTGGCACAAAAACTGCAAATAATCAAGCCGTTTTGACTTTAAAAATATATATTTTGACGTAGTTTGAGTTACGTGCTGCTGTTGTTGTATAATCTAGCTCAAAACGATTAAGTATATATTAAAAAAGATGGTACTATATGTGCTGTCTGTTTGGGGAAATGCCAAAACACGCAAATGTACTTGACAGATAATCCCCCAACCCATTGTTACATAATTGATTCAATGAAATAAAACATTAAACTTAGGATAAATATTTCATTTCGCAGGATGAACGCTGTCCTCAAAGCCTCCACAGCCCTGAAACGTCACTGCAAACCCTTCCTCAAATCTCAAATTCAATCAAACCTGCATGTGCCCTGGCTCACATTATTAACATTTCACCTGACGTCTGAACGAATAGCAATACTTTCCACGGAAGAAAGTCATCACAGGTTGTCTGCTTGTCATCTTTCATTGTACAGTAAAAGATAGGGACTAATGGATATGTCAAGGTCTGTGAGTGGGGTTGGATTTTGTGGTCCCAGTGGTGTTGTAATGCGATTTAACAAGAGTTTATATGAGGAAAACAATTAGAATTAGAGTAAACTTGCTATTTTTACACCATGCAAGTGCAAAATTGTGAATAAAACCACTAATTTTTTGTGCAGAAGAGCATATTATAGAAATTGTCAAATCATTTTCACCTGAAATTTAACTTGAGAAAAGTGAATTTGGTGTTTTTTAGTACAAAACTAAAGGATAGGGCTGCTAAATTATAAATCCAGCTACCAAAACGAAGCACATATTCATTTTTTGTGTGATTTGGGGAGGAGTACTTTACAAAAACTGCCTCATCACTTACTCCACTAAGTGTATTTATCGCACAAAAGCAAAAAATACGATCAAATACAGAAATGTTGACATGATTTTGTTTGGCATTTAAGTCGCATCTAGGCCGATCCCCTCAAATGAAACATGACAGTCATCACAGCTGGAGACCTGCGCTGGCTTTTGTGACTACAATAACAATGACACAAACACGATTTCACGGGCTCAATCACAAAATAATAAAAACCACGCAGGACAAAACACGAACAACATACCTGTGGTGCTACTCGTGGCGGAGACTAGTAGTAAGCCTTTCGCGTGTGTGTCTCTCCTCTTCTTCTTCTTCTTCTCTCTTCTTCCGACACGATTTTAGATTTAGTTGTCAATTGTCAGAGGGGTTCAGTTCATTTGTCTTTAAGAGAAGCGCGCCTCTGAATCACAAGTTACAGGCCCCGCGTAAAAACAACACAATTTTTTTTTACATCCAACGACGTCCCGCTCTTCGTCATGTGCGTCTCCCAGCGTCTCTCCGTGTTTTGGCAGTCTGAAAATGTTCAACACAAAAAAAAACAGCGCTGGTGAGTCTGCGAGAAGAAGTAAAAGAGACAAGAGGGCGATATTTTGGCTTGCCGTGAGAGGACCGTGGGGAATAGGCAGTCTGGTTGTCCCCTCTCTCCTCTCTTCTCTTCTCTCTCTCTCCGCTCTCTGCTCTGTGTGTTGTGTGCGTCTGTAGTGCTTTGACGTCGTAAGCCGGTGTCTCCCTCCCTGTCCATCTCAAAAAACCCATCCCTCCCCTGGGCAGGACGAGCCGAGGACTGGGAGCAGGGACCGTGGCGAAAGAGCAGCACGCGGGAGGAAACGCAGAGAGGAGATGGAAGCGCTTCGGTTAAGTTGGATAAACACGGAAGTCAAGAGTGTGGGTTAAGGCACAGTTTAGGGACATACATGTATTGTTATTGTGAAGTGTTGCAACTATAAGAATGGTAAACAACAAACAGATTGTCTACATACAGATGAGAGTGCTCAAATTTACTGACTTGGTTAATTTTAAAACTGTGCAAATCTTGTATAAAGCTAGAAATAATTTACTTCCTTACAGTTTTCACAATTTGTTCACAAACAGAGAGGGGAAATATAACATCAGAAGAAAAAAATATTTTAAAATGCAAAATGTAAGAACCACAATGAAAAGTTTAAATGTCTCAATCAGGGGCGTCAAATTATGGAACAGTTCGCTGGAGAACATTCAGAAACATTCAAACATTCAGCAATTTAAAAGAGCGTTTAAAAAGTCTTGTCTTGAGGAGTATACCAAAAAAGAATCATTTTGCCAATAAGATGTTTTGTATGAAGTGTTGTTCATGTAACTAATATGAGATGTAAATAGGGGGAGGGGATTTCTTCCTACTATTTTTTGACCATGTAGCATTTTATGTTCAGTATGCATGATGAATTTAATTGACTAAAAGATAATCATTGTCACAAATGAAATGAAATATAATGGTTGAAATGTGGTATTCTGTTTAAATACCAGAACATTAACATTTGAGAGTAAATTAACATTTGTGTCTTGTCTATTATTATTATTATTATTATTATTATTATTATTATTATTATTATTATTATTATTATTATTATTTTATATAGACCTTGAGTCTGAAATAAAGTTTGCATGAATATATTGTTTAGTTTTATTTTGGATCCCCATTAGTGCAGTCTCACTGACGCTATTCTTCCTGGGTCTGTTTATCCTATTTGAAACCCACTTTGGAAGAAGAAGAAGAAGAAGAAGAAGAAGAAGAAGAAGAAGAAGAAGAAGAAGAAGAAGGAGACACAAAAGCTTTGTTGCAACACTTTAATGTATTACTATTATATTTACAACTTTCTGTTTTGTATTTATTTCATCCTTATTTTATCTGTTTATTATTTTGTATGTATATATATTTTTTACGTTTTCTTGGAGGACATAAAATCTACGGACAGTCCCTGACATCAAAAGATGCAAATCCGCCTTTTGTTCTCTCCGGAGCTGTCCGCGGTGCTGAAACGATCCCAGTCAAACCAGGACGCGCGTCTCTGCTGTCCCCAAACTCCCCTAAAAACCTCCACAAACCATTCACACCCGCTTTATTTCATTCCTAACCAAAACAGGTGTGACACTCCTGAAGAGGCACGTCCGCACGCCCTCTGTGAAATCTCGGCAGCATGTAAACAATGAGCCCACATGACAGCAGGCACGCGCGCGCACGGAGCATGCGCACAGCGACGCACTTCAAAGCAGTCACGATCTAAACCTGGTTGGCTCAGTGGAAAAAAAAAAGAAAAAGGAAAAAAGAAAAAGCAATACACGACACGGATAGATTAACGTTATTTCCATGTTTGTTGAACCTATGCTTGGTCACGTGGCGCTTCGGCTACAAGTGTAATTCCCCTTTTCCTCGCAGAACAGAAATGATCGCCGCAACAGCTTAAAGTTAAGACTACCATCTGGCACGAGTCTCCAAATCCCTCAATAACCCAGCAGCCTACCCGGGTCTGAGCCCACTGTACAGGCGTGGCATGACTTACTTTAACCGGCTTTGATCAGGTGGATGTAGGCCGGAGTGTGTTTTTGCTCCATAAAACGTAATTTATAATATGTTCACAGCGGCCGCGCGACACCGGAGGAGCAAAGAACAACGACATCTGGTGACGAGCCGTAAATAAAAGATGTGGCGAGCGGCTCAGGCGGTATTGTCTTATTTATGTGACCCAATATTGCAGCCTTTTAAGTGGTTTATAGTCGGGATTTCATTTGCTTTCCTTGGCAGAGAGAAAGAGAGGAGTGTGTTTTAAGGACAGCAGCAGCAGCAAACCACCTGTGAATAGGAGGAAAAGGTCAAAGCACTTAGCAATGTACACAGACATATTAAACCGAAGCTGCAGCCTCCAAACGATCAATAACTTATATTAGAAACTGGGGTGATTGAAATCAATTGAGTGCCTTGTAAAGAATGGTCATTGGAAGAAGACATCATGGGCTGTTTTACGGATGTTTTAGTTACATATTTCATCTTTGTGTTCAGAGTATACAGACTCATTAAACTATGTGTTGTGGTAATGTTGGCGTATTTTTGTAAAAGCAAGTTTATTAAAATGATTAACCATAAGAAGTCACAATACAGTAAGTTGTTTTTGTTAAAATATATGCTTAAAACGGTTTGACGATTGTAGTCCTTTGGTCCAGTGGTTCCCAACCTTTTTCGTCTTGAGTACCCCCTAATCATGATCTCACACAAGGAGCACCCTCAATGTCATGTATTTTTGGGGGTATTTTATCTTTACTCATATATTTTCATGTATAACCCTTGCATTTTATTGTTTTAATGTATTTCATGTCAAACAGCTGCCTCTTAACATGTAAAATGTGCTGCAAATAACATTACAATACTTGCAATTCTACCTTTCTTTTAAATCTGCAATCATTCCAAGTACCCCCTGGCAAATGGTCGCGTACCCCCTGGTTAGGAAACACTGCTTTAGTCAAGTAGTTTATGGAGTCTTTTTGGTCGACCAAAATTTTGTATTGCAGATTTTGCCATTCGATAATTGTGCTAATGAAAAGTGACCAATTTTGTTGGCCCTCAGATCACCTGAAGAATTGGCACTAATGACAATAGCTTTGAAAATGTACAGTTTTAGATGCCATTATCAAGCATTTCAATGTGTATTAATGGGTTTTATTCCTGAAAAAAATGTCTTGCGGATCACCACTTTTACTTCCCAATGCAGCCAGTTTAATTTTTCACTATATTGCCTCTTTTAAATGGCCCAGATTGGCCCTCTGTTTAGTCTGGGTTTCAAGATGTGGCCCTTGATTAAAAAAGTTTAAACCCCACTGCTATACACCTACTGGATATACTGTAATTTTATGCCTTCAAAAGCTTTACTGCAACTTCAACACTGCGTTTAATAGGCCTATGTTATAGTATTGATTATGTTCAGAATTTTTAGTTGATAAATCAGTCAAAGGAGTCTTAGACGATCAAAATGTGTATTAGTCGACCACTTATTTTATTCTGATTATATAGATTGCATTGCATTAGCTGACGATTGGGTCCAGAATCATTAATCTAATCTACGACTTCTGATATAAACACATGCATTCTCTTCATATTGTGTGTAAATTATTGTTTTTCCATACGCTTCATGACATTTTTAGCAATTTAAGCAGTTTGGGTCACATAAATAGCTTTTCTCTGCATTTTCCAATTAATCCGTCGGTGAAACATGCTTTTAGTCAAACCAAGAATTTATTTGGTCGACCTCAAGCCTTGTAGCTACTCAATATAAACTCTGTATGAGTGTTGAGTCTGTTTTAAAGGGAACCCTGACTGTGAAGACAAATATGGCTAAAACACTAGTACTGAGCATGCTTATTAAAATAAATTACAAACAAATATATAACTGTTTACTATTTTTTATAAAATTGTCATTGTTTATGTTGTTTTCAAGCCACTGGGAGCCGCCATTTTGGTTGATGACATACATAGTGTTTCCATGGTTACTCCCACAATTTCATCTGTGAACAGTTGCCACAAAAACACCACTGACAGTGTCCAGTTCTTGCCTCTTCCTCTTGATTATCTTCAGTTTTACTAGATTCCACATAATCGTTCTGTATTTGGCTTTGCTCCGGCTCAAACTAACAAGGTTTAACCCAGGAATTCATGTTGCTTAGTTACCTTCTACTGCCGGTTACCTTGACGACACTATTTTATGTCAAATGGCAGCCTCCATGTCATTTTTTAATAACACTATTTTAATAAAACTACAAATACTTCCAAGGTATTTGTCCTGTATTTATATAGGTGATGATAATATAAGTGTTTTAGTATAAACATGTGATTATATTCAGGGTTCACTTTAACAAACATGCAGGTTATCTTTATTTATGACGACATTTTATCTTCTCATTCTCTTGCTGTTATTGTGCTTGGTGATAGGCTATCTTTTATTTTACAAACTGTACCTGTTGCTTCCTTTATTGTTGCAAAATACAGGACAAAATATCACAATAGATTTAACGGGCTTGACTCTTTTCAGTCATTGAGTAACTACACTACTCTGTCTCCCAGGTCTGAATAAAGACAAAGAGTAAGAGTAATTTGGAGAACCACAGCTCTATATCAGACCATAGTTTAATTAAAGCTATAGGCAGAGCAAAACGCCCGAGGTCACATGGTTATTACATCGTCTTTATTACTCTGGACTTGATCTGGAAATTACTTTTACTCACTCCACGATCCCAGAGACAATAACGAAGAGTTAAAGGGCAAGATTTAAACGCAGGTGAAGGTTAATAAGTGAATATTCGACATGGATTTTTATGAGGCGAGTGGTTAAAAGTCGTTAGATATAATAGTTAAAGTAAATGCAAAGTAAGTGAGCTCATGATAAAGAGTGTTATTATTATTTTTTATTTTTTTTTGTCAAAACAAAGGAGAAGAATAAGAATAAGGAGAAGAAGAAGAAGAAGAAAGAGGGGTAGGAGAAGAACAAGAACAAGAAGAAAGAGGAGAAGGAGAAGAAAGAGGAGGAGGAGAATGAGAAAAAAAGAGGGAGGAAGAGAAGAAGAGGAAGAAGGAGAAGAGAAAGAGGAGGTGAATAAGGAGAAGAAGAAGAGTAGGAGAAGAAGAGAAAGAGGAAGAGAAGAAAGAGAGGAAGAGAAAGAGGAGGAGGAGAAGAGAAAGAGAAGGAAAAGAAGAAGAGAAAGAGGAGGAAAAGAAGAGAAAGAGGAAAAGAAGGAGAAGAAGAGAAAGAGGACAAAAAGGACGAGAAGAAGAAGAAGAAAGAGGAGAAGGAAGATGAGGAGAAGAAGGAGGAGGATGGTGAAGAGGAAAAAGAGGAGAACATGCAAAAGAAGGAGGAGAAGTGAAAGTAGAGGAGGAGAAAAAGAAGTAGAGAAAGGACACCAATTGTGTTATATTATTGAGAAATTTCTGACAAAGCAGCAGAAAATCTGACCTGTCCAAACATGTTTAAGACCTATAACAGCAAAGTTAAGATTTAGGCCTAATAATATTCAAGATATTTTTTTACCTTTTCAGACCCCAAACAAACCCTGCAAATATTGTTACAAGCAACATTTCCATTTTAAGAAAGACAAAAACATCAGACAAATCAGATTTTATCAAACCAGTTTATTGCATTTTGCACAAGTAAACATGTTTTAAAGTGAGCAAGTGGTTTGTATTGGATGAAGATGTATTATACTTACAGAACACACACAGATCCAGATGAAGTTTGTCCATTTTCACTCGCACAAACCTACAAAACACAGACACGCAGATACTTAACACACACAGGATATTATTTGGCTAAAATATTAACTGCATTGATGTGCTGCGGTTCGCTTTAAACTCACATAAACGGCCTCCACCGCTGCTGTGGTACGACATCAGAGAGGTGTTTTTCACGGGGAAATCACGGCAGGATTCAAAGAGGAGCTGGATAAAAAAAAAGAGAAATGGAAAAAGCTCCGTCAAATCAAGAGACATCAAAGAAACGGCGGCGGTCCCTGAGGAAAAGACATGTAGAGGAGGAGCGAGGGTTAGCACGAGTGACATTCAAAAACAGCAGAGAAAAAAAAGGTTATTTATCAGCGTTAATATTGAACACACAGGGGAACGTGACTGTAGAGACACAAGGACACTGATTGTGCAAAGGTAGGCCGAATTATGACAGAGAGTGGTGCTTTATGATGGTAATGAGGAGAAAACGTGATAGTGTCCCATTGAAAAAACATGAGGCTGTTCTTTGTAAACGATAGAATAAAAATTCTTTATCAAGCCTTAGTAGTGTTTGTGCATTATGTCAGTGGTTCTCAAGCTTAAAGGTGAGGTTGATTACACTGCAAACACTTTTTGAACTGGAAAAAGAAAGAAATTATCAGAAAAAACAATGGGCTAAGGTGCTACATCTCATAAGGGAAGACAACACAGTAAAGAAAGACATTTAATTTGGCCTGATATGTGCATAAAAGAGTCAAGTTTTGCAGGTAATCAGTGAAAATCATGTGAGTTTGAACAGATAAAAGCGTTATTAAAGCGGACCTATTGTGTTTTTTCTGTGTATTTAGTAATAAACTGCAAAACTTTTAATAAGCAGCAAATTTAGAATTACAAATATTGGAGCAGAGACATTTGGCTAAACAACAATTTTGAACCCGTGTGTTGTACTTGGAATCTGAATGTTTTGACTTATCGCAAGTAAATATACAGTAGATAGAAGGGCGGGGATAGGTGGTAGGTGAAGCCATAGATTTTCTGAGCACTCGACCAACAGCTGCAGGACAGTACAAGATTACTGAAACGTGCATGAATCCATTCAAATGCATCTTTGGATAAGCTGATGTTGAGAAAATACTGTTAGAATATGGTTAAAAGTCAGAAAAGTGGATTTTACATAATAGGTCACCTTTAAGTACCACTATTACCATTACAGTAAGAGATCTTTGTTAAAAAAGCAAATTTAAGTAAAACTGAGATTGAGTCATTTAAAAACTTCTTCTTAAACACAATAGAATATAGTATAGTATTGGGTAGTAATAGTGGAAATGATTAACTGAGCATCATGATGTTGTTTTGCTGCTATTGTTATTGTTAAGATTATTATTTATGTATATGTTGTATCTGTGCTGCATATGCACACATTTATATATTTTTATACAAGTTCCGGTGCATGAGATTACAAACTGGGGGAATTCAAGAGCATGTTTGAAGGAAGAAAACACAAAAAAATGCATCATATTTGTCCTTTAAAAACATATATTTAAACTGCTAAGAGCTTCAGGTGCCACCAGATGCAGCTCGCGCACCACAGTCTGAGAAACACTGCACTTTTATGTAGCTTTTCTGGAGGTGGGCCTGGACTGTTCGATCTCCATGTTAATATTGTCAGTGTGTGTTTGTTTGTTTATTTGTTTGTTTTACTATGTCTGCTTCAATGTAAATGTTTTATTTTAGTTTGGAAATCATAATAAAAGAGTATTAATATTTTGTGCTGCAGCAAAGTAATAGAATAATCGCAACTAATTGATTACCGAAATAATAATTAACTAATTCAGAAATCGAATAATCATCAAGCGGTCTTTCTACAGGCTTCAACAGTTATGTATCGATCTGTTTGTAGTTGGACAATCTGCTTCTCTGTTTCTGAATAGTGAGTTTCTGTTTTTCTAAAGCTTTAGTTGATGCTGAGACCATTGACTGTTTCATTCTTGGATGTTCTGACAGTTGTGTTTGCTAAATCAACATGTGAAGTCCTCTGAGATAACTTTTCTTGTGATTTTGCACTGTTCAAATAAACTGAATGCAAATTGTGTAAATGTGTTTTTGATCTAAAGTCAGTATTTTGCCAGTGAATCTACACTTTCACTTTCAGAACATTTAGCGACGTTACTTCAGCTGAGCTTCAGTAAAAATCTAATAGTCAATAGGTCAATAGGTGTGTTCCAATCAATTAATCAAAAGAAATAAAATGCCCAATTAATTGAATATCAAAGTCATTATTTGCAGCTTAAACAACAATGTCAGTATTAGTGCTTATTTTAGTATTCTGATTGATCATAAAGCTCAAAAGCAAACCGTTAATACAAGAATGTGTCTTTTATAATATAATGATGATGAGAACCATTGTGACCTCTGCTAGATTGCATCAATTTGCCCCTGACATTCCAGACATCTCTAATAAATGTGCAAGTGATAAGGGCACTTTATTTCACTGTTTGTGGGAGTGCTCTAAAATTCAAAATTATTGGAAGTCTGTGGTTCAAAATATTTCCAACATAGTGGGTGTTAAAGTTCCTCAGCAAGCAATTTTTTTTTATCTTTGTAGCCTAAAGATTTTGTTGTTACTAAAAAGCAAGCCACCCTGTAACAGTATGGACAATGGAAATGGCGTCATGTGTTGCTTTGGAAAGACTTACATTTATTTTAAGAGGCAAAGGTGGAGAATTTGAGGACATTTGTGGGCCCTTAGTCGAGTTTTTGGGAAAAAATTTACTTTTGTGACTTGTTTACACAAATTATTAATGTTAGGTGTATTCAGACTTTTTAAAAATAATTTAGATTTTTTTTTTTTTTTTTTTTTTTGATTGACCTGTGTTTTATTTTATTTTATCTATATATACTTATTTTTTGTTTTGTTTTATTTATTATTTTTTGTTGTTTGTTTTTGTCCATTTTAATTTGGAATTTACTTTTTTCAGTCTGTTGTTTGTTTTTTGTTTTATTGAAATGAAAAATCTGAATAAACATATTGTTTAAAAAAAAAAAACAATTACTTTAGTATTCAACTAGTAATCAGTGATTTTTTTGTTTTGTTTTTTGAATAAACAGTTGCTTCTGTTCAACACTGAGATATATTTTAAAATAAATAAAAGCTTAAAGTTGGACAATATTTAGTGAATAAAGTGTAATAATAAACCTTGTTTTAGTAAGGCAGCTGTATTTGTTATGGAAAAGTTTTTTGACATGTATTTTATTGCTTGTAAAGTCAAGTTAAAATATGATTCTGATTTCGTTTTTTACAGTCGACTAGTCCTGATTAGTCGATTATTTGTTACAACTTTTGACAATATAAACTTGTGCTCAACATTTCTTTAATTGTATGGTTATGCAAAGAAGTAAATCCTAATCTTTCTGACCCCGTGTGGAAAAGTAATTGCTCCTTTTGATTAACCACAAGTTACATTTAACCACAAGTTGCACTGGTTCACCGGCCACACACAGGCCTGATCATTACCAGGACTTAAAACCGCCAAAGTCAAGTGTCCTGCAAGATCTCACAAGGAAACACATTCTGCCGCAATCCTAAAAATAATGAAAACAAATGAGAAACTATGAAAATCTTTCCACAGAGTCTGCAAGGTTAAACAAAAGTCCAGAACCACATCCTGCGTGGACTCAGGTCAGGTCAATGTGGCGACTCAAACAAAAGAACGGAGAATATTGACAGCTGACGAACAAAAATAAAGCTTAGAGCCTCTAGAGTAAAACTACTAAAGCTCTTGATAAAACAATAGAACACCCAGTCGAACTCAGATGATAACGTTAGTCGAAATGATTAAGCTGTATTTGGATTGATTCCTGCATGTTTGAGTAATCTTGTATTGTTCTGCAGTTGATGCTCGAATACTCAGAAAATCCCAGTCTTCACCTACCACCTATCCCCGCCCACTTATCTGTATTTACCATGTAAGGTTCTAAATTATCATGTAGACATTTTGTGGCTTGTAAAAGTTACATTTTAAATGAAGACGGGGGCTTGTCAGATCTGCAACTAATTAACTAACTGTTTCTATTTCTAAACTGTTTAAGATCATTTTTGTGTTTTACAATAAAAAAAAAATATGTGAATTATTGATCTGCGTTTGTCATAGTTTCTTCCGAATGTTCAGAAAAATCACATTAGGTCTCTCTTTAGGTAAAACTATTCAAAACTCCACGTTTTTAGATAACACATTCCTGTTTTTTAACAACATTTGCCATGTTTTTAATTGTCATATTATAAATTATCCAGTAAAGGCAGAACATTTTAAGCAGACATCAGTGAATTTATCCGCTTTAGTAAACATTTGCATCTGAAATAAAACAAAAATTCCTATAATAGATATAAAAAACCACATAAAGGCAACATTGTGTAACTTTCCGAAGTTGAAAACTCAACTGAATTAAAATAGGAAGCTAAAACCCTAAGTTGGGACATTCTTTATGGATGAAAACATTTTGTGTCATAATGTGAAAAAATATTGACAAAAGAGCAGCTTTGCAAAGGAAACTTGCAGGAGGCGACCAAAAATTGTTTATTTTATGGCCATACAAGCTCATTTTATTTATTTAGGTTTAGTTTTTGGTCAAAGATTACAAAGTGTAGCTTTAAGCGAATGTCAGCAAAATCAAAATACTTTGAAAAACCTTTTAACCTGTGCCTAATGTATTTTATTTAAAAATTACAACTGATTACCTAGATAATTTTCGAGTTTTGTTGAGCACTTTAGATAAATTCAGTTGCCTTAGTAAACATTTGCATCTGAAACAACGCAAACTTGTGTTTTTTAGTTTAATAATTAAACATTAAGTCAATGTCAGCAACACCAAGCAATTAGTTTTATATAGGTTCATCCATTTAAACTTTGAAAACAGATTTGAACTTGTACATAGTGTTTTATTATTTATTCAATGACACTGACAAAATGTTACTAACAAAAGTTATGCCAACTATTTAAAACTAGAAAAGCAGACCAGGCCGAGGCTGCACGATTTGAATTCTCACCAGTGCTGCGAATGAGATTTGCAAAATCTTTTAATAATAAAACGTGTCTCATTGTTCGCATTTTGTTAGAATGAGTCAATAAAGTAGTAAAATAATTGAGTGTTAGCAAAGTTAAAACAAACTTAAGAGTCAACGAAAGTGTTTTTGATTTGTTTTGATCTAATTGAATTAATTGTATTATTGTTGCAGATGGAAATATTAATATGTTGCAAAAATGAAGACTTTAGGAAGTGTTTTGTTGCTAAGTCGTCAAGTTGAACAACCTTTATGTCACTTTGCAACTCACATATGGAAACAATGAAGTTAAATATTTAAAAATGGATTAATGTGATAAAACAAATGTCTGTAATTAATTAATCTCAATTAAATTATTAATTAATTTGACACCCCTAGTTTTGTTGTTTGTGAAGGAAATTATGGGACTTCAATCATTTCAGTCTTTGTGATTTGATAAAAGCATCCACTGATATTGTGATTTGATTTCGATTAATTGTGCAGAATTATCCGACAGAGTGAACGTTACTACTTTAGAAATGACGTGGTTTGACTCAATTTACAGCAGAGTTTATGAAAAGATGTGATCCAAACATTGTAATGTAATCTTAACAATTGTTTTGTGTCAGATTTTGCTGCAAAATGTGGCTCAGTTAGTTAAAGGTTTGCTTTTCCACAAGAAGCAGATACTTTATTTTATTTCCTCTATACATTTTTTTATTAGCAATGCTGCTCCAGTGCACGGCTTACGAATGGTATGGCAATCTAAACAATTAAATGTGATAAATATTAGTGTTGTAGTTCTTTAGTCATTTAGTCGGTCGATGGAGCCTTAGTCGACCAAAATTTTCATTAGTCGACCCATTCTTTTAGTAAGATTATAAGGAGTTATATTGAACAGGCACATAAAAGTAGTGAATTAGCTGAAAATTTGTTTTCCTTTTGGCTTTTTGACATAAACACACAGTTTGTTGTTCCTTTTCTAAATTAATTGTTGTTTTTGCATGAACTATATAACATTTTTAGTCTTTTCAAGCAGAGTTTGGGTTAGATAAATGATCAAATCAGAAGACATTTTTAGCTTCAAAGATTTTGTCGTGCCTTCTTTTTAGTCGATTAATCGGTCGATGGAACATGTGGTCGACCAAGAATTTCTTTAGTCGACTACATAAATATAATAAAAAATCTGAAAGAGAGCTAATAATTTTTATTGTAACCAGTTAAGCACTAAAAGCAGAGTTTGTTTATGTGCAAGATTAGATCTTATTTGCCTGGAAGCTTTCCAATGCCTACAACTAATAAAACAATGTTATGAATGTTAAGAATGATCACGCAAACAATTAAGATTATCAAGAGCTTCAGGTTTCTACTCATTACTACTATTCTGATTACAACTACAGCTAGTGGTTAAAGTACTTCTAAAACGGTAAATTTAATTGTAATAAGTTCCTACATACAGTATCTTAACTTACAAGATCTATTTTATTGCTACAACTCTTATTTAATTTACAGACTCTTTCATTACTGTGGCTACACTTTTGGCTCTATAACTACAAAGTATTGGTACAAGCATTTATAAAGTAGCAGCTGAACTTTACACTTAATCCTCAAATGATTTTATGACCAAGTTCACCTTCCACAGTGACTCTGAAAACTGCCCGTGCAGCTAATTTCATTAAAGTGCCTCGTAATGAAGTTGTGCTGTGATTATTGTAAATGTTGTGTTTTTCTAAACTGAACTTGCCTGATACTGAAGCTGGTTTCTGTCTGAGGGCTAAATTAAGCTGCCCTCAGCGTCTGCGCTCAAACGGGGCAGGTTCAAGGAGACTCAAATTTAGTCTGTGACACAAACACAGGCTGTGGTTAACCAGAGGCGCTGCTGAGGGGGGCATGAGGAGGAGGTGAACTTAAGAGGGAGCATTTAAGGCTGAAGGCCCAAAACTCAGAAAAAACTCAAACTATATGGCACAAGTGCAGCTTTACTGTGACAAGTGCATCTGAAACTACAGAATGAACATAAATAGTAATAAAACTGATTTCATTGTTAATTATAAGATGTATTGACTTGTTTTTATGGTTTTAATGAAACTGTATTTGAATGATCTTGTGCTGCGCTCAGTGACAAAAGCTGCACTTCAGGGTTTCAGTTCTTTAAACAGGATCCACATTTGAGTGACGTGTTTTGGGTGAGTTGTGGTGTGGTTTGCTTGGATGCTTTCAGGACAATGTCCACGGTTCAAAGACATAAAACAGACAGGTTTTCAAACTCAGATTTTATTTGTGAATACAATGTAAAATGTAACTGAAGATGAAAATCTTCATCCAGGACGCACTTCCTCGAAGGCTGCAAAAATAACCCTCTTTCTCTCCTTTTTCTAAACTGGAGCCGCTCTCCTCTAGAAACTCAACGAGACGAGAAAATCCGACGAAACGATTTTTCGCATTTATAAAGGATAGCTTTACAAATATTACATTCACTAAAATAAAAAAAAGTGTTTCTTCAAATTTGTACACGAATGAACTTATTTATATTTACTAAACAAGTATCTTTCAAAAGTTTGATTTTAAATTGATAATTTACCAAAGGCTTCCAGACACAGCTGATCAATGAAGATTCACTAAAAACTAAACAGCAGAAAAAACTGCATCAACTACATTCTGTCGTTACTTTTAGCAAAAATAACTATTTAGGTTTTGATTTGGCCCGGACAGCGGCTGAAGCCTCACTCCCCCATGCACGCACTCGCTCCACGCACACAGACTGAATCTAACTAAATCTAACTCAGCAGAAACACGTTTAGACTGAACCAATAACAAAGAGTGAATTATATTAGATATCCACCTCTTATTCTCTTTACTCTTCCGTCTTCTCTCCGGGTCGGTTCCTTTTCTCATCTCTGGTGGGGCTTGTCAATCCAAACTCTGGACATTTCATCTGAAGCTGTCCCTTTATCTCCAGCTCACCGTCGCCTCGGGGCAAAGGGCCTTTTCGGGGGAAGCTGGGACCCCCTCCTCTCCTGGGCCCTGGCCTTTTGCCTCTTAACCAGGGCTCTGGAGCGGGGCCACCTGGGAATGGGGGTCTGGGGTGCCCTCTGAGGTGATGTCCCGGCATAGGAGGCCTGAGGGGCGGTCTCATGCCTCTGCCCCTCATATTAGGATGGTGCTGGGGCGGCGGTCGTCTCGGTGGCGGTGCTGCCCCGTGCTGATAGTCATAATATTCATCTCCTGGAGGCGAGAGAGGTGGGGTTACACGGCCTCTCATTCTTGGTCCAAAATAAGGCTCACCACCTGGAGGAGGCCCGTACGGTTCGTCTTGGAAAGGGTCACGACGGTACATTTCATCTTCGTGATATCGCCTTTCGTCTAAATACTCTGGAGGGTTACGCAACGAATCGTCCTGGTGGAAAACAGACTTGTGTTGATGATCGTGGACTATGACACCACTGAGTAAACTGCTGACACCTGATGGGGGGTTTTCCAAGGGGCTGGCTGCTGTTCCCGGACTCCCCCTAAACCTGGAGGAGCACCTGGGGGGTTGAAATAGTCTGGCAGAGCGGGCAGGCCTGTTTGGGGAGGTAGATACGCACTAGTGGACTCGTCAGCGCCATCTGTCGGCTTCTGAAGAGACGGATAAGGGAACTGTCCAGGCTGTGTGCTGTCTAACGGACCTGGAGGCACATTTAAACTTTGCTGAGAGCTGCCTTCTGGGTAAATGGCATTAAACCAACCCCTTTCATTGATTTTCTCTACAATGTTTGTTATGTTCGTGGCAGCGCCGGGAGCTACATCTCCGATTTGTGCCAAAAGTTGTTGGTAATTTGCAACTGGTGCTGCGTTTGCTGACTGGGACGTGCTGTCAGCATAAGGATACTGTCGGAAGGATTGGCCATTGGATACAACTGGAGTCTGTTGTGGAAGAACGCTACTAGTCTCTCCAACAGAAGCTGGATTGGGATTAAGTGCTACCATTGTTTTGTCCATGACCTCGTCCTGCGTGGGCGTGCTTTCCCCCTCGTCCCGCACAGGCGTTCCCTCTTGGGCGGGACTTGCAGCGTTAGTCGGGGTAGAGCCGAAGCCCAAGTCGAACGTGCTGAAGGCTGGATTTCCCTGGAGGAAGCTGTGGATTTTGGACTCTAAACTGTCGGACACAGCGGAGGGTTCTTGCTCTGTCACGGCAGAAGGAAGCGATTGAGTCTGCGGAGGGCTTTGGTCAGGGGCGAGTCGGGCGAGAGGTGCGAGGTGTCCGGAATGACAGGAGCAGCAGGGGATGGGGTCGTCTGTGAGGTTGATGAGAGAGGAGTAGGTTTCTTGCCTGAAGCCGGAGAGTTGGACAAACGGGACGGCGGGCTGCTAAGAAGTGAAGAGATGCCTGTAGAGACAAGAATTTAGACATTAAGCCCTGTTCAGAAATATTGTAACTTTGTCAAAGATGGCAACAAATATAAAGTCATAATGATGTTTGGACAATTTTCCTTGTTAATTTGAGATTATTGTAGATTAGGGCTGCAACAAGTTAATCAATTAATCGCAACTAATCAATTATTGAAATAATCAAGAACTAATTTAGTAATTGAATAATAGTTAACATATCTTTATTTAGTGTTCAAACATCCAATGAGCTGTGGAAAAGTACTAGACTGAACAAAAACGACGTGAAAATTGTGTAAATTTTGTGTTTGTGTTGATTCCTGATACTTATGATACCACAATAATAATTTAAAATGCTCTTTTTACGTCTAATTTCTATCAAATAGACAGACTGTTTCTGCACAAAATACAAATACTTTCTGTTTTCAAACTAGTTTTGACAGGATTATCGTAAAACTCATCAGGCAAAAATCTAGTTTTGTTACGTCAATGTTATATTTTTAGGTATCAATACTTGATTTTCGATACTTTTGACAAACCTAAAATCTACATTTCCAGTTTGTGTTACTTCAGCTCAAAATTTACAAAAATCTTATATTCTTGACACTTTTGCGTTCTAAACAACTAATGGATTAATCAAAAGAATAATCGCCCAACGAATCGATTATCAAAATAATCATTAGTTGCAGCCCCACTGTAGATCACTGAGGTTTCTTTGCATCCATTTTCACACACTTCAAACATTTACCAAATCAGAAAATCTGATCACTTGAAAAACCAAACAGCTCAGTACATTTTTGGTAAATGTTTAAAAACATAAGAGAAATCTGATTATCAAAAACACCCAATGATATATTGCAATTAATCAACATATTGGCTTAAATATTATATTTGGTAAACTGAAATTAGTTTTATAATTTATAAAATCATCCTAAAATGTCTTTTATACGTTAGGCAGAACAGTTTCCCCTCATTCTATAATATCTATTACAATTCTGATTTAGTTTTTGATTTAACTGGCCTTAAACGTCGTTTGTTGTTAGGCGCAAATGTATTAATGATTTTTTTTTTTTTTGCTACTATGTATTATTTTTTACTTTACCCTTGTTTTCACTGATAAAATAAAAGTAAACAAATAAAAAAATGAATAAATAAAACCAACAGAACAATATAAACTAGGGCTGTGGTCGACTAAAGACTTAAAGTATGTCCTATCGACCAATCAATCGACTAAAAAAGGGAGGGGCCAAACCTTTGAAGCTAAAAATGATGTTTTATTCTATTTATCTAACCCAAACTAAAAGACTAAGAATCCAATGGAGTTCATGCAAAAACAAAATGAAAAGGAAACATGGTATTTAGGTTTACAACGGCAGATCAGACCAATGATTCAATCCCAAATCCTCAACTAAATCACTACTTTTTGTCCCTGTTGAATATAAAACCTTATTATCTAGTATCGAGTAATACGAATTGTGGTCGCCTAAGATGCCATCGACCGATTAATCGACTAATCAACTAACGACAACAGCCCTAATGTAAACAATCCACAAAAACCTGATTACTCACGTCAGATACAAGTCAGTAAAAATGTGTTAACTGGGACTATATACTTTTTTTTAAACAATTTGACAATCTGCCCATATATTTTATTTTTAACACATCTCAAAACATTCTCACACACAACTGCATTAATACAGACATTTGAACTGGGCTTCCTTCTTTCAGCGGTCACGTGATCAGAAAACACAATCACACAAATCAACAGGCCGCCTTCAGTTTACTCTGTGTAGTAATTTTGACAAATACTGCCCCCTACAGACTGAACATTTGAACAGCAGGCAACAATTACTCCACCACTTATTTGAGTTTTTAACCCTGTTACAGCAGTGTTCTCTCATCATTAGTTTATTCATAGTAGTTTTTGGATTAATTCATGGATGTTTGAGTAAACTTATTTTGTCTAGCAGCTGATGCTGAAGTGCTTAGAAAAGTCTTGTTTTCACCTGCCACCTATCCCCGCCCACTTGACTGTATTTACTGAAAATTAGTAAAAAAAAAAAACTCTGGCAACACTTTATAATAACTACATCTTAATTTGTTTTAATAATCTCTTCATAAAGCATAAATACATAATTAATTTTGAACAAATGACAAATTAATGAATCAAAACGTTTATTATTGCAAGCACCACTCCTCAACCCTAAATCCTAACCTTATCTGATTAAACAAGTAGTTATGAAGACTTAATAAACTTCTTTATCCATTAATTCATCATTTGTTCATGAATAATTAAGTCGTTATTCATGCTGAAGAGGCAGGGATTATTAATTCTGCAGTTCTGAACAGGAAGTTAATTGACCAGGTCTGTTTCTAACTGAAATCATTGACCTTTACAATGAGCAAAATGTGAATTATTGATTTACTTATGTCTACTGTCCTATTCGCACGGCCTAATATTTAACTAGGAAGATCATGTAAATTGTTATAATTACGGACGTCATTAGAGTTTTTACTCCCGTGCGAATCGTCCATGTCTGTAAAAATGTCTGTAAAGTTTCCCCCGAATTTTACCTCCTGTAATTCTCCAAACTCAGACGTCCTCATGTAATTCTAAAGCCGTGTGAATGTTTATGCAGTGTTTCCCATTCATAGAGGAGATTATGGCGGCCCCCCATAGTCTAATTTTTGCCCCCAAAGTCTAAAACATTTGACTGATGGGGATATAATATTACTTGAAGCTGGTAGCATTGCAATAAACATAGGTAGGGAGTTATATTTAATTTATAAGCAATGTTTTTGATCCATAGAGGCAGAAATGGACTTTTATGCAACAAAAATTGCATTAAAAAACATATATTCAAACATGGGCCACTTGTACCACCATGATCTTTACATAAACTCGTGGGAAACACTGTGTATGTCTGTGTTTTCAATCCGTGAACGGTTTATAAATGAATTAATTATGAATCTGCGGTTTATTTTATCTTCAGATTTGAACAAAATTATTACTACTATTCCCCATTTCTATGATTAAGAAGCTAAAGATTAATCAAACTACGAAAAAAAAGCCGTCACATGGAAGTACAAAAACCCTGTTGTCGTAGCATCTAAAGATTGGTAAGACGGATATTTTGGAAAAGTAACACCACAAAGTTTGGATGATTGGACTTTATCACCGTAAATGGATTAAAAAAAAGAGAGTCTTCGGCTGTTTCGTAAAAAAATGATTCTGATCGACAATGTGACGAGGAGCTACATTTACTACATCAGTGGTTCTCAAACTGGGGGTCGCGAAGCAAAATCTGGGGGTCGCTGTAATTTTACAATTTTTTTACTTTAGCATCAGGTTTGACTGGAATTTGGTCATATAAAGCAATAATATTACAAAAATAACTGCATTGAGTGAGTCCAATTAAATGGTTTTCCAACTTGAAATTCCTAAAGACATCCATTTTATTTTGCTGTCGGGGTCGCGAGTTGGTTACATTGTTATTTTGTGGGTCTCGGTCCGAAAACTTTGGGAACCACTGTACTACATCACTGCTCAGGTCAGCTTAATCACGTTAAAATAAACCTAAAACAGAAGAAAAGCTCATTTCATGATAGAAGTAAAAGGTTGTTGCCATAAACTATCGGTCACCATTTCCGGAAAGTCTGTAAAAACAAGAACATTGCAGACATCGAATATCCCAGTGTTAATGCCTGTAAAAAAAACGCAGACAACGTGGCGTAATTTAAAGTTTAAAGACCATGCTATGCGAATAGGACTATAGTTTCTGCCTAAATATGTGGGAAAAATACAGTCGGTAGGGCTGTGTGATATTGACAAAAAATAACATCTCGATATTTTTGGACCATCCTCGATAAAGATACTTGGGCGATATTCTGTCAGTTCAACATAAATGTGTTAAAATCTGTGTTCAAATGAGTTACACTAGGAAAAACAACAACCTTAAATATTCTAAAAGGTTTAAAATTGACTGAATGACGTAGTGTTTATTGTGATTTGAGGACACAAGAGAACACAAGATATTTTTTCACTTTAGTGTGTATTTTCTTTAAGTAAAATGTGATTATGTATATTATACTTGTTCTACTCAAAACATGTACATTACTACTAATTCTTGGCACACATACCTTGTTTTCTATTCCATTTTCCATTTGTTTAATTATCAGAAAAATGTGCAGCAATTTCCCATAATAAACACATTTTTCTGTTCTTTGAATTGATTAATGTACAACTTATGATACAAGTATATAAACTTGCCTTGTCTTTAAGAAAGTACAGTGTCACTTATGCAGCTTTAAATGAACTCTATTGTGGCAAAAGAGTTTCTACTCCACGACATACTCGATATTCAATTTTTGGATATCTTCAAAACAACATTCATGATATTATCTAAAATTCGATATATTGCACAGCTCTAACAGTAGTTCTTTCACCAAATGTATCACTCATTTTCCTGCTTCAAAGACTTATAATCTTGGTCAGATCTTGCTAATACAGTAAATCTAACTTTCCAACATTATTCTTCCCCCTGTCAGACGTTCTAATCTTACGGCTGATGAGTGTGTGATGAGTGTGTGATGAGTGTGTGATGAGTGTGTGATGAGTGTGTGATGAGTGTGAGGGGGGCTCTTCTCACTCTCGAGGCCTCCCTGTGCCTGGACTTTGGTGAGAGCGCTGAGCAGGTCTGAGGCGGTCATGTCCACTTTGGAGAGGAGTTTGGACAAAGAGCTCTGGTCCTGCAGAACTGCGATGGCGGCCGAGGCTGTGCTCACGCTGGAGGCGGCGGACGAGGGTTTTTTGGGGTTCTGTGACGGTCCTGTCCCGGAGAGATGAGCAAAGTTACACTGGTCTGATCAAAAACAGCAGAATGTCTATTTTTAATTACTTAATATTGAACTGTAGGCCGGCATTAATGTTATAATTAGGTCTAGAGAGAGTGAGGGTTTTGTTGTTGTGACAGTTTCATCGACCATCTTTTGAGTAGAGCAGCGAGCAAAACTGTAAATCTAAATAGTATAAAAACAAACATCCCCAAAAAAAGTAAATTAACCCTTAGGCCCAAAGTTTCTGACAAGTTTTAGTGGTTTGGTAAATATTCGATTCTACTCTGTACCAGTAAATGCATGAGAGATACAAGTTTGGATTTTACAGAATCAAGTTTATAGTCTCTGCATTTACCTGGTTTTCAAAATAAAAACTAACGCCTAAAAGGTTAACAGATAATGGTAAACTGCATTTGTGGTTTTAATAATGCATCTGTGATCATTTACCTAAAAACACTACACTATTTCGGCGCTGGGCAATTCAGGATAAAATTTTAAATCCCATTTTTGATCGATGCTTGCAATAAAACACACAAAGTAATCGTAAAGTAATGCAACTAAGTTAATTACTTGGGGCACTAACTGTGTAACTACTGGTAATTAATTTTTTAAAAAGTAATAAGTAATGAGTAACTAATTACTTTTTCAATACTTTTTCCCCCCAACACTGTCCAAACCACATGTTTTTACTGACACTGGATTTGTTGTCAATCTTTCGATTCAAAACCCAAACCAACTTTTACGATTCAACCTGACTGAATCACGATCTCTTGATGTTTAGATTATTTGCCTTAGACCTTCTGGGGCTGGACGATATTTACCGAAATTAATATCTCGATACATTTTTGGCGCATCTCGATAACGATATTTGTACAATATTGTGTCAACAACAACAACCTTAAATATGCCAATTAGGGCTGTCAAGCGATTAAAAATTTTAATCGCGATTAATCGCATGATTTTCTTGAGTTAACTCGCGATTAATTGCATATAATTAAATGTTTTTATTTTATATATTTAATATATTTTGTATTTTCTGTTTATTATGTCTTTATTTGTAGAAACTGTTACATTCTTGAAGTGTAAAATAATGTTTATATATAATTTTTTATAATAATGCATTCCCATAACATTAGGCCAAATCGTGGGAGTGAGATGTCTCACTCATTATAAGCATTTATTACACTTCTCTTTCATAATAAAGCGCTTTCTGCAGCTGGAGATTATGAAGCTTTTATTGTGACGGATTTAAAGGAAGTGTTAGTTAAAACGAGCGAAGCGAGTTTTGAAAGCCTATTCTGGATATTGGATCATTTCAACAACCTGAGTGGACAAACATCGCATTTAGTGATCACGGACCGCGACTTTATCAAGACACGGGAAGGTGGAAACATATATGGAGCCTCCTCAGCTGATCGAGCTGCACATGGACGGAGCAGAGGTAAACAAACACACTCACGCTCAGACAGTCGTGGGATCGAGTGGAAACGTTACCAAAGTCTACAACAGTGAGCCAGCAGAGCTTTGTCTAGGTCTTTTTCTGCTTGTGCACTGTGTTTTTCTATGAACCTCGCGTCATTGGAGCGCTTCAATGGTGAAAAATAACCATGCGATTAATTTGCGTCAAAAAATTGGCGCCGTTAAAATAGTTTTGCGTTAACGCAATAAAAACGCGATAAAACTGACAGCCCTAATGCCAATACGTTTAAAATTAGTTGAATTACTTAATGCTAACATGATTTGAACAGGTTTTCACTTTCTTAAATAAAAGAACAAGAGTTCTTTTTTTTTTTGTTTCTCTTTTTTTCAAGTTTGTGTGTATTTTAGGTAAAACAGCATAATTTATCCTTGTTCCAATCAAAATGTACTTAAAACATGTAAAATATTACATATTTCAGGAACAAATTCTTGTTTTATCTATTTTAAGATTTTTTTTCCAGTGTGCTTAGTTATCAGACAAATATCTGTCAAATTAATTTTCTTTTTTTGTAAAGCACGTTGAATTACATCATGTACAAATTCATATAAACTTGTGTCGTCTATTATAAAATATACAGCCTTACTTATTGAATTATCGCCCAGCCTTAGCACTGGTATTACACTGGTATACAGAATTAATCTGCCTGATCTTTTACCCCAGCCCAGTTCTGCCACACACCAGCATTTTGCATTTGTGGCTACGCTAGCAAAAGTTTATATTTTAAAACATTTACTTCAGGAATTTGGGTAAGGTTAATTTAGGATTAGGGCTGGGCTTAAATTAAACTGATTTGGTCAAGATTAAAGATTTGGCAAAGGTACGCTAACAGGGTCATGGCATAACTGCGGAAAATAAAGACGCAATTATAAACTATATCTGTGTCTGCTATTAAGATAAATAGACAACCACTGATCGTTATTGTGCTTAACTTCCAACAGCGACTATAAAATGTATTTTCAAACTTTTTTTTCACATTACTGGTCGAACACAAGCATCAAATAAATTGCAATTCTTAACAAAAAATAAAATTATTAAAGCATTTGCAAGAAATTTCTTATTAAAATTCCAGCTTCCAATTAGTTTTTCAGTAAAACTTCTCCAACACTGGGAGCTGGAACCGGACGCTAGCTGCTGCAGGTTACCATGGCAACAGTGTCTGGTCATTATTAAAATTCACTGGCCGGCATTTAAACCTTTTTTTGTGATTGTGACATCTGTAGAATTTTCTATAAGCCTAATGTTGAACCAAAAAGAGATTTTAAAATGCTAAATATCAAAGTTAGCAATCATAAAAACAAAAGCGGATTTCGCATTATTTCCATGGCAACGGTTGTCATCCAAAACTCTGTTAGTGTGTGGAGCTCTCTTTCATTATCAGCTGTTAAATTGTGTTGGATCAAGAGCGCAGGATTTACCTCAACCCAGTGATCCAGCGAGTGTTTTATTTTAATGAAAGAGGGAAAAAAATCATTATAAAGTTTGCGGCTGATGCACAGACTTTTTACAGTTTAAAATTCACACCTGAAGCTGAAGAAGGACAAACAGTGTCAAAGAATTAGCTTATTATAAGTCTTTATACCACGGTCATTGAGAATGCCAATGCTAACTGCCGTGCGTTAAGAATGCATAACGCACAGGTAGTTCAGGCAACAGCCAAATCACATTCCAAATCACTGCTCTGTGGCCGTCACCATAACAACGAGTAAATACAGTTGATTTCAATGTACATTTTAATATTTTTGGATTATCAACATTTTGAAGAATTAATTTACATTTGTTGTTAAATTAACAACTTATGCATTTTATTTTTTCATGGCAACAGTTGCTATAATTTCATTAAGCCGGGCTCATCACTATAACAACAGACAAACAAATGTAAACAACTTTTGTCAGTTTAGAGGAACTAGATTTATGCAAAACACAGAAAAAACTAATATCTCAGACATTAAAATATCATAAACTAAATTTTAATATTCACAGGTGAGCTATTCCACTTTGTAGCCGTGGTATAAGCGCAATAAACAACTTGGAGCCGTGCGTTAAGCAGTTTTAACACACTCCGTGGAGGAACACCACTCCGCTTCGCGTCGTGGTGTTCTAAGACTCCACGTCGTGCGTTAAAACTGCATAACGCACGGCTCCTCGTTGTTTATTGCTTACTTGTTATGAAGACATGCTGTATATTTTTTAAGATTTTACAACTTAAAAGCCCATATGACAGATTTTTACATTTTGACTTGTTTTGTGGTGATAGTCCTTGTGGTTAGGGTGATATATATTGATATATATTGTATAGAGATATTTACTAAACAAGATATGAAATCTTGGGGGAAAAAAAGCTTTTAAAACTCATGAAAAGCAGTTATAATTACAGAGAAATGCAACACTGAGAATGAGAAGATCAAATCAATGTTCTATTTTTTATAAAGGTTATATTATAAACTTGAGTATCCATAAAATTGTGTTTGTTTTTTGGCTCTACTCAGCAAAACGTATCACCAAAATGTAATAATTCACTGTAAATTGACATTTCAGTAGTTACAGGCTTAGGCAAAACAAAAAAATTCTTAAACAATGTTATTTCAGTGACATAGGGATTAGCGGTGTCAAATCAGTGCATTAATTGAGATTAATTAATTACAGACAAATTAATCGAGTTAATTTTTTTAATCGCAATAATCTATTTTGAAATCTTTAACTTCATTGTTTCCATCTGTGAGTTGCAAAGTGACATAAGCGTTTTTCAACTTGACAACTTGGCAACAAAAGACTTCCTAAAGTCTTAATTTTTTGTAATATATTAATATTTTCATCTGCAACAATGTAATTAATAAAATTGGATAAAAACAAAATAAAACACTTGAGTTGAGTGTTTTTCTCAGCAGGTGAGATTAAAAATAGATTAATTAGATTAATTAATTACAGATTATAATTCTCAATTTTTTAATCGCTTGACAGCACTAATAGAGATAAACATATGGTATATCGAGATGATATGTGGTAAATATTTATCATAGTTTTACAGCAGTTAAGTTGTAAATTATGAAGCAATTGTCAAATAAAAGTTCAAAATTACAAGAAGTAATTTAGGTCTAAAACAGAATCTCTCCACGTGTCGTCAAAAAACACCAAAATGCAAAGACAATTTACACACAACATTGACACAGTTTGTTGTTTAGCACGAGTTAAATTATCTTTTGTCAAATCAAAACATCTGTGTCATTTATGTGGGTTTTGGTCCACATTTACAATGCAGTTGCATTTATATAAATGTAAAGAGGAGCAATAATCTCAAAAACGTAGTGCAGTTTGCCCAGGTTTTAAGGGATAATTTTCCTGTTTTATAAAGCACTTTGACTCATTTTTTGCACATTACATCCTTTTGAACAAACTTGTCCTGCAATCAGAAAAGCAGAACCTTCTCTAACATTTTTCACCGGTCGCTTTCAACACCAAAGAAATCTTAAAAAATAGGTTTAATAATTTGAATTGTGGCGAGCGAAGCTGTCAAACGAGGAATATTACAGGTTCAGGAGAAATATAGTTTCCATACAACCTGGGAATGAATGGTACGAATCGCTCTAAAATGAGTGTAATCTGAAAGCATTTATAATTTAACAACCGAGCCTGAAACGCATTTATAACCAGAGCCGGTCGTCCTCGGAGAAACAGCAGCAGCACTCACCTGTGTTCTTTATGACTGAGCTCAAACTGTTGAGGAAAGAGCCAATTTTACCCAGGTCAACACCTTCGACAGCGGCCGCGGGGGGAGCAGCGGCGGGGGCAGCGGCGGGGGCGACCTCCGGGACAGTCGGCTGTGGGGCGAGTGATGAGTCCGGGTTCGGGGGGGAGGGGCCGGGCACCTCTGTCTGAGCCGGGAACGCACTCTGCTCCTCCACTGTCACAGGAGAGAGAAGAGACACAAGTAATGACTCACAGCTGCAGACGGAGCGCCCAAACTTTTAGAAATGTGTCAAAATGAAAGAGATTCTGTCAGCAACATCAGGTGTTTTCTCTTAAAGGAGACATGATGTGTTTTTTCCTCTGAGAAATAAAATATAACATACTATATAAATCAGATCAGTAATTTACATTTTGCCCATTGCAGTTAGGGAATTGCATATATATTAGTATCAGTATCAGCTGATGTTTATGATATTTTGATGTTATTGGTATCGTTCAAAAATCTTTTGTCTGTGTGTCAGTCCCAGTTTCAAACTGTTAACAATTTGAATCTCTAAATAACAAATTTGTTTCAAAAACATGACATTTGTTATTTAGAGCAGACAAAAAAGTAATATTTGAAAATAAACAAGCAAATATAACTAAATATTTGCATACCACCGATCCAGCTTTTTCAGTTCCGATACTGATTCCAATACTTAGTCTTGAAGTATCTGCCGATACCAGATTATCGATACCAAAGTAAGGACTGAAACTGCTTATGGTTTTTTTTTAAAACATAAGACATTTGGTCATATTGTGCTATGTAACTGTTATTTACAGTGCAAGACACAACTTAACAACTTAATCTGGATCAAATGTCCAATAATGAGACGTTCTGGTTCAACACCAACCAATAAATTAGTCTAATTATGTCAAGTTAAAGACACAACTATGATATTGGCTGAACCGATATCATGGAGCCGATACTCGATCCATCAAAATGTCATGGATCGGCACCGATATCCGATCCCAGTATCGGACCGGTGCATCACTATCCTAGATAAATGCATTTGTTTTAATTATTTACCAATGTGAAAAGAACATTTGTAATCTTATGAGCCTTGCTACACATTTTAAGATGCAAATATGAGTTCTGCACATAGCAGCTAACAGCACAAGGCCAAATATCGGATGTATCGAATAAAAAAAAATTATTTCCATCGGCCTAATAGGGCTGTGCAATTAATTACATTTCTATTTTAATTCTGATTAATCGTGATTATTGAGCGTGACTTACTAATACATTTCCTTGATTTGGAAAGTAGGTGGTTATTTTACAATTGTAGAATACATTTATGTTTATTTCGGTGAGATGTTTCACATATTTCATTTTATCTCTTCACTCTCTACATTTAAGGGAAATTAACTCTCAGCAGTCCTCTGAGCAAATAACTTTAAAAATATTTTATTTTCATGCTTTTAGGCCGTCGGGTTGACGGCCTAAAAGCAATATACAAAATGAAGATAAAACAGGTTCATTGACTTCGTGTTTAAATGTGCAGGACTGTGCAGAGCAACATTTTAATTGTAAAATTTAACTCTAACAAGGTGCAGAAACGTCGGCTGAAAACACTGACTGAATCTGATTTTTGTGAGTTATTGCAAGTAAAAGGCTGGTGGTAGGTGAGATGTGAAAATTTGCAAGACAATACAATATTACACAAGCATGCACAACTCAATCTAAATACAACTCTGAGTAAACAAATGAAGTTAATAAATGTTTAAAACTCAAAAGTATTCACAAAAGGAGCAAAAAGCTTATAGAGAAAACTAAAGAAGACAATTCATGAGGATATTATTTAGCATTAATGAAAATATATCAGCGATGGAAAAAGACGGCATCAGAGGGAGTGCCCACTAAGAACTTTTGTGGGGGAAGTATATGTGAACAGTACATTAATTTTTATTGACAACAACAGCTTTATCACTCACTGCTCAACAATTATAACAGCAAATGTGGACTTAAAAAGATATATTGTGTCAAAACTAATCAAATTCAATACAATATCACATTTTAGCAGCATCATATTTACTTTGTTTTAACAAGAAAATGCATAAAATTCTCAAACTATTCTGATTTAAACTCCTCACCTATGATGCCGCCACTGTCCATCTCCTCATCAGACAGCTCCATGTCCTCCACCTCGATGTTGTCGTTGGCCCCGATGTTCCCGTCTTTGGGGGAGGCTCCGGGGGAGGAGAGGGGGCTCGGGGCCGGGGGTTCAGCATCATCGTCCAGAGCCGAGCCGTCCAGGTCCGGGTCAGGGTGGGCCAGAGGCAGGCTGCGGAAAGGGGACTCGGAGCCCGTGGGGAGGGCGCGTCCGCGGAGGGGGAGGGCAGGGGGGAGTCGTCCAGGCTGGGCAGAGTCGCCTTCAGGCTGTCCAACTTACGCTTCAGATGATTCACGCGGTTTGCAAAAGTCTGATACGCCTGAGGTGAGAGACAGAGCTGTGTTACAACATCAGAGGAGCCCAGAGTTTTTATAATAAATAAGACCTAATAAAATATTTAGTTTTCTAAGTGACACAAGATTTTACAAAGTCTATTATGTGACTAAAATAAATCTACAACAAGACGAAACTAAAACATCACTCAATCAAGAGTATAAGAACCAAGTTGGACCAAACTATAGTCTTTTTCCATATATAATGTTATATTGGGATGTGGGGTCAGGGGAGACAGGTGAGGCCGTGCCAGGGCAAATGGAGAAAATAATACTTTGTGTCAGACTAAATATTATATTTTTTGTACGTAATTGAGAGATTTTCGGTCGACGTCACTTTCTGCTCTACTGCGCATGCGCTATGCAGGAAGAGCCGCTCTCCGTCTGGTTGGATGGGGAAACTTCTTTGAGTAAAACAACGAAACAGGACGAGAGCTAGCTGTTTTAATCAGGTATGAACCGGTCTGACAGACATCTGTCTCCTGAAGCTTGAGACAGCATTTTTCTCACCGTTCTTGACCTGAATGTAACATTTGAGAGTTGTAAGTTCGAATTTTATTCACAAATGTTGATTTAGCAGCATAACTTTTGTTTTTGCAGTGACAAACTCTTGTAGTTAGCTGACAACGGAGCTTTTTCGACTTATTTCCACTGTTTGTGCCTCTTTCTGTAGGCGAGGTACGCGCGCATCACCCGAGTGGATGAACAAAAAAAGTTTCTATATGTTTCGTACTTGTCATATTTGGGTGAATTTTGTGGTTTAAAACTGCAAAATCTCCAGGACTGGCTGATAAATCGCAGGTCTAAGGCGCTGAGGCTCGCCTCACTCAGACCTGCGCAGCCACATACACAATGAACAGGGCGCGTTCATTTAGCGCGTTCACTCACTGTTTCTATAGGAAAAAGTGAAAAAATATGTTCGTAGATGTACTTTTGTCGAGTGTTTTGTCTTCTAATTGTCAAGAAAGAGAATATTATGCGAAAGTGAGAGGTTTTAGTGAATTCTGACTCTCTACGGCCAAAGTACAATAATACGTTTAAATGTGTGTATGTTTAGCTTCACTTCACTGTGCGGTTAAGCAAAGCCTTAAGCAACTATATACTGTAAATCATCACAAGCAAATATTTGACAGCAAAGGTCCAAAGAGTCGTAACAATCTGTATTGTACAGTAGCACTCATTAGGTCTGCTGCACCGCGATGACGTTTTAGAAGGATAAATGAGTTATCCGCGATGCCAAGAGTCCAGGGATCGAAACTCACGGCAGTATATATTTTTTTTTTCTCATCTTTAATTTTGCGTTTAGAGATAAAATAGTTAGTCCTGATTGGTCCAGCTGTAAACTTCACCGCATGTCACAGAAACTTTGACAACAAAACAATAATTAATAATCATTTCAAATACAGTAAAAGCAACCACTAGCCTACTGTTGTTATTTAAGTGGAATAGTATTAAAAAACACTTTAGCTTTCACTCACATTTGCCACAATCTTGACTTCTTTGTACTGCATTTCGTAAAAGACGTCGGCGTTGGTCAGAGCTTCCAGGATCGGAGAACAGGCTTTGTTTTGTTTCTCCATGAACTTCACAAACTCCTGGAGCTGAGCGTTTCCCTCCTCGAAGTCTCTGGAAAACCTCTTTCCTCCGGCTTTATCTGCAAACATAAAACAAGAGCAGCAATTACAAATACAGACCAAAACATAACATTACATTAAAATATAATATAATATAATATAATAAACTGGGTGTATTGCTGTTTGGTCGAGTCTTTGTGCAAAAACAAAGTAACAAGACTGCTTCACTGAGCCCAAATATGGTTAAGCCCTGATGTTAAAATAAAGGATTAGTGTTGGAATTAAAGAGTGCCCTCGTGTGCTTCAGGCGTGACCTTTTGTCATATTTCAGAGGATTAAGACAAAAATATGTTTAAAAGGTAAAGCATGCAGGATTTTTTTTTGTCTTATGAACATTTCTCATCTGTGTCTTAACAAAAGAAGTAAACATGTCTGGCACTAACTGATTTTCTTTAGAATAAACAGATAATATTAATATTAACTGCCCTTCAAGGTAATTTGAGGAAATACAATAGAAACTCTGCTTTCGTGTCGTAGTGATTGTGTAATTATGTGTATTCAATGCAAACCACGTGAATCGTGTGTAATGTATGAAATAATGTTTGTATGTTGGTTATTTTCAGTGCCCTTGGCGTCCCAAAACAAAAACAAAAAAGTTGTGGGTTTTTTGGGACTAAAATATAAAAATGTTTCCTTATAGTGACTGTGCTTACACCTTCCCATAACTGGCTCTTTTATGTCATGGAGAAAGGGCTGGGCAAAATGAGAAAACATTCATTCATTCATTCATTTTCTACCGCTTAATCCCGTTAGGGGTCGCGGGTGACTGGAGCCTATCCCAGTGACTTTGGGCCTTAGGCAGGGAACACCCTGGACAGTGGCCAACTTGTCGCAGGGATAGACAGATATTCACTCACTAAGGGAAATGTACAGTGATGCCCAATTAACCTAAACATGCATGTTTTTGGAGGTGGGAGGAAACCGGAGTACCCGGAGAAAACCCACAGTGACACAGAGAGAAACAAACTCCACCCAGAGAGATCGTGAGATGTTGATATGGTCCGACCCGGGAGTCGAACCCACGACCCACGAAGCCAGAGCTCTAACCACTTGGCTACCGTGCACCCTGCTGGGCAAAATGAGAAAACATACGAAATATAAAATATTTTCCTCACATTGCTCAATCTTGATTTTCAGTTTGATTTTGTTTACCCTTTACAAAAACTAAATAAAAATGGCTTTTATGAACATAAACAAAAACATTCTTTTACTGATAAAGAATTGGTTTTCGATCTTTTGATTCAAAACCCTCAAACAATATTGGTATTTTTTTAAGGCACAACTATATAACTAATCTTACATTTTAATTTTAATCAGCTTAGTTAGCTTGTTCTCATTCCACCAGATGAATCTGTTTCTCTCTGCCTGATACATTCTGGTTCTATAGATTTAAGTCAGTTTTGCTCACATCTACAGTCTGTCTGTCTCGCCGAGAAGGAAGATCTAAGGACAATCTGGTACTGCACCATTGACTGTTTTATTGTTTAATTTCCTCACTCTCAGTTTTGTGAAGCCCTCAGAGCCAGAGGCAACTAGAGATGTGATTTTGGGTTTTTAAAAAATGTGTTGGTTTGATTTTACTTTATGTGGAGTACTTCACGATATACTTCTCAACTCTACTGATCTCCTTTACTTCATATCTATGTAGTTTTCTGTACTTTTAAACCCTACACAGTAACAAAGCAACACATTTGACTAAGCAGCTTACAATTACAGATATAAAGTGAAAGTGTATGATAAGATTGAGACTTTGAATCTGCACCTTTGAGTTTCTTGAGCGTCTCGGAGTTGCAGATGTCCAGTCTCATGGCCGACAGCTGCTTCTCCCTCAGGTCCACCTCGTCCACACACCTCCGGTACTTATTCAGCTGTTCGATAAAACCTTGAGGCTACGGCAAAAAGAAAAAGTCAGACTCGCGCTCCTACACTATTGTCAAAATGTAATTATTAAGTACTATTACTCTTACCACAAACTCAGCGACAATCCTGGAGCGAATTTCAGCTTTTGATTCAGTTGGAGCTGGAGAAAACGAAACGAGAAAGCAAATAATAAATCTGTGGAACAAATAAGCTGCACAACATTTTGAGAATATTTAAGTTTAGTCTGTCGTCCTCTGGTGTTCATTTTTTGAATTTCGATGACTCTGATTCTTAAAATTTCTTTGGTCTGTGTTCATAGTTTGTTCCCCCCAATTTAAATATTGAAACACTGGCAAAAAGAAAATCTATAACTAATGTCCTGGATTTAAAGGTGAACATTGTAGGTTTATAGTCGATAATAAAAAGACAGTCTGAGAACAAATTCAACCCACAACAACTCTGCTGAGCACTGGGTTTGTAACTGACATGCAAAAAGAGAAAATTAGGTAAACAGTGGTAGAAAAGCAGATAAACAAGAAGACTTTAGCTTGCCTCACATTCACCACAGACTCTCAGATCACACACAGTTGAACTTAATTGGCTCTGTGCACGGAACTTCACTTGGCTTGTTTATGTTCAAAACAGCTAACTTCTGTACATACAAGCATTTCCTGTTGAGTTCATTTCTGAGGTTTTCTCTACACCAGCTTAAAACGATAAATACTCAGAAGATCAGACAGTAAACAGTGAGTTGTGGTGATTATTACAAAAAACATGTTAAAAACTTTACAAATCAGAAGAATAATTTATCGTAAGACTTTGCGTGTTTTAAAGAGACGTGTTTGTATCTAAATGCTAGCGCTAACAGGAAATGCTGTTTATATAAATGTGCAGAAGTTAGCTATACGTCTCTTTCTGCTATCCGGTGTAGGTACCAAATGTGCTCGGGTCGCGTTTTGATGACGTTAACGAGCTATATTTGCGTTTATTTTCAATAAACAATATATTTTATTTGCTCTTTGCGAACAGTATTAGCATAATTTAGCTTTGATATAAACAAAATTGAACTTTAAAAAGGATTATATTTTACTAGCTTGGTAGACGTCATGCGTGATTGCGTGACTGCTCTGATTGGCTGTACAGTAGAGTAGTATTTTCATTATTGTAGTAACATACATTTAAACGAAATTACGACATCCATTCGATAAATTCTAGATGTTAAATTACTGAAATCGGTTCTTCTGGTCAATCAGCAAAGCCAAATACTTCTACACAGTGACATCTAGTGGACTCAAAAATACATTTTAGTTGTTACTAAGGCTGATAAATTAAATTCTAAACAAAAATACATTTTGTATGTATGTAATCCAGATAAATTAGAGTTTAGACACGTGTTCAAGTGTCAGGACAATTATTTATCAATAAATTGTAGTTAATGATAACAGCATTTCCAACTCGAAGTTCTGTCCAACTGTCTCTGAACAGTACACTCGTTTAAAAACTTACAATAATTTTTTAATGTATATATATTTTTTAAATAAATAAATTAAAATAGCCAGCTCATTTAAAAACATACGTTAAAGTAGTATTTTAATGTCAATAAATTCATTTTTTTGGCCGAAAAAACTGTTCAACTATCTCAGTGATGTCATCAACCCTTGACGGAAACCGCCTGAACACATATGGTACCAACACCGGCTGCGCGCATCACTCCTGTTGAGAAACAAATAATCCCTCTATTGACACTATTTTGTCCCGCCCACTTTTCTAGGATTTGCACTTCCTGTTTAGCTCTGTTACTGTTGACAGTTAAAATAAAATCATCATCTGAAGTCTACAGGCTAAATGCAGCTAAACAGGAAGTACATTTCCTAGAAAAGCGGGCGGGACATTAATAATTGTCTGTTTATTGAATCAATAGTTTAGTTTTTTTAGGATCAACAAAAATGAATTGACCTGAAGTAAACCAACCAACGCAAAGGATATATCTCTTTGATCGACTACACAGTCCATCCCATCTATCTCCATGGAGACAAGTCATTAGGCCACACTATAAAGTATTACAATAAGCACAGTTTGTTGAATCTGTTTACCTAAAAAATCATTTAGAATTAAGTAGATCGAGACTGTGAAACATTCCAGACAAAGCAAAATCATCTCTAAGTTATGAATTGTGATAGGATTTTTTTCTAAGGCTGTAATAAACAACCATAATTTTAAAGCCGAAAGTTGATGTGTGTCACAAAAAATGCACAAATAAAAACTGAGAAGAGATATCTAATAAAAAATAATGATTTATAAACAACAATCTAATAAAATAAATGTGCCATAACTTGTCAAATTTGTTAAGGGCCTAATATAGATTTTAGCTCCTGTTTGATATGGTTGCTAGGTAACCATTGTGGAATAAACTCTATGTCACTTTTGCTGGCCAACCAAAAAAACACAAAAGCATAATGCAAAAATTAAACTTCACTAAAATGGTCAAATTTGAAAAACAGGAAAAACGTTTAGTAAAATCTTAAATATATTCATGTTATATATTCAAACTGTAGTCTAGTCTAGTTATCTGCACTTTAAACTTTGTCATTTTCATCAGACTCACTCTTCTGCTCGACCGGCGTCTCTGGAGGCGACTCTTCTTTGACCAAAGCGTTCCTCAGGTCAGAGATGAGGTTCCCTTCGTACACACTTCGCTCCTCCCAAATCGACAATATTCTCTCCACAGACTTTATCACTTTGGCGTCACCATCAGAGCTGAAGAAAACACAATGATTCTCTCAGTTTAAAAGAAAAAAAAAATATATAATAGTGCGATATTGACAAAAATAAATATATCGATATTTTTAGGGCATTTCTCGTTGGCGATATTTAGACGGTATTTCCTCAGTCCAACAGAAATGTGTTAAAACGTGTACTCAGACTTTTTAGTTGGTGTAAATTGACTGCATTCACTTTGTAGAATTTGATAACTCATTAACTTTTTGTATTACAACAAATTTTAGCTACTTGATCCTAATTTCTATTAAATATTATTGGCCTACAGCCTGTCCAAGCTGTGGCCTCTTTCACACATTTTTTTGGCCCTCGGACTTCCTGCTAGATTGACCCAAATTACAAAAAGTACAGCATTTAATGTCAAATTTGAGCAACTCTTCTATAATGGTCAAAATAACAAAACATTTTGATGTTATACAAACTTAAAATTAATGTGTAATGCCTTATAAAAAATGTGTTGGTGCATTAAATTTAGATCAAACGCAAAATTTTGAATGATTCACTTCAGAGTCGTGTTTCTACGGCCCTCGAGTTTACAAATTTGGCCCAGTGGATAATTGCACACCTACATGTGTTTTCATGTGACCACAACCTTTTGCAATACAAATGTGAAATCAATAACAAAACTGCAAAATATGACTTTTGTGCCCTTAGTTGAAAGTTTACAGCATCAATTTTTCAAATTTGTATTTTTACTTAGCTTCTTTTTGGTAGCGGTTTTCTATCCGCGATATACTCGATATTGAATTTTTTGATATCTTAAAAGCAACAATCACGATATTATCTAAAATTCGATATATTGCACAGCTCTAAATAGTGTTAATAAAAGAGATTTGACTTACTTGATGAGCGAAAAAGCGTCAACGAGGACTTCAGAAAAGGCCGTTCGATAAACTATGGCGTTTTTCCTTTTACAGTTTTGAATGACGTCGTTGGCCAGATACAGTAGATTTAGTCTGTGAGACGGAGAAGCTGTCGGACACAAAAGTTTAAAACATTAACACTGTCACACAAAATCAACAGAAACTAAAAGAAGACAGGAAAGACTGCATCACTTCAATAACAGCCTCAAATGTCACATGCTGCAAATAAATAAATATTAATAAAGAGGAGACAATGACATTTTTAAAGACAAACAAAACTTTTAATGAAAAAAGAGCAACAACAACTTTCTAAAGCGAAGATTAAATAACCTTTTTCTAGGCTTTAGTCGTTTTTACTGTATCAAATGTAGTGGCAATATAGTAAAGAATACAAAATAATGAAAAACATGTTAAAAAAAATAATAAAAAAGCTTAAGCTCAACACGTCCTTATGTCAGTCTCTTATCAGGTTATAAAAGAGACTGACATAAGAACTATGTTTGAGCAAAGAGTGGCACTAAAACAAAAATATTATAGCTCAATGCAATGCAACTGCCTAAATTAAAAGTGAGGCAGCCGATTTTCACACTGCGACGATGGTTTAGGTTTTAAATCTGACAACTTGCTCTCCTAAATCCTCAATTTTTGGTGCAATTATGACTTAAAAACTTTAAAAAAACACTTCTTACAAAAAGCAAAGTGAAACTAGAGATGACCACACAAGCTCAGTCATTCGCATTTGGCTTCTGATTAGAACAAAAATGTGTTATTATTCATTCCAGACAGTGCACTGTGGTCTCATTTTTCACAAAGCGTTGCATTTATTAAAAGAAAGCAGAGAAGTTACAAACGTATAACTAAAAACGTTAGTTATCCAACTTTAATATGTTGATATTTTGATTATTTACTTTATATTAGCCAATTAGTTGTTTAGATCACAAAAGGTGAATTTGATTTTATTTTACAAAATATGATCAATGCCAAACTAAACAGATACTGCCTAAAAACACAAAAACCTTTTTTATAAAATCAATACAAAAATCTTTTTACAGCCCTAAAAATCAGTAAATAAGAAAACATGGGAATAGGATCACAATATTTGCATCATCAGCATATTTCCCATTTCTGGTGGATACATTGTAGAGAAAACAAAATATGATGAACATTTTATCAAAGCTAAAGTCACAATTATTCAAGCTGTGATATGAAAGAAATGCAGGCAGGAGATAAAAGAAAAAAGTTCCAGTAAACTCTCAGAGACAAAGTCAGTGTCACTTCAAGGATGGCGCCGCAATTTCCAGTTCTTCTACTCACTTGATGTAATAATTCAAACACCAATTACCAAATAAACTGGCCGTATAGACACTGCCTACAGCACTGTTACTCACAATAAAAGATGTGTCAATAACAGAAACAGCTAATTTAAGTTATCTTTGATTCAAAACCTGTTCCAGCCCACGTGCAGCTAAAAGAACAGAATCAATGTAAGCAGGGCTGAGGGATTTAACATCATCTAAACTTTGTAGCTATACCTGCAAACACAAAAATAACCACCACTGCAAATATAGCCACACATTGGCATATTATTTTCCATGTGAAACAGTAACAAACTCATTGAAGCTCTGGTCATTTTTACTTTATTATAACAGTGTGTACCAAAAGAATAAAACCACATGTCTGAGGTGGAGGAAGGAAAAGCTGAAACACAGGTCTGATACTGGCCTGACTGTGTGTATATACCTTGAACACTCTTCCTAGTTTGCCTCTCCTAATCTTTATTGCGTTGTCACGTGCTGAGTATCTGAGTAAGTACACATGAGAGTTCTCTAAATGTGGGATATTGGATAATTAAATTAAGATGTTCTTCTCAGTAGAGCCAAAGCCCTCTGCTGCCTCCCTGTGTCTTGTTATCAGGACACAGTCTGAGCTGCAACATGGCAGTAAACGGACGGTCGTAGACAAACTCAAGCCTGTTTAGACATCTTGCTTTACATTTTATGAAGCTTTGAAGTAGAAAGAAATGTCCAACACATAATTTTTATAAGTGGTTGTGTGGAAACAAAGAAATAAACTAAAAGCATTTTAATTGGGGATTTTGTTCCCTAACCCTAACCCTCACAACAGCATCCACACGTCTCCTCTGCTGTTCTGCAAGACTTCAAACTAAATTCACTCATACAGACTCTTGCCTTCTATATGTATGGCTGTGATCGACATAATATAGACATGAAGAGGTTGTGACTAAAGCTGTCCAACTAAAAAAAAACAAAAAACTCTTTGATCTAGCACCAAGACTGCTGGGGAGTTTTTGCAAGAGCATTTAGAAAGTATTGCATTAGGTTATGTGCAAAATGGCAAATTAACTGAATAATTCACCTACAAAGCTTTGACAAACTCACTCATTTTGTTGCTGCTTTATATAAATCCTTATTATGCAAAATAATCAGTTGATTAATACAATTTTGGTCAACTAAGACTTTGACTTGAACAACTAAAGAGCTACAGCTCTACCGTGCGTTGCGGTTTATAGTGCATGTCGGTCTGCACTCTGCACTGTTTGTTTTGCAGCTTACTTGGACTGGCTTCCATCTTTCCATAAGGTCAAGCCCCAGGTGGCTATCACTACGCCCCATAAGCCTAGTGGTAACCACTGGGCCTTTCATGAGCAGTTTGTTTTTGCATTGCCTTCTATAAAAAAGATTCCGCTGCTGTACGAATGAAGTGGCTAGTTGAACTCACAATGGCTAAGTTAAAGCACAATTGATTCATAGTAGGAAAAGCACAAATCCAGACTATATCTCATGGAAGTATACATCCATGGTTCCTCTACAGAGCTTCAGTGGCTCTGATTGACAGATGAAATAGCCAATCAGTGTGTACATGTACATGGCTACTTGCTTATAAGAAAATATAAATGAAAAAAAAATCACAAGGGACTTAACAACATTTTTTGTAGAATCAACGAGAAAAGGGAAAAAAAAACAAACCCTAACCCTTAATACAGGATTACAATTACAATTATTATGAAGTCTTGGTCAACAACAGCCACTAATTAAATTGCATTATGTCTAAATAAAGGTACAACCATGATATCATGGTTGGGCTGATAACCAAAGCAGCAAAAATTGATTGCCGACAATAACCAAGCTCAGTATTGTAACCCTAATTTACAGTAGACAGGGGCTTTTGCCACAGGATAAAAAGTCTGATCAGTAACCACAAGCAGCAACTCTGTACAAAAATGCTCTCACAGTAGTATCTTCATCAATTAAGCAAACACCCAGATGTCAGCACTGAACTCAAACCAGAAGTAAAATGCAAACAAACTAGACTGACTACATTTAAACTGTGTCAATCACAAAATGTTACAAACATAGCAACATGCATCAAAGTTAGCATACATGTGATAAAGTTTAACCGAGTAATAATAATAGGCTACATTAGTTCAAAATATACATCTAAATAGGACCTTACACACTTGATTCAGCTTGAAATTAATTATAGAACTATATGAATTACTAGAGATTTAACATTAACAAGAAATTTCATATTGAAAAGTTAGTTATTAATCACTTAAAAATATATGAGATCCAAGAATTTCACTTTTGCAGCATAATAAATAGATCTGTATCTATAACATTAACATTTTCATTATCTTGGTTGATCAGCTACTATAGAAAATCTGTTGAGAAGACACTTGTCGTTACAATAAGGTACAGTGCAGTTGTTTTGTTTGCGTTGCACCTGACTCTACAGCTGCCTGTTGGTGTGTCTCTGCAGGTTCACTCACCTTTCCTCACATGTTTGAGCCAGTGGCGCACAATTACACTGTGATACTTCTTGTTCTCGATGCACCACGTCGACAGCCCTTGAATTGAATCCATGGTGTTGGTCACATTTTGAAACTTTCTGTCTAAAGTTGACTCCAGGGAGCTTCCAGAAGACGCTCCCGCAGCCATGATCTCTACGTTAAACTTTCAACTCAAAAAAGCCTGGAAGTTAGCAGCTAGCTTAGCAGGCTAGGTTAGCGTAGCACAAATATTACAACATCCTTACGTTGCTCCGAAGTCATTATCACACTAAAGCGCTTAACCCTTTACTTAAATACTCCATTCTCTAGCTGGGGTTTCTCGATTGTAACTTTTGTCGGTTGCACTAAGATGATATTACGAGACATTTGAAGCTAACACGTAGCTTCCCCATACAAACGCACCGCTGTTTACTCGTGGTCAAAGCGACGCAGCAGCGCGCGCACTTCCGAATGAAAGCGCGCTATCTGCTGGAGAGAAGTCAAAACGTGTGAAACAGCTGAAGGATTTTGGAACTTTTTTATGTCTGGAGTAGTCCCTGGACATTTTAGATTGAAGGAGCTTGTTTATTCATTTTTTTTTAGATACAAAGCTATGCATTTTTTGTCCTCTTTTGATAATGAATTGCATAGATCTGCCTTTCATTTATCTTATTTTCTGCATGGTTTATTATAACTTTATATCGTGTCTAGCTCTTACTTGTGCCTGTAATAAAACACTTTTAAGTAAAATAAATTATATGTCCCTCAATACAACCCAGCAATCCTACTGTGAAAAACAGTTTGAGGAAAAAATGATCTAATGGTATTTTGTAATTAATTTTGAAGTGTGGTTTAACTTAAATTATTAAAAATGCACTCCAAACCTGCTGTCTCTTTCATTCTTTTGGTTTCACATTTGCTGCATTTCACTGGAAACTGTAAACATGTGTTATTATGTAACCGCACGTGTCACAGATGTAATGCTGTTCTGGAAGTTTAAACAATAAATCAATAGAGAAAAGCCTAAACTCTCAACATCTCTAATGTGATTAACATGTAAACATCTAATGTACAACATAAAACAGACTCATTTTCTGCATTAAAAAAGCCATGTAGTTTTAATACATTAAAATAGTGCATTGAGATTGCAATTATTTAACAGTTGTGTACATTAAGCAGAGTTCCTTAAAAAAAAGATCTGAGGAAGAAAAACTTTCAAAAGTGCAGTGAAAGGAACAAAAGGTGCTGAAAGTGTAAAGTCAGTGTGTTTGCCGCTGCCTGTCTTGTTTGTATTCATATGTAATGTGTGATTGTGATTGTCAAGTTAAGGCTGAGCGGTGCAAACCACCAGAGATGAAACTCCATTCAACATGAATGATATGACACTTTTATAAACAATGGTCCACAAAATTTGAAATGTAGATGTAAATGTTTCCCTAAAATCATCAGTAAAGCACTTTTCAGTGAAGCATTTAAAACAATCCAAAGCCAGTTTCCATTAGGTTAGGACATTCTTTCCCCTTATTGAACATTTTATGCCTTAAAAGGGTTTTCCATCCACAATGCTATGCATCATAACAATTAAATAGTCTGACTTTGTACTTTTGCAGTAAACGTGTGTCGCAGCTCTGGCTCAAAGCCTTTACCAGCAGCACATCTTTGTTTAGAGACAAGAGTCTATTGTCTAACGTTTAGCTCATTTAAATTATCAATTAAACACCTGAAATCCTCTCATAAATTATTACTACATCGTTGATAAAAGGTGCACTTTTCAAATCACACTAAAATTAAACTGGTAGACCGTATTTCAATGTTCTGGTACAAATTTTGTGATCACACACATACAAATGCTTTGTCTTACATAATTAAAGACCTCAATGTGAATACTTTGGTCAGCAATCATCCCTTTTCTGAAAGTCAAATACTATTAATAGTGATTCCTCTGTCGACACATGGGCCAAAGTCTAGTAAAGTACAACCTGATGACCGTCCACCATAAGATTATAAATAGTCCCCTGTCCGTCTAGTGGTTAATGACTGTTGCGTCTCTCCACCTCCTCTTGCCCCGCGGCGGTCACATACTGCTGCAGTGTGAGCTTATGTAACCCAGACTATCCTTCTCTCCCTCCTGCTATGGCACCTCCATGTGGCGGGTCGACTAAGGTGAATCTGTTGAGGTTGTGCTCGAAGATACGGCGCTGTCCTGAGTGACTGGAGCGGGTCTAGGCGTCCCACAATGCAATTCCTCATCTCCCACATTAGACGAAGTAATAAACTCATGTCTGTTTGCACAACTGGGCTCCGATCGCCTGTTAGTCCTTCCCTTGTGAGAGCTTTGTTTGTCAAATCCAGAGAGGCACGTCGCAGCTTCACAGATTGCGTGTTTTTCTTGTTTGAGCTGTTTATGCTTCGTGGAGAGAGCATCAGGGCAGTCAGGGTCAGGCCAACTCATCTTTCTCTTCTGCAAATGGAAAAACAAAAACAGCACAGTGAGATTTGGTGAAAGAGACGCCTAATGTTTACAGAAACTAGACTGAAGCCTTGAATTTATTTTCAAATAAAATCAACACAGAGCAAGATAATGTGATGTCTGATACTTGTTTGCAGCTGCCCTGTCTGTTGTTTTGACACAGCTTAGCACAAAACTTCATGATTATTATTCTATTTTTAGTATTAGTATTATGCAACAATCAGGCATAACATTATGAACAGAAGCAAACGCCACAGATAATCTCTTCTTCCAGCACATGTTTTGGATTCCTGCCATTATTCAAGTCAAATTTAGTTAACAAGTAAGTAAGCAAGTTAGTACGCAAGTAAGTGAGCAAGTAACTAAGTAAAAAAGTATGCAAGTAACTAAGTAAGTAAACAAGTAAGTAAGCAAACAAGTAACTAAGTAAGTACAGTATGTAAGCAAAAACTAAGTAAGTAAGCAAGTAAGTATGCAAGGACGTAAGCAAGGAAGAACCAAAGTAAGTATGTAAGCAATAACTAAGTAAGTAAGCAAGTAAGTACGCAAGTAAGTACGAAAGGAAGAAACTAAGTAAGTATGTAAGCAATAACTAAGTAAGTAAGCAAGTAAGGACGCAAGTAAGTACGCAAGGAAGAAAGTAAGTACGCAAGGAAGAAACTAAGTAAGTATGTAAGCAACAACTATGTAAGTAAATAAGCAAGTAAGTACGCAAGGAAGTACGCAAGGAAGAAACTAAGTAAGTATGTAAGCAATAACTAAGTAAGTAAGTAAGCAAGTATGCAAGGAAGCAAGTAAGTACGCAAGGAAGAAACTAAGTAAGTATGTAAGCAATAACTAAGTAAGTAAGTACGCAAGGAAGAAACTATGTATGTAAGCAAGTAACTAAGTAAGCAAGTAAGCAAGCAAGTAATAAAGTAAGAAAGTATGCAAGTAACCAAGTAAGTAAATAAGTAAGTAAGCAAGGAAGAAATTAAGCAAGTATGTAAGCAAGCAAGTAAGTAAGGAAGGAAGAAACTGAGTAAGTAAGTAAGCAAGTAACTAAGTAAGTAGGTAGGTTATTTATACTTTTCACAGGTAATATTACAAAGTGCTTTACTATAAAAATGACATTAAAATAATGATAAAATACAATAAACAGAGTCAATCAAAAGCTTTCCTGAATAAAAGTGTCTTCAGCTGTCTTAAAAAGAGTCCACAGAGTCAGGTTTACGCAGGGTTTTAAATTTAGTTTTGACAAGCAGGCGTTGACTTGTGGATGGAAGGGTTTGTCCTGAAGAGTGGGGGGTCAGCAGGTCCAGGATATATACTGTCTATGAAGCACTCTAAGACTATATTTCAAATTCACAAAAACTCAATCTTTTCATTTTAGAGAGAGATTTATTCATCTGGTGCTGTGTTGTGTTTTGTGCAGTTATTTTTGCATTGCGGATTCACTATTTGTTGTAAAAACTTTTTGAACTGAACTGACAAATCAACAAACTAACAATAACAAACCAAAAGATATTATATGTCTAGTGAAAATTTTACATAAACAAAGGGACTCATCAGTCTTAAATTTGCAGCACACAAATGTACAACTTTGTGGACATGTTTGTGCAAAAGACAGTTTTATTGAACTCAAATTTACAACCAGCACTGCTGTTTGAGAGTGAAATTACTTAGACACCACGTGGACCTTTAATTTAACTTTCAAAGCAATAAAACAACTGTATCAATAGGTTGTGTTCACATGACATCCCAACATTCTATAGGCTTGTTTAACACAGCTGAAATGAATATTGTTTAAATGCATTTTTTTGCTGTAACACAAAAAGGAATGAGTCTAGTTGCTTATAAAATCACTAGATTAATAATGTACAAAACTACCTAAAGTATACTGTATATTGTTATTAATAAGACAAACTGGCTCTTGCCCAACAGAGTCCAGAAATCCAGATTCTTAAATGTGAACACAACTTATTTGGCAAGAACAAGACATTTCCAAAACCTCAAATATCCAGCAATACAATAATATGTTCTTGATAATGTAAAAAAAATCAGTTGTTCACAATCGCTACAGTTCATATAGAACAAAGGCGAGGCTAATTTTGAAAACTTCAACAACAGGAAACTGCGATTACATAAGACAAGTTTCGTTGAGCCGGGCGCTGGATCGACTCCAACAAGCAAATGTGGCAGCTGAAGTCAGACGGATTCACTCTCATCTAAACACTCGAATGAATATTGTGTACTTTTGGTAATTATGAAGTGCAATATAAGTCTGAAGACGATTATACGGCATTATCTTTCCACTTGAGGTGCTTTAGAAAGTTTGGATCTTGCACAACACCCGAGGCTAGTGTCAATAAAGACGGGTTCATCTGAGGTAAATGACGCAATTGTGACTCACTGGAATAAACTGTGCTGACATGACTAAAGAGCCGGTCGTTTTTAACTGAGGACAATCGCTAGGTAGAGTTTGATGTTAAGAAAGTCACGTGTCTTACATGCTGGTTCAAAATGTTTTAGATAAAAGATTCAAGTTCAACACTGCGTTTGTAACCATCAGCACAATTTTAAAAACAAAGTAAACAACGTAATTTTTGAAGAAGCTTTGTTTATGATTCACTATTTCCCATCAAAAAATGTACACAGATAACTTCCTTTCATTGAATTACAATTTCAGACCACCACAGCAAAATAAAACAGATGTCTGTAATAATTTCAAGTTGGAAAACCATTAAAATTAGATTATATTATTGCTTTACATGATGATTTTGTCAATTATGATGCTTATAGTTAAAAAAACAGCTTGAAAACCAAGTCAGAAGTGTGAAATTACAACATGAAACTGCTCTAAAACATCTTGAAAAACGTCCATTCATGAAGGGTATGGCAAAATGGTCATTGAAATAGAATTGTGAGCTCTTTATTGTGATGTTTGTTGCAGCTGTTTGCTCAAATGCAGACTGTTTTGCCGTCCAAGTATTTTGACTTATCGGTTTTTGTAGGTTCCTTGAAACAGCTGGATTTAATCAATCACAAAAGCTAAATAATTTCTTTTACATGAATCGGGATAAAATCTAAATTGTGATCTGACTTCAGGAAAATACTATTTGCCATTTTGCCACCCCTACATTTTTGTCTCTTACTGCTTTGATCACAGTGCATCTTTAAATACAATACAATGATGAAGATGTACAAACCTTGACTGGGATGTGCAGCTGGTTCTGGCACCAGTAGCGCGACTGTTTAGTCGTCTTGGCCTGATTTGACTTGGTGTTGTCCTGAGGAAACCACAACTTCAGCATTACTTCAATCTGCAGAAGGTGATGGAGGTATTTCTCACTGCAAAAAAAGATTAAATAAGTCTATATCTGATTGATATATCTAATAAGTATGACAAAAATACAGCAGCTTCGAGTATTTACATGCTTTGATGTTGTGAGTCATAGTAACAGTAGAGTAAACTGATACCTTGTTGGTAATATTATCAAGGTATTTATTATATAACTTTAATTTATCTTTAGAAAATACAGTCGCTAGCCAAAAATAACACACCCAAAGGTTTTTTTTTTTTAACAGTAAACAGTTTAGACAGTAGCACAAATCCTAACAAAGCCTTAAAGCGAGCTGGTACATTTCCATACTGTTACATTCTTACCCCATGTGAGGCTTCTGCAGAATACCCAGAATCCTCTGCAGTCTATCGATGGCAACGCTTTGCTGAAAACTGGTCAGACCTGTTAAAGGTGACAATAAACGATAAAGAGGGTTAGCTGCTGGCAGAAGACCAAAGAGATATCACATGTCTAAAGAAGCTTCTCCACAAAGCATAAAGAACACACACCTTTGTCAAACCGACCACTCTTGAGTCCGTGAAGAAGCTCCATCAAAGGACGGTTAAAGTTCTGCAAATCTGCACACTGCAAAAAGATAGAGAGGAAGGAAATAAGTAAACATTACTTCTTAAACTGCTGGCTCTTTAAGTGGACTTCTAAAACATCCAAAGTTAAGCTTTCAAGGTCTAAAAACATGTTAAGTAGTTGTTAAAATCTGTATTAATGTACATATTTATAGTACAGTGCATATAACAACGATTTAAGCTAATAATGTTGCTTTAAAGTTATACAAAAAGTAAATATCGAGCATGTCGTGTAGTATAAAAATGCTACAAAAAGTGAGGTTTGAAAACTCATTTAAACAAGGCAAGTTTATTTAGCAGGATTTGGACAAATAAGAAGAGGAAAAGGGAGATTGCTGGACTTATGTGATTAATCTGACAAACATTTCATATTTGTCAGATAATTACACCTCAACTAATACATTTGAAGATGCGTTTTAGGTCATTTATGTTTGACTGACAGAATATCGTCCACATCTTGTTTGAGATGAGTCTAACTTTTACTCATTTACACTTCATCAGTGGCAGATACATTTGATAATATCGGGTTTTTCAACACATTAAGCGCAAAATTATCTAAGATTCTGGTGTCTTTGAAATTTCAGCATCTTAGAAAATTCCAGTCTCAACTCTCGACTCCAACTTCTGTATAAAACAACACTTAGATATCAGTTTGGATTCTCCAGGATAAAGTTTCAAGCTTATTTATTATAATTTTAACTTAACAACCACAGTGTTTGGAGTGTTAACTGTCTAGACAAGGACTAAACCTATTCACAATCTAAAGTAATGATAAAACAGTACAAAATAGGACCTAGATTTAAATTTATTGTGGTTGTATAACTGCAGAATCATCATATCAAAAGTGATTAATAAACAAAGTAGGCTAACCTAGGACAACACCGTCTATACAAGGATTAAAAGAGGCTTAAACTAGAACCACATAACAACAAGTATGAACGCACCCAAAGAATAAATAATGACTAAACCAAGAACAAACAAGGTCCAAAGAAGGTTTATAGAACATCTAATCTAAGAGCAGGGCTCAATTTGTTGCTATGGTTACAAGATTAAATCAGAAACCAAAACAAAAATGCGCCTGATCACGTTTTGGCTACTAAATGATCCCAAATTCACCCCAATTCAAGACCCACAGTCCACAGAATCCCTTGTGGCGACTGCTAAACCGTAAAGTACATGTTTTGGATTAGGTGTACCCACTTTTTGAGCAAACGCCAGATCTCCCGGTGAGGCGGCCGCAGAGTGGTCTGAATGAGTCAGAAAGTATTGTCCGGAGGGGTTTGCGTGTTTATCTTTGGTACGGGACGTGCTTGGCTGACCGCTGCCTCCCTGCGCCTCCGCGAAAACGTCTCCGGGAGCGAGGTCTGGAGAGCTGGAGACGCTGCCTGTAGAATTCATCTGCGAAACAAACAGCAAAATGTGACGATTATAAACACTTATGTAAGGATTTTGGTAATACAAAGATGCTAAAGTTGTACAATTGTTAGGGCTGACAGAATAATTGGTCTGAACTGCCTTTTTTATATACACACACGGTTTCCTCTTCATTTTCTGCATAAACTATAGTTTTTGCATGAACTACAGAATATTATTAGTCTTTTTGAGCAAGGTTTCTTGCAGACTTGTCACAAAACTGCAATTTCCAACCTGATTTTGATACAAAGGAATAAACTTGATTCTCTATACCACAATGAGAATTAGAATGTCCTCTCAAGAAAGTCAGATTTGTATTCATTGGACTGACATTTTCAACACAAAATCCAAGTTTATGATCAAACATTTTAGTTTCAAACCAGTTTTGATTAAACAAATTTTTTTCTTTGCAGAAAATATCAAAATTTGTTCAAATGTTTTTCCTGTTTATGTCATTGGTATTTGTTCAAATGAGAATCTAATTTCGACATTAGTCTTAGCGTTGATTTGCAATAGTTTGAACAACTCTACTTTTTAGCTTCAGAGCCTTTGCCACGCCCCCTTTTTAGTCGATTAATCGGTCGATGGGACATGTTTCTTTGGTCGACTACAGCCCTAATAATTGTAGATGCAATTAGAGTACCACAATTTCCTCCAAAACAACAAACTATCTTGTCGTATTCTGGATAAAAACAGCACAATCCAGTTTAGATCTGTGCAAAAATGTTTTATTTCAATACACAATAGTTATTCCATTAGTTCCAGACTCATGCAACCCCATAAAAGACTTTTGCAACACATGGATTTATAACCTTACAAGGCTAAAACACAAATTTGCTTCATGCATATCGTCTCAAATTTGCAGAGAGCTAATATGCAAATCTTAAATGATCGTTGCACTTAAGGCTTGTGTCTTCTTCTACCTTGATTCATCTGTTCTTAGCTCAGCTTTTATGTGCACATGATGAATATTTATAACCGGACTCAAAGGGCATTTTGTCTGGCCACGAGAAGAGATACAGACATTACGTCACTTATACGGCAGTGCTTTTTACCAGAATCAGCAGCGTGTCCTTAAATGCTCGAGTTATGACTTCAAAATAAATCAAAACCTAAAGACTAATCAATTAAAAAGCTAAAACTAAAACTATTGAGCTTGATATTCTATTAAACAATACATTGATTCTCAAAAAAAGACTAGTTTTAGAACGGTCTTGGTCTGTGTTAATGCTACAGTGAAATTTATAGTTGACAAAATTGAGATTCAGTCAAGTAAAATCATCAATTACGTGGTTGGTTTTATGAATAAAGTGCTAAACTATGTGCAGACTTACTGTAGGAGCAGAAATCTGACTTTGGAAGAAGAAATTTGATAATAATTAGGGCTGGGCGATATTGACAAAACTGAATGTCTCGATACATTTTTGGCACATCTCGATAACGATATTTTGTCAGTCCAACATAAACATGTTAAAACATCTTTGTCACTACACTGGAAATACAACAATCTTATGCCAATATAGGCCAATAAATTTACTTAGTTTTATAGTAATTCGAACAGGTTTTGACTTTTGCCAATAGAACAAGTAATTTTAGTCCTTATTTCAATAACTTTTCTCTTGTTTTCTCATATTTTCAAGTTGATGTGTATTCTTTGTATTTCTCAAAACAATATGTAGAATATTACTTAATTCAGGCACAAATTCTCTTGTGTAATTTAAGGTGGTCATTTTTCCCAGTGTGTTTAATTATCAGACAATTATCACTTTGAATTACTTACGAATGGATTCATATAAACTTGCCTCATCTATTATACTTATTTGATTTTTATAGTAATTGCGGCTGCACGATATACTCGATATTCAATTTTTGTATATTTCCACAACATTCACGATATTATCTATTCATTCATTTTTCATTTTCTACCGCTTAATCCCGTTAGGGGTCGCGGGTGACTGGAGCCTATCCCAGTGACTTTGGGCCTTGGGCGGGGAAACACCCTGGACAGTGGCCAACTCGTCGCAAGGTTTGACAGACAAACATTCACTCTCTCATTCACTCACTAAGGGAAATTTACAGTGATGCCCAATTAACCTAAACATGCATCTTTTGGAGGTGGGATGAAACCCACGGTGACACGGGGAGAACATGCAAACTCCACCCAGAGAGATCGTGAGATGTTGATATGGTCCGACCCGGGAGTCGAACCCACGACCTCCTTATTGGGAAGCCAGAGCTCTAACCACTCTGCTACAGTGCACCCTCGATATTATCTAAAATTCGATATATTGCACAGCTCTAATAATAATCATATTTTTATATGATTATATAAATGTAGCAACCCAAAGTGCAAAATACAACAAAACAAACATAAATAAAGATAAAAACGTGATCTTTTTTTTTTTTTGGTGTTTATTTTAAAGTTTGTTAAGTTTATGTTCATTAAATACTTCCTACTGGTAATATATGTCTTTGTTTCAAGTTTGAGCTTGAAAATACAGTAAAATCGAACTGAAAATTGATCAATATCGTGATTATTTATTTATTATTTTTCTCATATCATTCATCGCTTGGAGAAAAATTAGATTAAGAATTTCTATTATGCTTTGAGTGTTTTTCTAGAGCTGAAACACACTTAAATCTCACTTTTAAGTTGCTGATATCGATTGTTTACAACTGCGCATTCTCATTTACGTAACACAGACGTAACGCAACAATCTTTTATCAAAGCTGCCAACTTGCAATTCCTCGTAAAACTCTCTCTACATGCATTTTTAAGCCCAGAGAGCAAGCAGCACGCCCAAGAATCTGTCAAAAACCAGTGTATACAGTATTTCCGAGGAAAGCAGCCACTGAAGTCTTGTTTACGCAAAGCAGATGTGGCGTGTTGAAACTTCTTCTTCTTCTTCTTAAATGTATATCTATCAAATTGCACAACCACAACTCACTCAACACTTAAAGCAACACGAGTGTCCACTTCCAAGAACTTTTCATTGTAACTCAATATGAACAGTCTGTGCGCTGCTGGGGTGACTAATCTCCATTGACACGCCAAAACCTTCGTCTTGTTATTATTGCAGTGAACATTTTGATCTGTGGTGTGGCCAAAGCTAAAGTCTGCATGAGGCAGGGTCATCCGAGGACAGCAGCTGGACCCGGAGATTGTTGTCACCTCGTTTAAACTCTGCTGGCAATAATTATGATGACTAGATTACACTTTATGCAAACGCTATTTAAAGGCAATACTGGAAATTATGCAAGACTGTCCGGATTAAATTTAGTTTTACGCTAAATAAGCAAAAACGTAGTGAGAGCGTGACAAAGAAACTCATCACTGAAGTTGAATTAATGCAATAAAAACTAATTAAAACAACATTTCTAAGATTTAAGCATTAGTTTGTGAGCATGTTTTAGTAATATTAAAATTCTTACCTCTTTGTAATGCTGTTGAAAGACGTTAAAAAAAGAAAGCTAACCGGAAAAGCAAGCAAAAAAGGCACGCAAAAACGCTTAAAATGATTGTAAAAGTGGCAAGTTTACAAATAATAAATGAACCACGAGCTAACGAGTCGTTTCAGAGCCGATGTGGAGATCTTTCCGGCTGCGATGCTTTGTAGTTTACCTTGACAAGTGTCCAACTCGCGCAAAAGTCCCTCACGGAAAAGCGAAGCGAGGCTACACGTGCGGGAGCGGAGCCGCGCTGTGATTGGACGAGAGCGGGGAAGGCCGGCTCTGATTGGTTGAGAGCCGCGCCCAATGGTACGAGTCCTGCGCCCTGTTTGGTTGGATTTGTCTTTGTGCGCTCGAGTCGGACGCACGCGTGGATGTGTCAGGCTGGGACCACTGCTGGGACGCACGTGTGACTGGTGTGGCTATGGTGAAAGCCTAAAAAAATAAAAAACTATTCGTGTTTTTGCATTGAATAATATTTGTTTGGATAAAACCGGTGATTGATGAGCTGCACGTGTTCATATTTACATTTTTAGATCATTATAATCACCACAAATCTATTACTCTATGCCAGGTTCATCTTACACATATTCTTATTTACCTCAACAGTATATATAAAAGCACAAATTAACACTTTATTACATCTTAATAAGCCATTATATAACTTTTACTGCTAAAGATGCAGATATTGATTTCTAACAACTTGATTTAATAATATTAAACAACTTTTGCTTATTTAATGTTAATGTTATAAAAGGAGGAAAACAACATAATAACTGAATCAATAACTATTAAAATTGTGGTATAGTACATTGTTATTTTGTAGTTTATAAAATACTGTGGTTATTTTAAGCTAATTTCAATCTAATACATACAAATTTCATAGATTCATCTGTCTAAAAATTACATGAAAACTGGTACGGTGCACCTGTTCATGTAGAATACTCAATAGGTATTTTTAATCACCAAAATCCCATTATTTCTTTACAAGTTTTAACCTATTCCTGTAGCTTTTTTCACATTTACCTCAGCAGCATTATATAAAAACACAGCCTGATGTAATTTTATATTCACATTGCGAAAGATTCAGAAATTCAGTGTTTAGATTGCAGTATATTGACATAAATAACTTAAAAAAACACAAGATAAGATATTAGAAAGAAGATATTGAAGATATTATTTGGATCTTAAGCATTGTCATTAATAATTTATTATAATAAAAACTCTTGCTGCATATGTTCATATAGAATATTTAGCCTATTTAGCAGTATTACATAATCGTAAATTATTATTTTAATACAGTCTAATGAACCTTTTATGTAACTATTTATCCACATTGATAAAGATGCAGAAACCCCAGATTTTGAAGATCGAAGAACCTGATTTTACCCTCATAACAAAAAGAATAAGAGGAGAAAAGGCATATGCGCAGTCTTTAAAACAGTTCTTACATAATGTGATGCCATGGAAAATTGCTAAGGTTAAACAAAATGCAACATTATACATCTTTATTTCATGCACCTATCTCTTTAAAATATATATAAATATGCCCTGCTGCTGCTGCACATGTTCACATAGAATATTTTATGTCACAATCTTGATCTCTGCGCACAAGAGACAGTGAGGCTTGTTGCATTATTAAAACAACAGTGTTACATAAATCACAAATTATTATTTTATTTCTGTCTAATAATCCCTTTATGCAACTTTTCATCCACTTTGATAAAGATGTGCAGAAAATTCATGGTTTTAGACTGAAATCTGCAAATGTTCATATTATATAAGACAACCTTTTCTGTTCTATAGTGAGGAAATATATGTTGCAATGCACAGAACGAAAAGAACTGTTAGATAATGTGATTCTGTGATGTTATTTTGTTTGTACCACTATATTGTGCATTTATAATTTATCAATATCAGATCACATTTACCTGTTAGCATGCTTTCTAATCAGTTAATAAAATGTAAATAACTGTGAAATCCCAATTTAATGCTGCAGTGTTACAAAATGTGATGAGACACAACGCATCATAGGCCTATTAGAGAGTGCACCGGGGCTTACCTTACATACTTACATAATAAGATTGTTGCATGTTTCGAAGTCTTCTGCACGTAGATTTGTCACTGGAGAGCTCATGTGCGATCCAATAATGTGCTGCTGCTGAGACGTGTTTAGACAGGGCAGCTACAGAGATAGAAAATTATATTTAGTTGAATTATGAAACGTAGGAGAAATTATCCAAAGTCTGAAGATAAACTGTACCTTCACTGTAATGCAGGTGATTGTCCAACTTGTAATTAACTTCTGTTGTCATAACAAACTTAAGTCAACAATGATTTTAAAGGATTCACAAACAATGTTCTTTATTCATTGGTTGTTTGACTGATACTAATAAAATGGCAGCCCTTAAACTATTTGTTTTTGGTACATTGTAATAAATTTCAGGCATTAAACTTGAACTGGCCTTGTAGTTTTTGATCAGTTAAGTTACAAATTACAACAACATGCATCATCAAAATAAAATTATTCTCCCTTGAAGCGCTACAAGTTGATTCCAGTGAAGAACGATAAGTTGAATCAGTAAAATGGTAACCTGGCATTGGTAACACTGTTATATAAGTGTGAAGGCTGCAAAGTTTTACTTCAGTTCAAAACTTCTCATGAAATCATGTTTCTTTTCCCTGTTGAATGTCATTTAAATGGTTCCTCCAGATACTGGTGCTTGAATTTTCTTCATTTTTCTATTGAAAGATTGTTTTCAATGTTGGAAATGATTTAAATCTACAAAAAGCTGGTAAATATGCTTAAAAACTTAACTAAACTTGCTGATCTGTGGTTGCGGCCTTTTAACAGTAAAATTGTTTGTTTGAGGTCTTGAAGTACTTCAAAACTACAAATATAACTACATAATTTTGTTAATATTAAAAACTACAACTCGAAAATACATATTGTTACAGTAGAATTTTGTTACTGCAAAATGCAAAACAAAGGTTGCACACTGGTCTCACCACTCGAGCTAAAGACTAAGGAGGCAATGTTGTTTGATGATTATCCTTGAAGGTGCTGGAATTTTTATCTGTGCACAAAACGCACAAATGAAAATGTTGCAATATTGCATAACCCTACCATACATAGGCTACAATGAGGGTTTCTGCAGAGATCAAACTAAAGAGTTTTTAAGACAAAACACGAGTTGTGACCTATAGTATTTCACAATGCTGCTTCTTCTCCAGATCAACATTAAGTTTATATTTTGCTACAACAACTATAAAAAATACATTAAAATAACAAAAATTTAATGTATTTTGTACCGTAACTGGGCATTCCATCTATTCCATCAACCAAATAACAGTACAAGAAAAAGATTATCAAAATATTTTTGACAAAGTTGCCGCTTTGTGAAATAGATCAGGAAATTTGACAGAAACATTAAACATGTAAAACCTGTGCAAACATTTTTTGGATCCACATCAGTAAATTTGAGACTTTTTATGTCCTTAAATTTAAACTTTTCTATTTAAGACTTTTTTTTTACTTCCCAGGACCCTGCAAAAACCCTGTACAATAAACTAAAGTCAGTTTAAATTATCACTGTTAAAAGTAGACACTTTGACTTCTAAAGTAGGGAAAGTGCCTGAAATCCAGCAACAAGATGTAGGTCACTGTCTGCAGCCTCTGTCCTTGTAGCGCACCTAGTGTCAAGTCAAGAGACCAATATGACCCGATAACATCTCAACCGGGAACCAGTCTGTAAATGTTTAACTGAGGCTGAAAGCTTAAGCACCACAAGCACACAGCCAGGTGGAAAAAGTGGTTGTCAACAACCCACAATGAGCAACAACAGTGAGTTTGAAATAGTTCGAAAAACATATATAGCCTCATCACAACAAGTGTATTTAATCAAGATTAAACCATTTGTCAAAAAATAGCCAGAAAATTAATTGTGCTTTTGCTTTATGTGAGGGTTGTCAAAAATATAGCAAATCAGACACTAGCTATGCAAAAATTAGCGTTGGACTTTTTTGAATGAACTTGAGTTGTATATATAAAACCATTGGGAAATGTAAAAATCTGGAATGGAAATGTCTCGTCTAAAATCTTAACTCAAAAATAGAATTTTGTACACACACATTTAACAACAACAAAGCACAGCAATCAATCTTGAAAAGCAGATTCTTGTTGACATTTGTTTTTTAATTATGTATAACGTATTAACTAGAAATAGAGTAATACCACATGAAGTGTATTCAACCAATCAGTTGTTTTTGAAAAAGCATTTTACACACAACAAAGTGTTAACAAAATCTCCCAGTTCACTTGAGCTTTCGTACGTCTTCTTTTGCTGGCTGTTGGACAATCAGTCTTTTTCATAATATAATATTCATTAAGATCCATTTGACTAGCAACCAAGCCAGGGGTCGTCTCTGTTTGTCCTGGAGATAAAGGCAATCTTTCGGGCCATTTCCGAGTGGTAGATTCTCCTGCAGTTCTCATAGTTTTTACGGATCCGTTCTCGGCAAGGCTTCTCGTAGTAACGCTTTCTCTTCACAGTATCTATAATTCCATCTTGAGTCAGGACCCTGAAAACAACAAAGAAACAACAACTGACAATCAAGTTACATTTGATATTGTTGTAACTTATTAAAGCCGTTGTTATCGGAATATTAGACAACACAAAGCCAAAACATCTAAATGATAGAGTTTCATGTAATTAGTTGTGTTTACTGTAGCTATTTCTTTCAACTAAATAATGACAGTTTTGACATTTAAAAAACTGCCTGATCAGATGTTATAAACTTAATATAATGTTGTCAAAAGTCTTTTGTAAACTATGTAGTAAAACCAACACTGAAATTAATATCAAAACTGAAGAAACCAGACTAATTTTGATCTGTCTTGAGCAAAAATAATTCACCAAAAAAAGAACGAGGCTATTTATCTAATTGATATGAAGTGAATAACAATGAAATTAAAGCCTATTTATCATAGTATGGTGTTGCAATATTGATCTTAGCACAGGAGTAAACACAAAAAACGTATTTTCTCTTCAAAGTAGATTTTTCGCTACAGATAGTTGGTTCTACTTCAGTCACGTCTTGGACAAATACTCTTGTCTTTTACATGAGTAATAAAAATATATTACTCAGCTTGTAGAGTTAAAAAAGTGAGATAAACAGAGCTGCCGTACGATGAAGGACGCATGCGCAGTGTCGTGACATTCAGAGGATACAGACAAGATCGTGCAGCATTTGGCCTTAAAATGCGTTACAAACTCACTAAATCCATTAAAAATAGTTCCCTTATATTCTCACAAACTCTGACCTGTTTAGAGTCTTGTAAGCAGCGTCTACATTTCCGTCCTGGACCATCACAGTCCGAGCGATGAAGCGGAGGTGTCGCGCCATGATGGACCTGGTGCTCACCGTGAAAAGGTCCGTCTGGAAACACCGGAGGAAAACTGGTTCTGCTACTAACCGAAAGCAGAAGTAAACACTAGATGTCGCTCCTGTGAAAGCAGACTTTTCTACACGCCCCACTTTCTTTTTCCACACATTAGCAAGGGTATGTTAACCTCCGTCGTCAATGCTTGGTAAGTAAATAACGATTTTGTTGACATAATTTATGAAGTTGCCCAAAAATATTCAGCAGCCAGGATGACATTGGGAAAAAATAATATCACGAGGGAACGAGATAATTATCACGAGGGAATGAGATAAAAACAAAAAACAAAAAAAAACATAAAATTATCACGAGGGAATTGTGATAATATCAGAGGGAACGAGATAATTTCACGAGGGAACGAGATAATTTGGGCGACATGGTGGCGCAGCGGTTAGCGCTCTGGCAGCAAGAAGGTCCTGGGTTCAACTCCCAGTTGACCCGGGGCCTTTCTATGTGGAGTTTGCATGTTCTCCCTGTGTCTGCGTAGGTTTCCTCCTACAACTAAAAACATGTCCATTAATGCCTCCCCTGACCCTTCCCCCAGGACTCCCCTGCAAAAGAGATTCTGAATCTCACTGGGACTTCCCTGGTTAAATAAAGGTCAATAAATTATCACGAGGGAATGAGATAATTTGTGTTAATGGAAATGGCCCGGGGTGCCTGAAGGAGGCAGTAGCCTCACACAAGCTGCCTCTGACCTCAACAATAAAGAAGAAGAAGAGCTGTTTGTGAATGGAGTTGCTAAAAGATCAAACTCAACAAAAATATGACTTGGATTAATTTTTCCAAACATGCGACGGTCATCTCCACCAGCCATTTTGAAATTACAAACTTCACTGACTGGGGAAGGAGATCTGTTTCTTCGTATAATTAAGGCATGTAGATCAGTATTTTACATTTTGTTCACTGTAAGACACAAAATTGATCTCAAGTAGTTTACAGATAAAAAGGATTATTGACTTCCTGTTCAGACCTGTAGAACTAGATAAGACCCCTGTTAGAAAAGACTGTGAATTTTGCATTTTCTACTCAGACTATAAATAAATAAAAAATGTAATCCAACAGTAAACCATTCCCAACACAGTTAAATAAGCAGTAACTGACCTGCACTTAATGTTTGACTTAATAACCTGTGGCTTTCTGCATATTAATGTTAATGTTCTTTTTTTTTGCACTGTAAAATACAAAGGAATGACAGAAGAACTTGAAACTTGAAAAGTCAAAAAGTACACCTAATTATCTTCTATTCACAATTGCCTGCCTATATTTTACAAACAGCTGTAGAGTCATTTTATCTTTTAGCCTGGAGCACATTTGTGAAACAGGTGCGTTGGTGTCCAGTGCTGTTCTTTCATCAAACCCATTATGTACCTGTTTCTGATCTTTGTTCAGGGGTTGTGCTGAACATCTTTTACTCGAGGTCAACCAGCGGTGAACCACAGCTCTATTTTGCATCTGAATGTGCTTTTTATGTGTTTTCTTTGTATTTTAACTCAGCTGGGGAGGTTAATTCCCATGTTACAGTAACTTTAGAGCTCACTGTATCTTGTGTGTGGTGCCACAGGCTGGAATGCAGATAACATCACGGCTCCTTTTGTTTGGTGAATCCACTGCATCGTGTTTCCAGGGTCATCTCTTCTGATCCAGGCCTGTTGATGTCTTGTTGGCATCGTTTTCTGCCAGAAAATATGGACACAAGGTAAGAAGAACTCAGTGAATCAAAGAGAGTTTTACCAAATTTAAAGGGGACCTAATGGTAAGATCTACTTCTCTGAGTTTGTAGCTTTGTTATGCCGTGGTTTCTCATCGTTAGTTGTATTTGGATTGATTCAAGCGTCTTTGTGTAGTCTTATATTGTCCTGCAGATGGTGCTTAAATATTTTCACCTACCACCAATGCCCACCAATAATCAGATTCTTAGTAAAGCATATACTGTATGATTCAAAATGATCATGTCAGCTACTTTCCAACATAAACAAATGAGTAATTTAATATCTGCCTATTAATTTATATTGAAGAAGCAAATCTTATCAGTTCTGCAGTTTTGAACAGGAAGTCAATGAACCTGTTTCTTTTTCTAAAGCATTTTAGATTTTTTTTTTCTCTCTATGCAATGAACAAGGTGTTAATTGATGATCTACATATGTCATACTTTATTACTAAACACATGGAAAAACACAACATTTATTTTTTTAATCGGCTGTGTTGTGTCATATTCAATACCTTTTTCAAATAATATTTCTATGTTTTATAGCCTGTATGTGAAATGATTTTGCTTCTATGCTATTGATCTCCAAAGACAAGTGTGTGATTTTACCAATTAACATTACAGGATTCGATCTGTGCACAGCCCATTGTAGCTGAATATGGATTGCCTCATAGATAAAGCAATCTTGCAATATTGTGGAACATTTGGAGTAAAAGCAAAATCTAAAGAATATTTGAGTATTCAAGTTAACTGATTCACAGTTCTGTGGCTTAATTCTTTTTGCCTACATGTACTCTTCTCCTGTAATCTACTTTGTATTGCAACATTCAAGGATGGAGAAAAATTAGGCACTACAAATCTTCTCTATCACTGCAATATGTCCACATTATTGCATTTTTTTATTTTATTTTTATTTTTTGCAAAGTTTTGTCGTAAATAGGGATGGGATGATATGAAAATGAAAACCCTCTAAGTTCCCCAGTTTTAAGTAAATACATTAGTTTCCTAGTGATATAATTTAAGTTATTACTATCCTATTTTTGTGCTTTACTCATTGTTATTCAGAAAATTATCCAAACTGAGTCAAAATTGTCAACAAATGACATTCTTAATTTGTTGACAATTAGATTTGAGCCTTTCACTGATACAACTGGATCTGTGCAGTGTCAGATATGTAATCATTTCCTTTTTAAGATTGAGCTCATTCCAAGAACTCCATGAAAAGTCCTTGTGTACCCCCGAGATCCTTGTTAGCCAAACTGGCGCCAGCTAGTGCCTCCACTCAATTTCATTTCACTTCAGCTACTAGATCAGATGTCGCAGAAGTGCAGATGGTTTCCAAAAAGCAGGAAGTACTGTCGTCCAATCAGTGAACAGCAGAAGAGTGGCGTGTTAGCCAGAACCAACCCGAGTTGAGATAACAGACTTAGGAGGACACAAGGTCAGCTACTATTGTGAAACAAACAAAACTCAATGAATTGATGTCAGACGGTTTCCACAAAGAGAAATGAAACCGGCTGATGCATCAGGCTAGGTCCTCGTACCCCTGGTTGGGAAACACTGCACTAGAGAATCCAAAACTATGATATTACAATGAGCATTGAGCAACCTTAAACACAATATATATTTTTTTAAATATTTGCCCTGTCATCACCTGTCGCATCCCACTAGTGGGCAAGGCCTATTGGGCTTGAAAAAAGTCAACATATCACACTAACTAAGACAAATACTCCCATTTTGATAAGAATGTCATATCTAGGCTGCACCTACACTTTCAAATAATCTCATTTGAGTAATAAGACATGCAAACTAATAAATAAACAAACTGTAGATGGATTGAAAGTGTAAATTTTACCCCAAACACCAGTCTTTTTGAACAGCTGTCTCTATTGTGCTGAAGCGTGTGGACACAAACCACATCTGTCCACTTCAGATTTGAGCCTTTCACTGATACAACTGGATCTGCGCAGTGTCAGAGCCGATGCCTCCAGCTGTCGGTGAGTTATCTGTGAGTCTGTCATTACCTGCCCCACCTCCGCTCCCCGACACTTTAGCATTACACTGATCTGATTTCACACACCAAACATCTGTTACAGGTTATAATCTACCTGCTTCTGAGAGCCTGGGATTCAGCGCCATGTTGTCACGGCAACGCTGGCGATGAAAATATTTTGGTGTCGACGTCGAGGCAAACATTTCAAAGTGATTATGGTGTGAGCAGGTAAACAAACTATTAACTAATTAACAATGATTGGAAGCGGTTTTCTGTCGGTGCGTTTGGACTTGTGTAGTGTGTGAGTGAGGTTGGAAAAGACTTGTTAAAGAAAGAAAAATCCAGCCACACACAGGGCTGTAAAAATTCAATAACAACTATGATTATTGCCCCAAGTCAATAGTTCTCAAACTTTTCACACTAAGTACTACCTAAAATAGTATTTGGCTTTTCATGTATGTGCAAATTTGATCTAAAAATGTTGCTTAAATACAAATAAAAAACGTTGAAAATTAAACTGAATTAGTTGTGGTAAGTTTTGTACTGTCTTTGTCTCTAATGCACAGGTGAGAAACACTGCTCTAAGTGATAAAAATAATGTAATAAAGTAGTCTAAATAAATATGGGTAAGTTTTAAAAGCATTCAATGTGCATGTTTGTCTATGTGTGGAAAAGTTACTACTTTCATTTCATCAGTTCATTCTCATCATTTACGGCGCTTATTTTCTTTTGTAAGCCTTATTATTACTAATAAATTTGAGTGATGGAACAATATCTTGGGAGAAACTAAGGTTGTAGGAGGTGCTGCATTTTTATATACATATACTGAGTGGAAAACACAAAATTTACTATTTTACAACTATAAAAGTTAACTGTAGGACAAATAAAGTTGAGTGTCTTTGTGTCCTTGTTAAAGACAATAACCCACCTTGCCTCTTGTTAGTGGATTATTGATTGTAAAGCGCTTCGAGTGCCTACTAAGATGGAAAAGCACCATTTACCATACCAACGCTTAAAGGTGCACTGTGTAACTTTTTGGAGGTAAAAAAAAAAAAGGTAAATGGTCTATTTATGTAGCGCTTTTCTACCTTTCCAGGCACTCAAAACGCTTTACAGTGTCTTGCTCAAGGACACAACGACAATCCACTCCTGTTTTTCCACTGTGGCACTGATGTTCCAGCAGTCTCCCATCCAAGTACTAACCAGGCCCTAACTTGCTTAGCTTCTGAGATCTGACGGGATCAGGCTTTGACAAGCAGGTATGGCCACCGGAGGTAAAAAGTCAACTACACAATTCAGTAGAAATAGAAAGGTAAAACTATTCTGAATTGGGACAAATATGTTTTATGCCATAAAAAATACAGCTAAAGGAACATTTTTTCTATGGAAACAAACAAAAAAGGCCCTTCTCTAGACAAAACAATAGTCCATGTTGTGGCCATGTAAGCAACCTCCGAGCAAAGATGTAGATTTTTATTATTTATTTAGCGAAGCAAGGCATCTAAATGACAAAAACGTGCTTTTGTTCAAGTCAACACAGGGGACCTATTGTGTGTTTTTTATATTTAGTAAGAAACTAGAACATATGTAGATCAGTAATCACCTTTTGTTCATTGTAAAACACAATATTGATCTAAAACGGCTTGAAAATAGAAACAGCTCTACTGACTTCCTCTTCAAAACTGCAGAACCGATAAGCCCCGCCTCTTCATTTTAAAATGTACCTGTAAAAAGCAACAGATTTTAAATAACAAAGAAATATCGTTGGATATAGGACAGTTTTGAACCATATATGCTTCACTTTGAGTATTAATCTTTTGAATTACTGTATAACAAGTAAATACAGACAAGTGGGAGGGGATAGGTGGTAGGTGAGAACGAGGATTTCTAAGCACTTGAGCTGCTGCTGAAGAACAATACAAGATTACTCCAACATGCATGAATCAATTCAAATATAACTTTGAGTAAACTAATGATGAATGAAGGCCGTTATAACAAGGTTAAGTTATAACTTAGAAAACTGAATTTGACATAATAGGTCCCCTTTAAAGCAACAAAAAGTAATTCTGTTCCAAGTCATTTCAGTGTCTTCATCCCCAGACTCCCAAGTTTCTGATAAGATTTCTGTAGTTTAGAAAAATCCAGACTCAACTCTGTACCAGCAGTAGTATACAGTAATACAGAAACATACCAGTTTGGCTTCTCCAGGATAAAGTTTCACAAAAATAAATATTTACTGGACTTTCTAAAGGGTTAATATATGCTACTTGTTGATTTTAATCTAAGTCTGTGCTTTATCAAGACTTTCTGAAGTGTAGTTATTATAAAAAGTTTGAGCCTTTATGCTGATCTCTTGCAATGTAACTGAATATAGTTGCACATCTGGTTGAACATCTGACAGAAATAAAACACCAAAATCAAAACACAAGTGACATTTGATTTACAACGACAAAAAAGTCAAGAGGAAAGACTAAGATTTGCAGCTACGAAAACAGAAATTAATTATCACTCTGTCTTCAACATCAAACCGCTTACTGGAAAATGCATTTTTTCAGCTGGTATCCAAATCTTTCACCACCGCGCCGAGTCGGAGGAGGCAGAGGCAGGCCGTCGCTGGGGGGAAAGTCCCTCCCTGAGTTCCCCCCTCTCTCTCCCCTCCGTGCATCACATCCAAGCAAGCCAATGAATGAAAGCACAGAGAGAAAACTAGCAGCCGGTCGACAGGAGAGACACAGACTAACCCAGACCAAACAAGAAACAACTGCACAGACATGGAGAAGACACACGCAGACTTTTCAGGCAAATGGAAAATGAAGTCTTCGGAAAACTTTGAGGAACTTCTAAAAGCTCTTGGTGAGTTGATTATTTACTGCAATGCATGTTTAGAAGATTATGTTGCAAGTATTTGAACATGTGGTAAAAAAAAAGTTATGGATTTGCTAAAATTTCTCTTGCAAATTGCCATTAACTAAGCATCATTGCAGATTAAAGGCTGTGCATGTAATTTGAATTGTTGCATTGACATACTTTGGTATTTTTTATGGACAAGGTTCTATAGGCTACTCAATACCACTAATATATTAAACACTCAATTCATTTTAGACAAAGGAATGTAAATTTTGAACACAAAATAAATGTGCAGTGACAGAGAGATGCTGCAGGGATCAAACATTTAAGGTTGTGCTATTAATCGTAAGTACATTTTCTACCAAACAGCCTGTGATTTTCTGCATGACAACTGTTAATTCTGTGGCTTAGATCTGTACAAACATGTCTTAAAATTGTTTATGCATGATTATTTTTTAAATAAATAATCTTGCATAAACGTTTTTAAAATGTGAACTAACTTCTTTTACTGAATTTACCACAATACTGGTCAGAAAAATTGCAGCTACATACATTCATACTTCCTAATCGTATAGCCCTGTTAACCGTGCAAAGTCAAAAGAATCAGGTTCTTCTGTGCACAGAACGTCAGTTGGCTTGTTTATATTCAAAATGGCTAACTTCTGAGCATTTTCTGTTAGCGTTATAGTGCGTTCCAGTGATACAGTTTCCGACTTGTACATTCCCACTGGAACAGCCCTTCATCTTGGAGTTCCCACTCGGAGAGATATTTTCAGAGTGGAAAATTGAATATGGCAGCGTTTTGAGAAAGATAAACATCCGGCACCTGTGTTATTTTCACTGTTCAATGCTAATGTTGCTCACGGTTATACAGAACTAATGTAAAACGAAATAAAAACTGACATAAAGAAATCTGTATTTTGTTTGGGGTAATTTCTAAACTTTTTATTACTTAATTGGCTCATTATTGTAAAAGTAATCCGACTTGACCACTTGAACACACAAAGAGACAAACTAAAGAGAAAATAACACAGGTACGATCAGAAGTGAAGCTGTCGGAGGTTTATCTTTCTCAAAACGCAGGGCGCTGCCATGTTCTGAAAATCTCTCTAGTAAGAACTCCGAGTTCTTTTATTATAGTATATCTATATCTATATATTACTAAATCGTTTAATATAGCTAAATATAGATATCCAAACTCTGGGTATTGCTAAGAACCCTCCGAAATGTTATGTATCCTGATACATGTACATATCCCAATACAGTTCCCTCAATACGATGTGTACCAAGATATATTTGGGAGCCCAATAAGTATTTTTATTCATACAGAAAAAATACATTGTATTTTCTTTTTTATCTACAATGCCTTTGTCAGAGCTCAACTGATTCATGGATAATTCAAGTTTTCATCTTATTAACATCAACACTGTAATGTACAATATTTGACTTACTAAGCAAAATGAGAGAAAGAAAAACTTTTTTAAAAACTATAAATGTTGTATTAAATGTAAAAATGTTTTTAACATGTTTATGACAACAAGACTCCTTAAAATCAATGTTAAGAATGTAACTTTGTATGTGTAGAATAACAAAATGCAGCAGAATTGTATTTTCACACTGCTTTTAGTGTTATAGACAAGTGTCCTGTGATTAAGTTATTTTGTTTCAGTCTTAAAACAGCTGTCCAGCCTCAGAATTGTAAAATGTATTGAGATTAAGTATCTCGATAAGAATCCCGATATGTATCCTGATACACCTCCCTGTATCGATACATGTATTGCCAACAAGTTAATCACGATATATTACAATATCGATATATTGAGTACAGCCCAACTTGCAAGTTTTCATCTGGGCAAACAAGTAACTAACTTGTCAGTTAAATACATTTTTAGTTGCATTTACTACATTTATTTTGCAAAGATATCATTTTTTTTTTCTCCAGTATCATCGCTTGTTCAAATGAGAATCACATCCTGATCATATCGATTAAAAAACAGTTGTAAATTAGTTTTCACAAGCAGTACTTTACCGTCTGTTTATCTGATCATGTGAATAAAATATAGCTCACTTTTACATGCCTGAACAGTAGACACAGTATCAGTGTTGATGCCAGGGCTGGATGACTGTAACGTGGTAAGATCTGTGTGTGAACGAGGATAAAATTATTTAACTGCATAAGCTCTAATTTGCTCTGATGGTTTCTTGGCAGTGAGAACAATAGACACTTTTGCGTTCAGACAGAGCAACCAGTTCACCTTGCTCTTCCCTGTAACTTGAAGTGACAGGTACATATTAAACCCAATTTTGAACAAAGTTATTTGGCAAAGTTAGCAAAAAGCAAGAAGATTTGGGTGTAAATAGCTTTGAAAGTTGATCGAATTAATAGTCTATAACTAGAAACTTGAGCAAGATGTGGCTTGTACTTTCAGTCACTCTTGCAACATAAATTCAAATGTATAAACTTGAGGAGTATTATTGAGTAGGGACGTAACAATATGCAAATCTCGTGATACAATATTTTCTCGATAGTTTACAGCAGTGATTCCCAACCTTTTTTGTCCCTCCTAAATTTTGTCTCACACGCCGAGTACCCCCTAACTTGTGCTTTTCGATAAACAACTAGATTTTCTAGTAGAATACAGCCAATTGATGTTTTTGTATTTTCTTGTTTTCATGAAATGCTGGCTTAAAATGCCTCAAAAGTATTAAAATGATCATCACAAATCATTTTAAATACATTTCACCTTCTATTAAACTCTGAAATCTGTCCAAGTTCCCCCGAGGGACCACGTACCCCTGGTTGGGAAACACGATAGCAACAAAATTGTAAAATACTTTAAAATGCCTTAACAAGCCTTTGTGCCCCACAAAAACTGTCAATAATTTAGACATAAAAGTTATTCTAGCTGTTTACAATCCAACTTTTAAATAGGTTTTAAAACACTCAGACTGAAGAGCGATGATGAAAACCCTTGAAAATTGTGTCATTTTAGGGTTTTTGATGCTAACACTTGCTTGCCTGTAAATCTGCACGTTCTTAAGCGACATTACCTTAGGTAAAAACGTCCAAAATCTTGTATTCAAGTGACTTTTCACTTGAACAACAACTAATCGATTAATCTAAAGAAACTAAATGATGTGTCTGCGTGAGACAAAAATGTCCGCTGTGTTTTCTCCCCTTAACCTATTTTGTACAAGAGCAAATGCTTGATAAATGAGCCCCAGAGTGTATTGTTTAGCAACTCTTAAAGACAAAAGATACACAACTAAGTTTCAGACAAGTTTTTAATACTTTTTTTTATGTTACTCTGATTAAGTATCATTGGAAATTTGCCCAGGAAAGATCAAAGTTTTTTTGTATTGCTACCCTTGACACCTTTGATAACTTTAGTAATTTTGACTAAATGTCTGCTCAAATAAAATAATTCCCTTGTCTTACAAAGAGCTGGATAGTAGCTTATAATGAATACTCACGTTTCTGTAGGCCAGGGGTGCCCACACTTTTTTTCTTGGTGGGCCAAAAGAAATACTTTTGAATGATTTTGCAGCGTGCCAAAGGAAAACATAACTTTATGTTGCAGCTAAAAAGTAAATTTGCAACAATATAATGATTACATTGTATTTTATTAACATATTTTAGGAGAATAAACTAGATTTAGTGAACTTTGACAGTCTTTTCTATTCAAAATTAAATCAGACAGACACAACTAACAAACCTCAGCATGTCTTTGCTGGTTAAATTAAACTCCTTGGAGGGAAGGTATCTCTGCTGGCCTACAAATAAATAGATGTGTACTTGTACTTGTAATTGATCACATATAAAACGTTACAAATGTAATTAGTTAAATTTAAGACCACCATTACTGAGTACAGCACAAGTCCATCCATTTCCTTTTCACAAACTCACTAAATTATTAAATGCTCTGCTCTGATTGGCCAGAACGAATTGAACTTAATTTAGCCAAGAAACTGTTCCAATTTCTGTATAACATTTTTGTTTTAACTTTTGCCCATGTACGTGTACTTTTACTCTAATACAAACATGGTCATAAATTCTTTTGCAGAGTTTCCCGAATTCACGTTAAAAATGTTAATTGACAAAAATATGTTCTGTTCAAAGTCGGCGCTCACATGCTGCTGCAATAGTTGAAAACAAACGCTGAACAAATGTATGGCTTGTGTAATGAGCTGCCAATCAGTCTGTCAGTGGCATAACACCTGCTAATCCATTCAACACAAAGGTCAGTCTGAGATGGTGTGGTCCTCTAGCAGTGTAACTCACCTCATGTAGACTTAATCTGGAGCGCTCCGTGTAGGGTCTGAGTTACATATATGAGAGTTTTCGGGAGATGTGTGGAGGTCAGAGCGGGGGCAGCCAGTGGCATCCATTAAAAATCTGAAGACAAACAGGCCGTGGAGGAATGAAGATTGGATTCATCTGAAGCAGGGTCCTCATGCGGTTGTAATTAGAGCCAGTGTAAACGGAACTAAGCCTCGACATGGGCCCCTCAGCCCGCCTGGCTTTCCTCCCCGGCCTCCTCACCCGCTGCAGGCTTAAAACAGGGCTGTGTGCCTGCTTTACCACGGATAACCCTCAGATCAACTAGATTTTGGGAATTGCTTTAGATGTTAAGCAAGTGTTTTAGTGCAGACAGTCCTGAGAGTCAAAATAATAATGGCTTGCTCTTGTAGTACGATTTACAGTCTTGTCAAAGCCTCTCAAAGCGCTGAACTGTAGTCAACATTCACTCATTGCAAACACAGTGGTGGTAAGCCACAGCTGCCCTGGGACAGACTGACAAAAGCGGTGCTGCAGCCAACCACTCATAATAGTTTTTTGCATATTTAATGAGTGACAATTACATTAGCCTGAAAAATGACAAAATCTAATGAAATAATTTGTCTGAAACTTAAAGAGTACGCCTTGTTTCCTTCTGACACTAACATAAGACTAAATTTTTTAGTTGTAAATGAGTAAACTTTGTGTTTTCCACTAAAAAGTATATGATAAATGCATCACTATGTCAAAAAAATAGACCACTGATGACTGTCTAAATCGAATAATAAAGAATTTTAGTTTTAAACAGGAGCTTTCTGATTGGCTGAGCTTGGGTGGTCCTCTCCAGTTTCATTTTGTTGTTTGTAAAAAGACGTTTATTGACCATAATTTGCATCCAAAATTAATACATGTCGATATTAACCATGTGTAGAAAAATGTATGAGAGTAAGATTTAAAACATAAATTGTGTTTGCAGTGTGAAAATCAGCTACTCTACCTTGAAGTAAACCTTATATGACCTTGAGGGCTGCATAAAATGATTTGAAGTGCCCCATCTGGCCCCCGGGCCTTGTGTTTGACGCTTGAGTACTAGATAATGTGAAGTGTCTCGCCTACAAATAAAACAACAGTTTCTACTCTTCTGCTCCATATGTGTGGTCCAGTGGCCTCCCATCCATGGATTAACCCAGCATAAACCTGCTTAGCTTCAGAGGTCGAACAAATCAGACATTTGACAAATTAGATGTGAATCACATGAGACAATTATGAACAACTAGCGAGGCATATTGTTCACTTCACCCACTCAGACAGTATAGATTAGTGCAAACTGAGCTGATTAGCAAAAGTCAAAATAGTCACAAAACTCCTGTGTCTCACTGCATAGGCCAAATACAGATGAGAGGAAAGCATCCTACTATGTTTAAGTATGGGGAGCTAAAATGTTTCCCTCTTTTAAGATGTTTTTTGGCAAATTAAGTGTATTTTTAGCACAACTCAAGTCACAACCACATTTAAATGGAGGTTGCTGATGTGGCGTTATGTCAGAAAAATAAAACGCTAGCATTACTGTTAGCGTTGTTGGATATATTTAATTTGTTGGACCATTGGATCACTCCATGTCGTCGTATCTTTATATATACAAATTTATTTCCTCACATTCCACTCATTAAGTCCACATTTGCTGTTGTAGTGGTTGAGCAGTGAGTGATAAAGCTGTTGTTCTGATTCACTCTCAATGTTAAGTTTCCCCCACGGAGGTCCATTAGTGGGCGTGGCCTCCGATACCGACTGTATCAATGTGATTTCTAGACTCTAAATGAGATCAGCCTGGATTGTCCACTCAAAACTGAGCACTGATTACACACATCTTCTGCTCTTTTACCTTCTCCTAATTTTTGTCCATCAGTTTACTGTGTTTGAAATTTATTTGTGGCCCAATATATCAAAGACAAAGAGAAAGAGAGAGCTACAAAAAAAAAGGTTTCCAAATCCATAAGTAACTTGGCTTTCCTCCTCACACACGGGGCCTCTTTGACCCTCTACAAGGCTTAAACTTACTTTTGCCTGCTTTAGGTCATAAAAACAGAGACTGCAGACATCATCCTGCTTTTTGGCCTGAATCCATCGGCCAAAAACACAGACTAACAAGGAAAGGTGAAGAGGTAACGGAGTCTCGTGTAGCAGCGTGATTTGTCAAACGTAATCTGTAAGGGCCAATAACATGGTTTATGTAAGAGATTTAATCATGCTCTTGGCCTTATTTGACACATCAGATAAAAACTCATTTGAACAGAGGGCCATACTTCTTATTATTTTGTTTGGTTTTACAGTTAATTGACTTTAATAGGCTCAGTGCACACGGCTGGTGTTAGCTGAATGTTACGGGCTAAGTCAGTCCAAAATCTGAACTGCTGGATGTGACTGATAGCATGTTAACAACAAACAACAACAAATGAGATCAATGCTTCACTAAAAGTTTATAAAGAGACATGTTTGTGTCTCAAATAGATGCAGTTTCAGTTAGTTTCTATTAAATATCTGATGAGGCTCGATATAGTATAAACTTTATTTGTATTGTGTTTTTTTTCTCCTCAAAAAATAAGAAAATGAGTCATATAGTGTTCTGTAACTCTTATTTATTCTACAAGTAACCGCCTTAAGTTGGCAAAACTAAGTGCCCAATATTGTTCAAAAAGAATTGGCGTTTCTCTCATTTTCATTTTGAGTTTCTGTCCTGTTAAAATAATGTGCTCAGAGAAGTGGCGGTTCTCAAATGAGGCATTTTAGGAAGTGGTGGAACTTAGAACTGGTGCATCCAGGCCAAGTGACAACTTAACTTTGTGCAAATACATTTTCAAACATTATGAGATGATCTGGATTAGTATCAGCAAGTAAATAAATGTATGTACGTCCAATTGAAGGCAACATCACTGACCTAATAACCAATATAACCAATAGACCTAAATGTCATTATAGAGGTTATGCGGGTGACATCCCAGCATTCTAAATGTTCATGCTGAGTGGCAAGGATGCATGAGAGTCAATGGAGAGAAAGGACATTTTCTCTTGTAAGAGTTCAATAAACAGCTAAAACAGGAAAAATAAACTACAGTTTGATAAATTCAACCCACAACAAGTCTACTGAGCACTGGGTTTGTAAGTGACATGTAAAAAATCAAGTCAACAGTTGTAGCAAAGCAGATAAACAACAAGACTTTAGCTTCTCACATTTATCAGACATTGAAATCACACTTAGATGAACTTATTACCTTTTTCTTCTTAAAAAATATTTTTTTTAGTCCGTTTGTTGCAGTTAAAATGTTCTAAATCATCAACTGTTGTTAGCAGACAAGCTGTTGTCACGACAACAAAGAAATATATTGAAGAAATGCCACTCATTCTAAATGTTGCTAAGCATTTTTGGAATAAAATTATGTCAGTGCATAACCTCTATTTGGCGCCAATATGGGTTTGGTTCGTTGCCTCACTAGTCTCAACGCTAATGCTAGGGATGGGACGATTCTGTTTAGTCACGATTCGATTCTTGTCTCGATACATTAGTCACGATTCCGATGTGTTTAGTGTCTCAAGACCAAACTACTTTTTCTGTGAGTTTGCTAAATAAAGCACGACATTTCAATAAATAGCACCGTTTCTGCTTTAATGTAGATCATTAGGTAATTAAGTCAGGAGTTTATTAAAATAAATAAGTAATTCCTGGTTCAGTTTTCATGAAACCTCTGAGTGAGAAATGACAGTGGAATCAACCCTTTCCTAACAAAAATGACAAAACAGAGCCACGGACGGACACGAGGATCAAACCCAGCACAGAATTGAACTGAAACACCACCAACGAACGGTTTGATATTATTTTCGATATCGTCCCATCCCTAATTCCTGCTGTTAAAAATGCTTGAAAAAATAAAAACTTTAATAAACGGAAGGCTTTATCCTACATTTACAAAAGTTAGCATTAGCTTTGAGACACTTACATTACAAAGTGTTCAAACATTTTAATTACGTGAAACAATAAACAAAGACAACTGAAAGGATATCTGTCATACAAACCCAGACAAAGAACAAACACAGACTGTATTCACTTTACAGATTCACACATTCGGCTGTTGAGAAATTCCTGCTTTGAAACTAAAGCCTGTTTGTGATTTAGTCCAAATGGAAACGCCTTTACAGACAGACAACATTCAAGTGTCGATGAGAAAACTGTTGGATTGTTGGGTTGTAAAGTCATTTGGCATCGACACATCTTGGCCAAGCATTAAAAACACACTTAATAATATAAAATTAATAATATAAAAAAAAATAACTTGGTGTGAATGAGAAGCCAAAGTTAAAACATCCAAGTGAGCTTCTCTCGAGGGGAAAATTACTGGTTTTGAGTCGGTGGAAAGTTTTAACATTTCATGAGTCTCAATCCAAACCAGTGCTGCTGCTGCTGTCGTTACATTTTTTCCACTCATCGCCATCTGAACAGGGGCCACACAGGTTCCTGTTTGAGTTGAAGGTGCAGGGTCAATGCCAGGTTAGGGGAAAAAAACAGGTTAGTATTGGTAGTTGTTGTAATTAGGAAGGAAGTGTTGATTTGTTATGTAAATAGATTGTAAGGAGTGAAAATGTGAAGTTGATCAAATAAAAACAAACCAGATGAAAACAGATTGATTTGTTTGTCCTCTGTATCTTCTACTTTACTTGATACTTGATGTTTGACTTTTGTGTGAAACTTTAGGTCTATTAAACAAGTCTTGACATTGCTCGTTTTTCTCTCTGAAGCATGTTAATAATGATGCAGTTCTTCTCATCATCAAAAATGTAGGATTTGTCTCCTTCTCCGGAGCTCAAAACTTCCTCCACCTCATCCGGATCAGCTTTGGGAGTGTGCCAAAAGATCAAAATATCAATATATGGTGATGTTAAATTGGGTGATACAGTGTCATCATTGGTATCATAGTCTACTAAATCTATTTGTCGTGATGAACAGTGATACATTGTTGTTGCTTGTTTAGAGAAAATAATTGTTCTTATGTAAAGCAGTTGACTTGTCCACGGTTTTTAAAACTAAAATGAGTGTGTTTTATGTTAAGATTGAGCAAGGTTAAGGTTCACTAAAGAACAGAATGTGGCTAAAATGTATTTGGTTAATAAAAAAGTGATATATCGCAAAATAGCATGTGCAATTTGTTGATTATTTCATGTATCATACTGTATTAACAATGCCATGTATCGCATTGATTCCAAGCCCTAATGCAGGGCTATTTAACTTTCATGAATTCCAGATTTTTTTATTTGGGTTTGCACAAAATGTTACTGAAATTCAGGTACAGAAAAACAACAAGATTTGATAGTAAGACTAAGAATCAAACCAGTAATTAACAGCAAACACATTTTCTGAGGTTTCGAAGATGGTTCGTGGGCCAAAAGTAATTAGTTGGAGGGCCTGATCTCGCCCCAGGGCCTTATGTTGAGGAGCCCAAAGTGGGGCACCCCTGCCCTGTCCCACAAAGAGCTGCACTAGATTTACTGCAATTTTAAATACTACAAGTATGCAGACAGAGGTTGAGTAGAGAAAAAAATGTTTTTTAAAATGTTAAAAATATGTAATGCTAATTGGAATGAACAAATTGGGTATCGATCTATGACAAGCATAGAAGTATTTCATATTGTTGAAATAAATTTTTGTCACAGACTCTCTCACAAAATAAACTATACTATAGTTGTTTAATAGTTCATTCATTATTTGTCTGATAGACCTTTTTGAATCTCAACGCAGACTTTAGCACATTTCAGATTTATTTAGTCCTTATACTATTACCTGACGGTGATTCTGACTTTTCTGTTTCAGGGGTGAACGTGTTTCTGCGTAAGATCGCGGTGGCAGCGGCCTCCAGTCCTGCGGTGGAGATTTCTCAACAGGACGAGTCTCTGTCCATCAAAACCTCCACCAGCGTCCGCACCACCAACGTCTCCTTCACCGTGGGACAGTCGTTTAACGAGGCCACAGTCGACGGACGCCCCTGCACGGTATGGACCTGGGTTAGGCCTGAATTAGGTCTGAATTATGTTTGGTTTAATCCTGGTTTAGGTCTGGTTTAGTCTTGGTTAACTCCTGGTTTAGGTCTGGTTTAGTCATGTTGTAGTCCTGGTATAGGTTTGGGTTAGTCCTGATATATGTTTGGTTTAGTCCTGATTTAGGTTTTGGTTAGTCCTGATATAGTCCTGGTTTAGTCCTGGTTTAGATCTGCTTTAGTAGCCCTGGCTTAGTCCTGATTTAGTCCTACTTTAGTCCTGGTTATGGTCTGTTTTAGTCATGATTTAGGGCTGGTTTAGTCCTGGTTTTGATCTCATTTAGTCCTGGTTTAGTCTTGATTTAGTCCTGGTCATTTCTGAATGACAAAACCAAAGTTAATCTGATAAAACAACCAGACTTTTTAAAATTAGATGTATTTTTCAAGACTTTAGTTTGGAGAAATACATCTAATTGTCATAATTATTATTGTTTAGTTCTTAGGATTATATTGTAACTTGAATTATCCCCATCTTTATCAATTACCTCTACACTTTTGACATTTTAGTTTATGATTTAGCCCTAACACTGGCTTATCTGTTTATCGTCAGTGCTTTAAACCTGAAACTAAGATGAGGACTGAACTAGAAAAGAGTGGTGACCCTGAAGTACTAAACATTAAAAAAAAGAAAGAAAAAAAAAGAAAAGTAGAATCACTTCATAAAATGTCTACGTGTAAAAACTCTTAGGCTGGAGCAGAAACACATGGAAGTCATTGAGCTGGTGATAATGTCGAGGCCTGGTCTTCATTCTTAGCACCGACAGTCTTGGTCTTTCTCTGGATTTTAGAGCTTGAAAAATGTGTCGATATAAAGCAAAACGCTGCCAGAGAGGAAGAGAGTCTAAAGCTGAATGCACGCGCTGTCAGAAAATATAGATAATGTGTTGCGTGTTACTTGACTCATCTTAAATTTAAGGCTGACGAGAAACGAGTGATGGAACAATAGGCAAGACGAGTTTATTTGGATAGAAGAAGTTGTACTGAAATCAAAATACACCAAAAAACAGGCATAAACAAACATTATACTACAAAAGTTACTTAAGAAATAGTGCAGATAAAATTATTTCAGTCATATGTACAGCTCTAGCAAACAATATAGACATTTTTGGGGTTGTCTTTGGGTTGCTTTTTGTTGCAGCAGCTAGGGATATCAAGATTATTAGGTTAATCAATAATTGTATAAGAACAAAAAAATAATAATTGTGGCAAATTTAGAAGTAAAATTAAATAGTTACAGTTTTGGTAACGGAAAAAACACAGATATTTAGACCATATGCACAAATGTTACATCCCAAAAATAGACATTTTGTTTTTATTTTGTATTGAAAAGGAAATTTGTGATTTAAAAAGTCAAATACTGGTATCAACAAACAGCAGAATGTCAAATAAAAAATTGCCCCAAAATAATAGTAATAATTAGGGATGTCAAGATTATTAAATTAATCAATAATCGTGATTATTCAAGCCCCAAAATAATCGCAAAAACAGAAGAATAATAATCGTTTCAGAAGCCAAATCAAATACTTTTTTAGTTTTTTCTATAGAAACCTCAGTTCAAGTTTAAGCTGAAGTAGCACAGTAGTAAAAATATTAATTTATTTTTACTATAGTGAAGTAAATTTGTTATTTTTGTCTTGTTATGGCCAATATTTGTTTGTCACAGTAGTATTGATTCAACCCAACTTTAATAAATGTTTTTACTTTGATAAACATTATACATTTAGAAGCAAACTCAAGTGATTGAATAATCTCTGTTGACATGTTTTAGGTTAAGTTTGATTTCACAAAACTGGTCAAAATCCTGAGGAAAAGTGACGTGTTAGACAATGAGAATGCAAGAAAATTTCAAATGTATCTTGTATTTGGTCGTAACAAGGGTAATCGTGAATAATTGCTAAATGGATTTTACTGGGATTATCCTACTGAAGGAGTATTTATTGTGTCAGAGGCTTTGTTTACATGTATACAACAACTTGGATCATTATCTGATTTCTGGAGATTCTTAAAACGTCATGTAAACAGTTACTTCTGGTGAGAGTAATCTGATGCAGGTTCTGGCAATGAAAAAAATGACAAAGTAATGGCGCAAAGCGTTATATGAGAAGAGAAATGTTAAAGATTCTACTCTATAAGCCTCATACATACTCATACATGTCACCAGATGTCGTTTTTCTAGTGGTAAATAATCAGGTAAACAGTGATAGAAAAGCAGATACACAACAAGACTTTAGCTTCTCTCACATTTATCACAAGTAGTATATTCTTAAGTATTTCCTTATTGCTCTAGTTATTAGTTATACGCTTTTGTCGTGATACGATATGATCACAGTGAACTAGGGATGGGAAATCGATTAAAAACTTAAAAAATCGATCAAAGTTTGCAGTGATCGAAAGGCCAGAATAGATCGGTTTTGCTCATGTAGCCACTGACTTAAACACACACACTTTGTTGTATAATACACAGAATAAAACAATATTAGCCACAATGTTTGAAGAAACAAAGTGTGAACTTGTCCAAGACCTGACTGAATGTGCATTATTATCTTGCGTTAACAATGACTCTAAATATGGACACTAGATATGACTGTTTGCTGTTCAAATGTTGATAAAAATGCTAGTTCTGACTCACAAACAGCGGCTATGTTTTAAACATAATTTATTATGGTTTACTTTGTGTCGAAAATGTTACTATAGATAAAGTAACGAAATCGAACAAAATCGAAAATCGTAGTTGCAAAAATCGAATCTGAATCCCATCTTTACAATGTACGAAAATCAAAAAAATGGCTGAGTTGCAACAGGGTTCTTGTCTTTTTTTATCTGCTTTTGTGCTGATTGTAAATGTAACAGAGCCAAAAAAAATACATGAAAGTACAATTACATATTATTTAACTCTACACTTTATTAATGCAAGAGTCCAGTAAAGCAGTGCTTCTCAAACTTTTTTTTGCCATGCCCTCCTTGGAATGGAAAAAATGATCTATGCCCCTACCCCGTCTGTAAAAGTACAAAAATATCTGTCTGTGGTATTTATATTTAGATAATTTTAACACCAAATTATATATTAAAAATGTCTCATTTGTAGTTCAATGAATAAACTCAGTTTTACATTATAAAACCACCAGTGTTCATCAGTTTTGATGTTTTTAGGATCAGAATGTTATTTCATCTTGTTTAGGTTGAACAGAAATTTATAAAACCAAGCCAGGTTTTAGCTGTAGCTACTCATAGAACTATAGTTACTTAGGTAACTAACATTTTCAGTCCTGATGAAAACTTGGTCCAGTTCTGGGATAGTCCTGGTTAAAACCAGCTCAGTGCTCATTAAATACACATGTGAAGTGAAATAATCAAATTTTTAACGTTTTCAAAGTAAACATCACAAACACGTGAGTAAAAGTTCGCGCATCGCCGCTGATCGAGGCTGATTCTCCACGCGCATATTTAATGAACCAGGCCTTATCTCTGTGATTTCTGGGTGTTTTTGGATGATTTAAAAACTCACACGTAGCTCAGACTCGCTTCTGTCACCGTAGAGGCGTTCTCTGTATTTTCCTGCTTCTACTCGTATTTTAAGTGCATTTATCGGCACTGCTCCTTACGCGCCCCACACTTTGAGAAGTACTGCAGTAAAGTATTATGATACAGGTTTATGATACAACACAATAAAATACAAGCAAATCAATGTTGTACCACCTCTATTAGTTTTGTGAATTTAAACAGCTAATGGCAGAAGTAGCCTATTTGTTATTGTGATCCCAAAAACCTGCTGTAGCAATATATGACACTTGAAAATGTGTTTTTGTGACAGGCCATTGGGTAGATGTGCACAACTTTCCCACAAACACACAAAAGTCAATTCTGTTTCCTAATCCCTGAGCGTTACACATGTTGCTCTAACCTCCAGTTCACTTTTTGCCCCTCCAACACAATACACCCAGTCTTATTCACACAATGGGTCCCAAGTGGAGCCGGCCTGGGGTCCACTTTTATGAGCTCAGTGATGGACACAACTTTTGACAATGAACTGTAGGAATGTTGTGACCCGGGTCGACTGTGCGCCCGTCTGACTTGTCTCTGTAATGGATTCCTGCAGAGTTTTCCGAAGTGGGAAACGGATCAGAAAATCAGCTGTGAGCAGACTCTACAGAAGGGCGACGGACCCAAGACCTCGTGGACCAGAGAGCTGACCAACGATGGAGAACTTATCCTGGTAACAGAATTAAACAGAGTGTGACTGTGAAGAGGTGGGCGGATTAGGAAATAGGTCCGCCACCTGCTTGTTGTTACAATGCCTAGAATGTTCTGTAATGCAGCATTAAAGTGCCCATGATCGATTTAGCTAAATATTTTACTGAAATAAAGTTGAGATCCTTATATTTAAGATTTTGCTAAACCTTTTATACATTCCATCTCAGTTTGGCATTTTGTCAGGATTAAAAAGGGTTCTTGCTTTTCGTAAATGATGACATCACTCTAGGAAATCGCCTAACAACCATTGGGGTATTTCCACTATCTCTACTTGGCCCTACTCTACTCGGCTCTACTTGACCCCGGTTTCGAGCATTTTCTCTGGGACCAGGTGTGTCTGGGTACTAAACTGTTCTGACACTGATTGATCAGACTTCTGCTGGAATCCACAGCCACCACAGAGTTTTCATGGATATTGTTTATTGTCAGCAGTAGCTATGTAGTATTCGAAAGAGCAAATGGAAACAATCAGGCCAAGTAGGACCGAGTAGAGCCGAGAAGAGTAGAGTAGGGCTTAGTAGGGCTAGCAGAAACACGCTACATGTAATAAATTGGGGTATGATAAGGTATCAAGTTATTACCTTGAGGAATTAAAAAAAAAACACAATTAGTTTGTTACATTTTTCTTAACAGTATTAAGAACGGAATACAGTATGTTTCTTGTGACAAAAATGTAAAATGTCCTCCCTAGTGCGATGCCATCAAATTAGATCTCTGTGCTACATCCTGCTTTTTAAATATTTTCAAACTTCTTTTTCCCAAGCATGTGCTTGTTTTATCTAAAACTATCCTTATATTATATTTACAGGTATTAATTTCTCGAAATTAAGTTAAAACTAGAACATTTGCAAAAACCTGTCATACTCAATTCAAACAAGCATTAGGTGATCCTTATTCATAGGTCCAGGGTCCAAAGTTGGCAGTGAGCACCTCCATGAGAGCCGCTCAACCAGTAACATACAAGACAGAGATTGGGCTCCAGGTTAGTTTGTATGAATATTTGGGCCTCAAGGTCAAAAAGGTTAAGAACCCCTGTTAAAAAAAAGTCCTCATGTGAATGATCAACAACTTTTTGACGTTGTTAAATCATGTAAGATCTTAAAAATCTCTATTGTGCAGCATTCTTATCTTATTTGAACACAGCGCAAAAACAAGTAGCACTGTTTTTTCAGTTGTCAGGCAAAAAAACAAAAACCTCCATGACTACAGCAGAAAATTAATTACAAAAATGTAAACATAATGTGTCAATGAATAGATTTACAAAGAGGTGTCAAAGAGGAATCATGTGATGTCTGCTGATTACATGAAAAAAGAAAGCTCAGATTGAAAGAGATTTCTATAAAGAAAAGCAGGTGGCAATGTGACTCGGGTCTGTGGACAAAGACACATGATTTTCAAATTATTTATGCAATAAAAACACCTGTAGCATATATTTTTATTTTCTATTCCTTAGCTTAATGTTACATGGTGAAGTGTATTTTCTAATACATATTTAACCAAAACTACCTGTAAATACACTGTCCAGTTTATCACTGCCCACCACTTTACTCAGGACCAGTGCATTTCCTGTCCACGGTTCAAAAGTTGAGTTGTTTTTTTGTGGTTCCTTTCAGACGATGACTGCGGGGGACGTGGTCTGCACCAGAGTTTATGAGCGGGAATGAAGGAAATTACAAAGAACTGCTCGTAACAATACTCCACTGCCCGCGCTTTCCTCGTTTCCTCTCGTGTTCAGGTCAGAAGCGTCTCAGACCAGTCTATGAAGGGAGAGCTTGAGACACAGTTACCATGGCAACAAGTTAACATAATGTGAGTAGAGCATCAGTTGACTTGTTCATATTCAAAATTGCCAACTTCTGTACTTATGAGCATTCCCTATTCAATGTATTTCCATAAAGTTTTCACTACGTCAGTCTAAAAAGAATAAATACTTGGAAAATCAGACAGTACAGACGTGTTTGTGTCAAAATGCTAACGCTAACAGGAAATACTAATTACAGAAGTTTGTTATTTTGACTATAAACAAGTCAACTGACGTTATGTGCACAGAGCAAGTGCAGTACAGGTTTTGACTGTGATGCATTTGATTTGGAAAATACTTTTGAATAGACTTGACCAATATGTATACTGCAATATACAAAAAATATAGAAAGTGATCTAATAGTGTAATTTTTAAAGCAATGGTTTAAACTAGGGGTGGACAATATTATAATATTAGTCTATAGATATAATAATTAGCCTCGGAAACTCCTTAAAAATCTCCACTCACTTAACATGCTGCTCAGATAGGATTACAAATAGAACTAAGCATTAAAACAACTTTTGTTTTGTACCTACTGTTCACATTGTTTTTAGTAAATAGTGTTTCTTACTGTTAATTACATGTAATTTGGTTGCAGTTTGAGCCAAACCTAGGCACATTTGAAGATTTTAGTCCAAAACGTCAAAAACTGTGTGTTTACTGCAGTGGACAGTTTTATTTTTAGTGTATAGCATTGTCACATAGTACAATGAAATTACATTTGGAGTGAGTCCGCCACTCGTTCTTCCAAACATGACATGGAAAACATACAAAATAAAAACACAACAACACATAACTAAACACAGTACACACGGTCACTTGATGAGATTTTCGTGAGGAGTGTGTCTGTTATCAGGGAAGTCCACCATCATGCTGAACTGCCCTGAAAACAACCAATTAGATCTGATTACAAACACTTACTCCACCCCTCTGTCACCTTTAGTTTGCCAGCTCTGTTTGAAATGCGATGGTGGACAGATTTGAGAGGTTTAGTGTCTCAAGAGCAGAAGATGATTTGAATGATCTCTTAAGACAATATAAACACACACGCTTTAACAAAATTGTAATTTTATCTTTTTTAACATATTGTCCATCAGTAGTTTGAGCAATAACAGAACATCCTCCAAAACATATAAACCCTTTTGGTTATTGTCAGCAAAAAGATACTTAATTTTTACTATAGACAATATGAACTGTATGACCAATGTATAAAGTCGGCATCTCTTTTCAGTAATTAGTGATTTTTATTTGCTTATTTTTTCTGTAAACTGCATGCTCTGGTTCATTGCCTGTTCGAGTCCATTGCCTCTCAGTCACTGCTTAATTTCCTGCCTGTCTGCTGTCTACATGTGTCCAGGGCAAGATGCCAAAAACAATGTATGTGTAGAAAAGACTGGTCCAAGATACTCGAGTGAAACCTGCACCCAAATCTAGTCTGAACTTTGCACTGACTAAAGACAATCACACTTTCGTCTTGGTTAATTTACTTACTATGACGCTGTTGTTAATGTCCATTACATTCCTTTTATATAGTTGTTAATAAACAGTTTTTATATTAATGCTGGTCGTTTGTTGGGTTTATTTTCTGAGTTGTATGAAAGATAAAACACTCCACACTTAAGCAACTTTGGATATAGTTTTCTAGCTTGTTCTTAAAGCCATTGGGACATAATTATTTTAGTGTTTGAATTTTAGGAACTTGCATGGCTTTACAACATCTTTTTACAGACAGCGAAGTGAAACATGGGACGAACTATCCAAGCGCAGCCAATTAGAGCTCTGCTTCTGGCTCTGACTTCCTGGTTGACAAAAGATTAAAAAAAAAACTATATTCATCGATGCAGAGAGAGCACAGTGGTCTAGATATTTCACAAAAAACTGTCTGAGTGGAAAACAAAATGCACTAATTAAATATCAGGTACACCATCAGATTTAACTCGCAGATCTAGCCTGCTCAAAACAGAAATACAGATTTTATTAAGTATTTTGTGTATCTAAGATATTCAGGTTCTGAAGTCTATTTTGAATCAAAAAGTTTGACTATATATTTTTTTATCTGAACATGGATCAGGCCTAAGTCAGTGCGTTTACATGATCAGGGAAATCAGACTAGGCTAAAAACCGGACTCTATTTGGTTTTCCCCTCAAACCTGGCGGACCAGTTTTGCTCCTGTTTACACGTGAGAGAGTAAACCGATTACCCTGGAGAGACTGGTCCTGCTGTGTCAGATTCACTACTGCATGATTTAGACTGCATGAGGTTGATTTACCTAAATATTGTTTACTATTAGTAAGTATTTGTAATACTGTTTGTAAAATGACACACTGATCTTTCTGGGACATGTAGGAAGGTTTTAAACATTTAGAACAGTGTTAAACATGTAGGACTGTGTTAAGCCATGAGCTTGAATATGTGACTCTGAGCTACTTTGTGCAGGGTGTTTTGTTGTTGTAAAAATGTTAACTTTATTGCTGAAATGTGGAGCAGGCAGGAGTTGTGAGCTGCTCAGTTACATTTGTCCAGCTGCAGACCGATTGTCTGTTTACATGACGACTGAAATCAGACTACAATCGGTCGGGACCACGTGCGCCAACTGGTTTTCCGAAAACCAGTTTACAGCTCCTCAATAGGTCTGCCCGGGTTTACATGCGCTTTGGAAAACCGGCTTAAATCAGACTAGGCTAGTTATCCGGTTTTCCTGGCCTCCATGTAAACACTCTGACTGACTCTGTGCACAGAGCCAATTGCACTAAAAACACTGCAACTGCACTGGAGTTTACACAAAAGACAGCTATTTTTAGAAAGTACTAAAGTACTTTGAAACTGTGTTGAGTTTTATGTTTGAGTATGTTTGTGTTGCCCTGCAGATGAGGCTCAAGTACTCAAAAAATCCCTGTTTTCACCTACCACCTTTCCCCACCCCCTTGTTTGTATTTACTTGTGATCATGTTGCCACTTTCCAGCAATAAAAAAACGAACAACATCTGCAACAACAAACGTAACATCTGAAGCTTGTTACAGCTCAATTTTACAATAATCTGAACAACATGTAAATTACTGATTAAAATACAGAATGTCTGTTTTAAAAATACACATGCAGACTAGGGTAATTACTGAATGTTTAGGATTATTTAAATGACATCCAAGTCGCAATATTTGACCATGATCAGAAACAACAGTGAAGATTTAGCAGCTTACATATGATTTTAATCACATTTTAAACCCAAAAATCTGATAATAATCTTGGAGAGTGCATGTAACCGCAGCCATTGACGAAGAAATAAAAACTTTCTTTCCTATTGACTCGAGTTTTTTTATCCAGTTGCTCGGCCCTTTCCCCTGTCGCTCTGTTGCATATCACTTTACATCGCTGTGTTTTCTCCTGGTTATTCCACACCCTTCGCTCCATTGTGTCCGCTCCGAGCCGGGCTGCGTCACTCCTGACAATATGAACTCAATTAGTCTGTGTTTCAGAATCCACCTCGGAGACTTTTTTTGGCTTGTGTTGCAGAAAATTGGGAGCGGACAGTTGGAATTCGTCGTGATTGAGGCGTATTTTCCAGATGGACGGAGTTAAAGTGAAATGAAATGTCACACGCCCTTTTTAAATTGTTGCTATGACGATCGCATGGAAAGGTGAAAAGTACAGCAACTTCCACAAGCAACTTAAATCTAATTCTGCTGGTTAAAGGAAAATGTCTTCTCGCTTATATTTGACTAAACTTAATTGAGGTTTAATACTAATGCTGAACTTCATTTGCCATGGAAAAAATGGGAACTTCCACCTTTAAAAAACATCTGTTCTAATCGTTTTGTGGTTGTAACAACACGAACTTGTTAAAAACACATTTTATCTTGACACTTAATCCAGTGCATAAGATTGTTTTGATGAAAAATGAACTTTTGGACATTTTATTATGGAAATAGAGATCAACTTGTGTCTGCCATTAAGAAAAGTTTAATATTCTTCATATGTGATGCTTTGGGAGAAGTTAAAGTGAACCCTGGGTATAATCACATGTTTATCCTAAAACACTGACATTGAGGTTGCCACAAGGAGAAACTCATTGGATGTAATCATTATTTATATGTAATGATTGTCATCATTACAAATTATGATCAATATATATTTTTTTTAAGTTGGAAGTAAACATTTTATTTAATTAAAGTTTACGTAAATGTTTTTTGCGGAATTTAATTAAATTTATCATTTGCAATATTGTATCATAGAAAAATGTAGTAAATTCAACAAGTTATTTTTTTCAGTGTATGATACTGTACCTTTTAATTTGCAAGTTTACATAGAAACAGCAACAATCACTAAAAGACATGTTTATGCTCTACTTCCTGGACGACTAAATTACCAAAAGCAGTGATTGGTTAAATTAAAAAAGTCTATGCCTCCTGTGAAGCGAATGAAACTCAATGATATCAGACAGTTTCCACAAAGTGAAAAGAAACCGGCTGATTCATCAGTGTTCAAGTGTGTCTGATCACAAACATTGCTTATTATACCTTCAGACTGCACCTCTTTTTCTCACCCAGCACTGCCCAGTTTGCCAGCTCTTTGTGAAATATGATTGGGCAGATTTCAGGGATTTAGTGTCACTTTATTGCAGTAGAAGGTTAGAAAGTGTCGACCTTAGCCATTTATGATAACTAAACTAAAGTTGCTTGAAAGATTGTTTTTATAAGTAATTTAATATGAAAACAATTAAGACAAACAATTAAAAACAAGACAATACAAATGTATAAATATAGATTATTTTTCCTTGTTTCAAATAGTTTCAGACTTGTTTAAGCCATATTTTTTTGCCAATAGGTTAAGATTTTACATCACTGGCACATTTACTTTCTTTTATCAAGCCAAATTCTCATTAAATCAGTCAAAAACTCTTTTAAACCAGCGAAAGATTCCACATTAAGGCTTGATAAATACTGTATTTTTGCAGTGCATTAGTAGACATTAAAAAGACCAATTTTTCAACATTGGGAAGCGTCGAAAAGGACAAAACAAGTGATAATTCAGCTGACCACTTCGCCTCCACTCCAGCTCTCGCTATTCGACGTTTTCTGAGTAACTCTCCACCTCCCGCACTCGACTCCACTTCTGTGAAAAACGGCCCTTACGCGTCTCTCTTTACAACCGTTTCCTGAGGAGCTTGGTTCAACGCTGGTTCAAGATGGTTTTTTTTTTTCCAGAGTTTTATTCGCTTGCAACAAAAAATGGGGGCCTCTTGAGTGCTCACAGTTTATTCACAACAAGAGCTGGGCCTCACTTGAGTGGATTCGTTTAAAAGACGGAGAACAAAACCATGTGCAGCAAATTCTGAGTTGAGTATGACATTAGTCTGAACTGTTTCCATTGTGTGTTTTTGCTTTAAGACAATATTAGAGCCCAGACGATTTCAACATCGCTCTCGACATGGCCCCGGGTAAAGAATGTGTTATATTCAAGTGGTTTGTGGTCGTAAGTTATTTGATGAAGAATGCTCCACTAATGGTTTGACTTAAATGAGTCCAGACTGTCTGAGCGTCTGTCAAAAGAGGCAAGTATTCAGTGGTGTATAAATGCATTTTCTGAACTTTTGTGGTGTTTTCAGAATCAGAATCAGAAATGACTGATAATGTGGAAGAAAATAGATGGATTGAGTTGTCCCATTGGTGCAGCCTGTGAGTGACTTCTGGACCAAAGTGTGAATGTTATGAAGAATAAGATTATTCTTTTACTTTCTGTTCAGTCATAAATGCCAAAAGAGCATAAATGTCAAAATTGTGACTCACAGGATGAAGAAAGTGAGAAACCGAAAAGTACAATATGAAGACTGCAAAAACCGGAAATCTAACTTTGATAAAAATTACTTGAATTAAGTATATTAATATTAAAGCAAATTTTACGATTTTTTTACTTAATAAGACCAAGTCTTACTAAGATTATTTGAATTGTTTTAAAGATATTCTATCTTGATTCCTTATTTTAAGCAAATTTGTATCTTTTTAAGCCACGATTGCTTGAATCAAGAATAAATTTGCTTAAAAGTCTTGCCAAGAGTGCTTGAAAATAACATTTTTTGCTTAAAACAAGCAGGTTAATTACATTTTCTTACTGCACTGGCAGATTATTTCACTTGAAAAAAAGACATTTTTACCCCCAAATGTTCTTGTTTTTTTGAAAGGCTTTTTTTGCAGTGAAAAATGTACATTACAGACTTCATTCTCTTTGCACTGGTTTGTTGTAGAAATCTTTAATATCGTTAATGCTAATGTTAATTAATTCTCCGATCCTGCCGACAACGCCAATATTGTTGTGGATTTCTGAAATACACCTTTAAGAATAAAACACAGAAAGTTTGTCTGAGTTTAAGTATAAAAGTTTATTATATAAAGGTCCCTGATAACTTTCACCCTCCTGCAGTTCAACGCCACGACAAAAACCAAAAACAGGTCTGTACATTGCAATTTCTACTTATTACAATCATCTTGACTTTAATAAACTTTCCTCTTTTCTGATTCCACACTGTTCAAGTCAGTTCTGTCTGAATGAACTCTCTGACTTATTGGCGGCTCGGAGGAACAGCCTAAATTGTCCCTCCTTGTTAGCGTCCACTTTCCACACGGCTCCCGGTGCCAGCTCATTCCTCGGACGGTGATGTCATTGGGCTTCATGTTGCTCCGCTGGACCAGGAATGCTGCGGTTTTTATCGGCCCGGAGCCACAGGTTTGGATTCAAGAGCCTTTTTGGACCAATCACAGCGCAGGAAACGGTGAATCATAAAAGTCAGCTGACACACAAACTTTGAGAAGAAACAACTGAGCAGAGAGAAGATGACGCTTATGGGTAAATGTTTATGTAAAGCCAAGAAACTGAATTCATCTGAACAGTCTTTCCGTTGCTTTGATATGAGGCCAAGGGATAAACTAAAGTGTTATAACTCCTCATTAGGTGATGGCCCAGCTGTGAACACGTCTGTTTTCAGTTCATTTTACAGGCAAATATAAAGTAAATTCCCAGATTGTAATGAGAAAAATATGGTTGCACACATTAAAAGCCTTGTGGATGAGTTGTAAATCTAAAGGGGTTTGCACAGAGTTTTAATTTAAACAGAGGAGTTGCTCTCTTGTGTTAAAATGACAAACATTTGAATAGATCTAGCCATACTATTTGGCAGTGTCTTGCCAAGGGGCACAACAATTCAATATAACCTCAGGCAAGAGTTTTGAACCTTCAACCTTCTCGGATGAGCACAAGAGTAAAGCTGGTGTTTTCTATTTGAGCCTGCATGACAATATACTTTGATGCCCAATTGGGTTTTTGAGACTTGTAGTAAAAAGCAAAACAAAGTGGAGACAATATAAAGTATAATCAATGTTTTTGTTATTGTTTTTTATTGTGAGTTTATAAACAGACTGTTATCTGAGACTGGATGATTTGACTTTAAATAATGTTTATCTTTATCTAGGGTTTCTTGATAATAGATAAAATAATAATCATGATTACTTGGAACTTAATTTAAATCAGGCAGAGCATCAATGCAGCTTTGATAAAGGAGAATAAACTGTTAAAAGGTGACATAAAAAAAAGGACAATATATTCTATGCAACACAATACCATTTGCAACTTTTCTACTCAAAGAAAGACAAACATGTGTATAGAGTGAACTTAAGAGTTCATGTTAATAATCACGATTACTCAATTATTAAATTTTTGTTGTTGATTATAACAATAATCATAGTTGAAATGTATATTTGTTTAATTGCACAGGCCTGTTTATCTCTATTCTGGGTGCTTTAAATTTGTTTTACCCTGGCCAACTCATCTCAGGGTTAGACAGACAACCATTCACTCACAGAGGAAATTTACAGTGATGCCCAATTAACCTAAACATGCAATGTTTAGGAGGAAACTGGAGTACCTTCAGTACTCCAGACACGGAGAGAACATGCAAACTCCACCCAGAGAGATCGTGAGATGTTGATATGGTCTGACCTGGGAGTCAAACCCACGACCTCCTTATTGGGAAGCCAGAGCTCTAACCACTCTGCTACTGCGTCTTTAAGGCCTTGTCCACACATAGCTGGGTATCTGATAAAACAAAAATTTTGGCCTGTCATGCACACTAAAACGCAGGATTCCCTCATATAAAACGAAGCTTTATTAAAACTCAGAACAAAGTGAAGATTTGGTCAAAACTTCGACTTTTTGTTTGTGTGTGGATGTGAATAATCGGCGTTTCACGTTTTTAAACGTCTCTAACTGCAACATTTGCATAGACGTCATACATATTTATATATATCTAAATGCCCTGTTCTTACTCATGTCTTTTACTAACTTTGTGTAAAGACTAACAACAAAAGCCTAACCAGGGACGGGGGCTGTAAATTAGTCAATGGCTAGAAGCCTTATGTAGGCCTGCATGGACATTGACTACTTGCTAATAGAAATCTTTATTTGTTCTGTCCCTGTCAAATAAATAAATAAATAAATAAATAAAATCTTAACCTTGACTTAAAGTGCGTATGACAGGTTTGAATGTTTTTCAAATTGTGACTCAGTTTGGTAGATTAATACCTGTTGTAATAATAAATTATAGTTTTACGTTAATCAAGAACAAGTTTGTGGAGAAAAATGTGAAAATCTGTTGAAAATACCAGGAAGTAGAGCAGAGTTCTAAACTGATGACATCACACTAGGGAGACAAAAACATTTTCAATTTTCTCGCAAGAAACAGATTTTTATGGCCCTGTAAACACACATTCAACAAAAAAGTGAGTTCTAGTGTATTTTTATGGCTCAAGTAAAAAAAAAAGTTAAATTTGAAGAGTTTGGGCCCAATTTATTAAATGGTCGCTAGGCAACTACCTAGCGTGATGTCATCATTGATTAATAGGAAGTACATTTTTTATGCAAAAAAATTGCCAAACTGGAATGAAATTTGAAAAATGTTTAGTAAAACCTTAAATATAATAATCTGAACTACGTCTTTGTGAAATGAGTACTTCAACCTGTCATGGGCACTTTAAGCTTTTTTCCTAAACTTGTGATGCCTTGTAAGAGAGAGGTCTGAATGGTAAGAAGTCAAATCTTAATGAAGAAATGTGCAAATGATTTATGGTCAGAGGTAAAAACTGAACCAATAACACCATGTAATGTCATTTATATATTTATGTGCCACCATTATATTTCTGCTGCTGAAGTCTTCAAACTGGATAATTAAAGTCTTCTTGACACAGTTTGTGAGTGAGTGGAGAGGTCAGAGCTGATTTGTGCCAAACGCCTTGACCTTGTTTGTGGAGCAGAATCACATGACAGCTTTCATTCATGTGACCCACGTGACTCCTCTGGACCTACAGCCTCTAAAGTCACACAAATACACCGTAAAGAGTGAAAGATTTAGCAGCGTAAATGTAGCTAATTAAAAGTCTGTGAAGCCAGAACCAAAGCAAAGTTAATCAGGAAGTCAAACAGACACTTTATGAGCTTAATATGAATGGGTCAAACTCTGAACAATGGCACCAGTAGCCTATTTAAATAAAACAACTAGTGAAGGAGGACACCTGGTGGATAATTAGAGCAATACAGTTCTTAAATAGGCTTTTCAATGCCACGAGTCAACTTGGAAAATAATTAATTAGCAAATTTAATAAGTTCCAGGCCACACACTGTTAACTTGAAAACGGTTTAACTTGAAAATGTCTTAAAGTTTTATGTGAGTTTTCTGATATTCTCTCTCTCTGTCTTTGTCACCTCTCTCATTTCTCGCTTTCTTTTCTCTCTCTCTCTCTCTTGTTCTCTCTCACCCCTTTCTCTCTCTCTCCTCTCTTGCTTTCTCTATCTCATGCCTTTTTCTTTCCCTCCCTCTGTCTTTTCTCTCTTTCATCTCTTCTCTCACTCTATCCCCTCTCTCTCACTTTCTTCTTCTCTCCTCACAATCTCTCTCAACACCTTCTCTTCTTCTCTCTCACTTCTCCTTTCTCTCTCTCATCTCTTTCTATCTCTCCCTCTCTCTCTCAAATCTTTTTTCTCTCATCCCTTTTCCCCCACTTTCTCTCTTCTTCTCTCTTCTTCTATCCTCTCAACCTCTTTTTCTCACTCTCTACTGCAGCTCCTCTCTCTTCCTCCCTCTCTCAACCCTTTCTCTCCTTCTCTCTCACTTCTCCTTTCTCTCTCTCATCCCTTTTTCCCTTACTTTCAACCAATTTTTTCTCACTCTTTTACTAGAGCTCCTCTCTCTTCCTCTTATCTCTTTTCTCTCTCCCTCTCTCAACCCTTTCTCTCCCTCTCTCTCACTCCTCCTTTCTCTCTCTCATCCCTTTCTCTTTCCCTCTACCCCCTCTCAACCCCTTCTTTCTCAAGCTCTCTCTTTTACTCTAGTTCCTCTCGCTTCCTTAGTCTCTCATCCCTTTCTCTCTCCCTCTACCCCCCTCTCCATCTCTCTCTTTCTTCTTCTCTCCTCACACACTCTCTCTCTCTCAACCCCTAGCTTCTTTCTCACTCCAGCTCCTCTCTCTCTCAACCCTTTCTCTCCCTTTCTCTCTTCTCCTTTCTCTCTCTCATCTCTTTCTATCTCTCCCTCCCTCTCCCATCTTTTTCTTTCTCTCCTCCCTTTTCCCCCCACTTTCTCTCTTCTTCTATCCTCTCAACCCCTTTTCACACTCTTTTACTCCAGCTCCTCTCTCTCTCTCATCCCTTTCTTTCTCTTCCTTTCTCCATTTCTCTTTCTCCCATAACTTAAAAGTCTAAGTTGACAATCTTTGAGTCATATCTTTAAAAATTAAGGTACTTTGACTAATATATAATATATTATTTTCTTTTTTTATTCTTGTTTGTTACCTGTTGTTTGCCTGTCATGTTTACTGTATTGTTTGTTTACTGTAATACTAATATACTTTGCCATAGCTAAAAAAAAAATTCGTATTAAATTGGAAAGAAAGACAGAATCTTTTGGTTAACTCCTGGCTAACCCTAATTCTCAAAGACCACTCAAACATAAAAAAAAAAAAAAAAAAAAAAAAACTCTGCTTCATTAAAAAATAAACTACCAATGTACAGGAAAGAGTGGCTTCCATTATTTAAATATTTGGAAAGCTGAATTCTCACACATTTTTTGAAGTTTTCTGCTATATTACAGACTAATAAGTATTGGTATAATAAAAAAGAATAAGCAAATAAATAAATAAATAATAATAATAATTGTTCTGTCTTCCCCTTTCTTCCCTCTGGTCTTTTACTGCAGCATTTTAAATACATTGACATTCATTAAGAGAGATACGAGAAAGAAAAAAATATATGATTTTTGCGTTTTGCCATGGACAAAATGTGAATTATTGATACTTATGCCATAGTTTCTTCCTAAATATAATGAAAATCACACTGGTCCAGCCTACATGTTTTATTATCGATATGAAGCTTAATTTCCCATCACATTCAACAGTTTGCCCCTCTTTTCGACCATGATCATGATAAATAAAATGACAAATCGAAACTGAGCCACGCCTCTCCGGAGCCCACGTGCTCCTGTGCTGCAGCTGTCACATGACCGCGTGCTTTCACCCCACTTCCTGTTCTGCTCCCTGCGGCCGAAACATTCAGCGATATTTCAGAAAAGCGGTGACACTACGCACTCCCACTGGCTCGTTTATGATCTGTCACCGCCAGCAGACAGACATTTACCTCTGTACGTGCCTGGAGAACATTTTGAAATCGTTTTAAAGCCTGTTTGTACATCACACGTCGCTGCTTCTCTTTCATGTTTTGGACAGGAACCAGACGCAGCGTTTGATAAGGAAGAAGAAGAGAGACAGCTGCTGCTTTACCTTTTGCCAACTTTCGCTCGATCGCGCTGCAGCAAGTGGTGACGACTCTTAAAAAAACACAACCGAAGCCTTTTTTCTGCCAAAACAAGAGACGCACGGAGGCGATGATGGACGACAACCCTTTCCAGGTAATGTTCCGTAAACGTTCTGATCACGCTTGATAATGTCAGGCATGTTGTAGCTCATGTGATGATGGGTTAGGCCTGTGCTTTTCACACTTGTAGCTCTCTGAAATGAAATGTGGTTTACAGTGGAGCTTGGGTTTGGTTACTGTAGATAAAATGACACGGTTTTGTTTTGTTTTTAGGACCCCGCGGTGGTCCAGCACAGCAGCACCACTGGATATGCCACTTTGGACCTCTACAACCCGTTTGAAAACAATGGAGCTCCTGGGTAAGGTTCTTACTTTATGGACAGAATTGTATAGCTTAGAGTTTTGTAAAAAAAAAAGCCGAAAAGAAGAAATAGAATCTCAATCTTCTTTCCCTTGACAAACAACCACCTATTATTTTGATTATGGTAGTTCAAGTCACGTAAAAAGATATATTTTTTGACAAATTTTGACTCACATAAGTGTTGTGGTCATGTGGATTCACAGACCAAACATGAAAATCACTACAGTTTCACATTTTCCATTCCACTGATGTTTAATTTTTGTCATAAAACATTAGATCAATGTTTGCTTTGATTTGTATAGAACAGGAACGCTCAAACTTATCTTTGGTGGGCCAAAAATAGCAGATTTTTTTGCTCGGCGGGCCAAAATGTGTAAGGTTTAAGCGTGCTGAGAGCTAAACATAATTTTGTTTCTTGTCATTTGGCAATTTTTTCAACACAAAACTCAAACTCTGCAAACCTGAGCACCTTTTGTGGGCCAAACTGGACCTCCTGATGGGCCGAATTTGGTTTCTGGGCCCCACTTTGAGCAGCACTGGTATAGAAAGACCTGTAAATGATTATCTGATAACTAAATTACTAAAAATATACAACTATATACAAAGTATTTAATCTTCAAAAAACAATTCTTTGTTCATTAGGAGAGAGTCATTTAGAGCAGTGGTTCCCAACCTTGTTTGTTCCAAGTACCCCCTAAATTTTGTTCCACACGCCAAGTACAACTTGTGCTTTTAGATAAACAAATAGGTTTTCTAGTAGAATACTGCCAATTGTTGCTTTATATTTTCTTGTTTTATTAAAAATGCTGGTTTAAAACGCCTCAAAAGTATAAAAAAATAATCACATATAACATTTTTTAATTCATCGAAAATACATTTAATCTTCTATTAAAGTCTGAAATCATTCCAAGTACTCCCTGATGAGGGCTTGTGTACCCCAAGGGTCCACGTACCCCTGGTTGGGAAACACTGATTTAGAGGTAAATAAAGTTCATGTTTTTACTGTGATTTGTGAAATGCAGCTCTCTCAGAACCGATAAACAATAGAAGAAGTGGGTGGGTCTTATGTTTGAGCAATAGTATTGTTTTGCAGACGGCTGCATTAAACAGTGAAATAATGAACCAGTATCAAGGTCAAGTTTCATCACGTGAACGAGATGAGATCATCACAGTTAGATTAGTGTTACTCAGCCCTAAATAAAAGCTTTGAAACTTAAGTGCAGCAATATATTTTAAAGTGCTACAGAGATTTGTTTGATAGCATTGGGTAGTCAAAAACTGTACTCAAGTAAGTGTACAGCTCCTTCAAAGTGTTACTGGTTCAAGCTAAAAGTGGTCTCTCCAGGAAGGTTAATTATTATACAGGATAGTATAACAAGTTAATCGGTTAATCGCGACTAATTTAGTAATTGAATAATTGTTAACTGGTCTTTTATAGCAACTAAAGAGCTGTGGAAAAGCTTCTGATCAAACAGAAATTGCATGAATCAAACTCCATTTTAATACTAAGGAAAGATTTTGTTCTTGATACTAATTATGATACCACAATGATAATTAAAAATGCTCTCTTTACGTAAAATTTCCATACAATAGACTGACATTTGAAGCACAAAAAATTTCTTTATTGAACATTGTGTCCTGGTATTGTTATTTTTTATGTCTCGATGCTTGTACAAGTTGTTGTTTTAGTCCCTGATTTTTAATACTTCTGACAACCCTAATATCACCTGGACATTACCTCAGCTCAAATTTGGCAAAAAATCGTGTTTTCAAGTCACTTTTGTGTTCTAAGCAACTAATTGGTCAATCGAAAGAATCATTGCCCAACTAATCGATTACCAAAATAATCATTAGTTGCAACTCTAGCATAAATAATGCATAAAACACATTCTCCTTTGCAACACAAAAATAATGTTCCACACAAAGAATAACTAAATTGTATTTGAACGGAAAGTTATTGTCTTTCATAGATTTGAGTCAGCAAAACATTTTCTCAGAGAGTACCAGTATGAAATGCAAAATATGTTGCTCTGGAGGTTCTGCAGATCACAGGATTGTAAACGTTAGAACTGAGAGGCAAGAAACGAGAAACGTAAAAGAGGGCAAAGAACATTTTCTCCTGTAAGTCTCAAATACAGATAAAACTAGAAAAAGACACTACAGTATGAGAACAAATTCAACCCACAACAACTCTGCTGATACTGGGTTTGTAACTGACATGTAAAAAGAGAAAAATCAGGTAAACAGTGGTAGAAAAGCAGACAAACAACCAGACTTTCTCACAGACATTGAGATCATCACACACAATTGAACTTATTACCTTTTTCTTCTTAATAAATGTGTTTTTGAGTCTGTCTGATGCAGTCAAAATGTCCTAAATCATCAACTGTCATTGGCAAACAAGCGGTTACCACGACAACAGAAAGAAGTACATTTATTCTATTGTTTTGCCCACAATTTTGCCGTTTCGGAGCTTAACCTCTATAAATATGTTGCACTAACACTCAAATTTATTACAAATGTTATTTCAAAAGTTCCTGATCTTTGTTTGTTTGTTTGTTTGTTTGTTTGTTTGTTGTTTGTAAGTAAATGTGCAACAAACCTTTGCACCAGTCTAAATCACAAACCTGTACTCTGAGATTGACTGCTTCAGTAAAAACCAAGCGACTGGAAAACCCCTTTGCAGCACACATCATGAGACTGACTTTTGTTTTAGCGTCTGGCATGTGCTGCTGCGTAAAACCAGTTTATCTTCATGTTTTATAATCAGTGAAGTGTCTCTGAAGCCGCATGATGTCACTTTCAGTCATATTATGAACCAAATAGTTTTTATAGATTGAAATAATCTGCTTTAACCTCTGCTGTGTATTAGAGGTGGACACTATACTGATTTTTTGATAATATCGTGAATGGTATTTTAAAGATATGCAACAATTCAATCTAGTATAGGGTTGTTTTATTAATTGAATTTCAATTACGATTATTGCTGTAATTGTTTGCAAAAATTGACTCTGTGCATGTAAGCTGTTTAAGTTGTCAAGCTTTAGCGTTAGCGTGTAGACACAAACATCCTTTTGTAATAACACTTTGGTCCTTTGGTGAAGTCTTCTCCTCTCATGTGAAGTATTTAACAAGAAAACCAATCTCAACTCAGATTTTACAGTATTTTTTTTTCACTTAAGACATGGATAGTGAAAATCTCTTAGAAATGAACTAAACAGGAAATGAAGACTCCAGCAAGATGTTAGCATTTTCAAAAATAAACAAGCCAACTGACTTCTGTGCACAGAGCCTGTCACTCTCCAATCGAAGTCAGTGCCAAATTTGGGTCAAAAGGCACATGAACGTTAGTGTTTGACTACGGCAACACCTACGAGGACAAACAACAGAGAATATGCTATATGTATCATTTACTTTTTAAATGTGGTTATTTTAGGTTACATATAAGCTTAACACTTGTGAAAACACAATATTTAACCGTGAATAAAATTAAGCAAACAGCTCAGAGCAGTGAAATTATGGAGGTCACCAACGTTAGTGTTAAATTTAACGTTTTTTATGAGTGTAGAAAGTACGAGAATTTACGTGACTTTCACAAAATAAACGTTCTTAAACTTTCTAAACGGACGTTTTTTAATCTCCTATGATTGGTGATCTAAGGTTACAACTGACAAATAACGTTTTTACCGTTTCTGGCAGTTTAAACAATGAAAATAGAGTTAACTACTAACATGATTGACTCAATTTCGGCCAGTGGAAAGTTTAAAATAATTTTTTTTATTAGTATTTTTAAACATCCTTTTTGAAGTATTTTTTTTTCTTACTATTAACAATATACTTAATAACTTCAATATCTTGTGCATATCTTCAAAAGCACATTCACTAAAGTATCTAAAGCTTGATGTATCGTCCAGCTCAAAGAACAGTACACGTTAATATTTTAAGTGAAGTAGTCTCTTTTTCCTCAATTTTAAGTTAGAAAATCTTTCGGTGACAATTTTATTTTAAGACAAAATAAAATTAAGACTAACAAAAATACTTACTGCTTATTTCAAGCAGCGTTTCATGATCTTTTTCCAGTGTTTTTGACCAAACTTCACTTTTGTCTAATCATTAAGCTTTCAGTATTAAATTCAAGGACGTTTAAACACAGTATCGTCCAAATATTGTTATCGAAATACGCCAAAAATGTATCCAGATATTCCTTTTTTTTTCCCCAATATCGCCAAGTCCTACTGTTCATGAGGCAGTAATTCTACTATCCAGAAATGTACTGTATCAAATGACTTATATATACTATTTATTCACATTTGTTGACCTGTACCTTTGCCTTTTTTCAGCCTCCACCTCCGTACGAAGCCACTCCGCCCGCTGTTCCCCAGGCCGTCCCCGTCACCACTCCACCCCGAACCACGCCCACCGAACCCCCTCGCAACTACGGCTCCTACAGCAACCAGGTTATTACAAACTGTTCATTATTTAGCAGCAGTAACATGAAGGCTGATGAAATCTTACAAGCAAGTCACTGTCTTCGTCTGCCGTGAGGAAGCTGAGTTTTTTTGCTTCATCATAGCTTCTTTTACCCTTGATAGTTGATTTACTTTTTCTAATTTTCCTGATCGAGAAGAGTTATGAGACATGTTTTTGCTGTCACTGCCAAGCTGTATAAAGCAGTGGTCAGATCTATGAAGAGGCAAACTTGGTCACAATGGGCCCTTTTCATGCTGCGGCTAGGCTAGTTCCAGTTTGTGTAATACCTGTAGATACTTCCATCTTGTTCCATTCATTCGTTATGGGGAATTTGCAGAGATGCGTTGAAATTAAGCAATATTAAAAGTGTTTTTTTAACTAGATAATCACTGCAATAAGTTTAGAGCTTCACATACGAGATAAATACTTCTCCAGGGAAAGACTGTGCTTTTTTAAAAAGTGTGTATTTTTGGCGCAGTGCTAAATGCTAACAAATAAATCAACTTAGATATAAAGTAAGCGATTTGATAAAAATTAAGCTAGGCTGATTGTTTTTGTTTGTTGACTTATTTTAACATCAATAACATTAAATATAGGTTAGCATTAGCTTCGAGTCACCCTGCTGAAGTATTTACCTCGTATGTGAAGGTTTTAACATGCAGCAATGATTATCTGGCTGCATTTAATTATTTTAGGGCGTTTCAGCTAATTCTCCATAAGGAATGAATGGGACGAGAGCTAGCCTTGTTTTTTCAAAGCTATGTTTGACAAACAAAATGATCTACATTTGAACAAATACCTAAATAAATAAATGTTTAATATCCTACTTTGGAACTTTCCAGTCAAAGTAATTAGATCGTCATAGTAATAGAACCTCTTCGATACGTTACATAGTCCAATTTTTTCTTTAAATTAGTTAATTGATTGTTTTGCTTTCATTCTTATTAACAGAAATCTGCTTATTCTTGTTTCATAGATTGAATAATGTAAGCTGGTACATTTCCAAAGCACACCTGACAGTATCTTAATGCACACTAGTGTTCCCCTGCAAAGCCAAATACATCGTGTCAATAGTCTGCTGACGCTTTTTGTTTTAGACTGCTGTAAATGCAACAACGGCAGAGCTCCTCAAGAAACAAGAAGAGCTGGAGAAAAAGGCCAGAGAGCTGGAGAGAAGGGAACGTGAACTTCAGGCTCACAGCCTCGGACCTGGAGCCGGTAAAAACGACACAGTACAATACAGTATAAAACTAATAATTAAACTAATGCTGCAGAACAATCTAATAAATAATGTAACTATGAAATATGTTTTTTCCTTAGACCGACAGAAGAACTGGCCTCCTTTGCCCTCCTTTTGCCCAGTGGGACCCTGTTTTTACCAGGACATCAATGTTGAGATTAGCCAACGATTCCAACGCATCGTCACCATCATGTACTACTTCTGGATGTGTGAGTGTCTTTGTTTTCATAATTTTTAGGTCTTTTACTTGTACATATTTTTACATCTCATACTGAGAGCAGATTGCCACTTCTTTAGGCCGAAAAGCGGGGGTCTCAAACTCAAACGGAACTGGGGCCGAAATAATCAGAGTTGGTGGAGGGCCACATATTAAAAAACAGGACCCGCTATAATATAATCTAAATAAATAATCACTCAAGGCTATGTAAAGCCTAATGTAGCACATATTCTTATTGGTCCACACCCGTTGTTTTACATTTTACATTATACACACACAAGTGACAAAGGTAATTAAAGTGAGTAACCGGGGTCCAACTATTCTGTCCTTGAAAATGTTGGACAAATGCTTTATTCTAGTGCATTTTATACGTTTTACTGTCACATTTCAACATTATATTTGATTGGTGCCACTATCAATAAAAATAAGAACTCATCTGGAGAGCCGCATATGTCCCCGGGCCAAAAGAATCTGGGTTTCTGCAGAGCTAGAATCTGAAATGTTTGTTGAAGACTTCTCACACTTCACTGTGAGCTACAACTGGGGGCACCCAAAAACTCACTGGTTTGAATCCATTCTCCTCAACTGTAACAAGTAAAGCCGGGCTATTCAAGTACATTTTCCAGAGGGCCACATTTCATCGAGGACCATGATTTCTGAGCCGGGTAGTTGCACAGTACGTCACCCCTTTTGACACGAGGTTGTGCCAGATATTCACAGGACTAGATTTATTTCTGCCGTCTATTTTTATCGCTCTACAAAATGTCCAAATCAGAGTTCTGAACTGTAAGTGTCCCAGCATTAAACCAACTCTAAACCAGGACAAAAACAGATCTAAAGTGAAATTCAATCAGGACTGAAATATACACTGTAAAAATTACAGTCTTAATCTGGATAATGAGAGAATAATTGCTTAAAAAGGTCATATTTGTAAGTAAGTAAGTAAATAAACTTTATTTATATAGCACTTTTCACTAGGGATGGTTAATCGATAATCGTGATTATTCAAGCCACAATATAATCGTAAGAACAAAAGAATAATAATCGTTAGCTCAGAAGCAAAATTTAGTATTTTTAGTTCACATTGTAGATACAGGGCTGAGCAAAATATCAGTTCTGTTTTGGCATTGACCAGGTTTATAAGAAAAAAAAAGGGGATATTTAATCAGCACAGATGTTATTCATGATCTAATATCCCAGATAAATCAATGTTGTTTTTTTATTTTTATTAGCGTGAAAAGTTTATTTGAGATTTTATGAGACTTGTTATGGATACAAAAATTCAAATATAGCAAAATATCAATTTGCAACACCAGAAAGTTAAAAATGAAATCATGTTTTTGGCTAAAAATTTAACAAAATCAGACCATCTTTAATAATGGCCATTTTAAAAGCAAAATTTTGCCTCTTTTTATTAGAATAAAGAATTGTTTTAATGTTTTACAATAGTAAAACAAAAGCGTCTAAAGTTTTGTTGTTTTAGTCACATTAAGTTTTTATTTACAAGATCTGATATCAAAAAAGTGGTCACAAACTTGTGGAAAAGTGACGACATGTTAGACAATGAGAATGAAAGAAAATGAAAGATTGATCATGACAAGTGTAATCGTGAACAATCGCTAAATCGTGATATGTAGTCTCACAATAATCGTAACACTCACATTTGATATCGTGACATCCCTACTTTTCACAGACACAAAGTCACAAAGTGCTTCACAGTGGGACATAAAAACAGTTTAAAAACAACATTAAACAAAACACAGTCAGAGCATCTCCAGCAACTGCAAGTTTAGGACTTTTAAAGGCATCCACAGAGTCCAGAGAGCGAAGTGACAAAGGTAGTTCATTCCAGAGTCGGGTCGCTACAACTTCAAAAGTCTGATCTCCTCGGGTTTTAAAATATGTTCGGGGAACCATCAGCAGGTTCTGCTCACATGACCTGAGGCTCCAGTTTGACTTATAAAAGTTTAATCAAGTCAGTTATATACACAGGTGCCTGTCCATGTAAAGCCTGAAACGTCAAAACCAAGATTTTAAATTGAACACAATACACAACAGGGAGCCAATGAAGCTTGTTCAAAATAGGAGTTACATGGGCTCTCCTGTTTGTGCGGGTCAAGAGCCCTGCAGCGGAGTTTTGAACGTACTGCAACCGGGCCATTTCTTTCTTTTTGAGGCAAGTCAAGAGACTGTTGCAATAGTCCAAGCACGAGGATACAAAAGCATGGATAATAATCATCTCTAATTCTGTTTTTGACACCATAGATCTAAGCTTAGAGATGTTACGCAGCTGAAAAAAAGCAGTTTTTTACTAGCTCTTTTGCATGGTGTTTATCTTGTTTCAACATATTTTAACAAGATTTGCGAGAAGAACAAGAGCTGAGTTGATTGTTTGGCTAAAAATATGAAAAATATGAAAAATAAAGCATATTCTTCTATTGAAACAAAACTTATCTTCAGACACTTATTGACACATTAGGAAATTTAAGTCAGCCATTATATCTTCAATAATAACAACAATATATTTCTGTAATATTTGGAAAGTGAATTGAGGGTCGAATTATATCTTTGGAGGGCCGATTTGGCACCCGGGCCTTAAGTTGAATAAGCCTGAAGTAAAGTATTTGTACCCATGTCCCCTTTAACAAGTGAATGTCATATTTATTTATCAAAGTCAGATTCAGCCTGTCAATGATTAGCAGTATTTTATTTAATAGCAAGATCTTCAGCCTTTTATTGAAGTTGGATTCACACTTGGACTTCTTTATGTTGTTGATAACATGAATAATTTAAGTAGAAGTCTGTAGTTGTTGGTAAGAATCAAATACTGTGATCGTTCAGTATGAGGCACCAGGAGTTTCTTATATTTACAACTCACTTCATACATTTGTTTTGTGTTCAGTTAATGTTAACGTGGTATTTCTCTCGTCAGTTTGCACAGCTAATCTTCTACTGAACCTGATCTCGTCTCTGGCTGCGTTCTGCGTGAGTTCGGACACTGGAGTTGGCTTCGGTCTGGCCATCCTGTGGGCTCTCCTCTTCACGCCTTGTTCTTTTGTTTGCTGGTACCGTCCCATCTACAAAGCTTTTAGGTGGGTAAAGAAGCTACTAAACGCAACAACAAATTATCATAGGTGAAGTTTGCGATGTTATTGTTTATTGTTTGTTTTTTGCAGGAGCGACAGTTCAGTCAACTTCTTTTTCTTCTTCTTTGTTTTCTTTGCTCATTGTGGCATGTCTGTTATTGAGGCCATTGGGATTCCGGGATCTGGATTCAGGTAAAACGGACTCTTTTCACGCTGTGGTTCGGCTAGTTCTAGCTTGCTTAATATCTGCAGATAGTCACTTTTTGCTCCATCGATTCATTATGGGAATTTTGCTGAATTAAAATGAATCAAGATGTTAAAAATCACAGAGCAGGGAGCCGATTTTTAACTATTACTGGCGACAAATTCAGATCTTCACATAAATACTTCTCCAAGGAAAGTGCATATTTTTGGCGCAGTGCTAAAGCTAACAAATAAATTAAAGTGCCCATGACAAGTTGAACTACTCATTTCACAAAGACGTAGTTTAGATCAATATATTTAAGGTTTTACTCAACATTTTGCAAATTTCATTCCAGTTTGGCCATTTTTTAGCTTTAAAAATGTATTTCCTGTTCATCAATGAAGACATCATGCTAGGTAGTTGCCTAGCGACCATTTAATAAATTGGGCCCTAACTCTTCAAATGTAACTTTTTTTGAACCACAAAAATATAAAACTTGCTTTTTTTGTTAAATGTGTGTTTACAGGGCCATTAAAATAATGTTTTTGTGAGAAAATTGAAAATGTCTTTGTCTTCCTACTGTGATGTCATTAGTTTAGAACTCTGCTCTACTTCCTGGTATTTTCAACATATTTTCACATTTTTCTCCCAAACTAACTTGTTATAGATTAACGTAAAACTATCATTTATAATTACAACAGGTGTTAATCTACCAAACTTAATAAACATTTGAAAAACTTTCAAACCTGTCATACGCACTTTAACTTGAATTCTTTGAAGTAAATATTTATCTTACTGCAGATACGCTTTAATTTATGAAGAAATTGACAATTAAAAGTAGAAAATTACAGGAAGTTTTAAAATAGAATCCCTCTACATGTGTCGTCGAAAAACACCAAAATGAAAAGACAATATACACACAACTGACACAGTTTACTGAGAGTTTAAGCAATAATTTAACACAATTAAAGTGTTATAAGTTATAATAATTTGTCACATTGTCACTCCTGTTTTATTTATGTTGATTTTGGCCCAGATTTACAATGTGGTTGCTAGGTAACATTTGTGGATTCCCCTCCACTTGTGTCATATTTACAGGACAAAAGACGATAATAAACTTCACCAAAACAACCAAATTGTACAAAAACAAACTAAATGTTTAATGAAACCTAATCATAATCATGTGTACTATGTTTAACTAAAATGTAGTCTAACCTGTCATATGCACTTTAAAAATAAAGTAGACAATTTGATTTAAAAAAATACATATTATGTGTTTTTGTAAAAAGCTCGTTCAGTTTGAAGAGTTATTTAAACATTAATAATTCTAAAAACATGTTCGCAATAGCTCGGTGAGTCAAACAGTACAGTCTTTACCTCTTACGTATGTGAAGGTCTAAACATGCTGCAAACAATGGTTTTAACTTGTTGTATTCTCTTTGTGTGAATTAAATTATGTTAGCCTTTCAGCTAATTCTCTATCGGTAATGAATGGAACAAGAGGTAACAATCTACAGATACTTTCAGCCGAACCGCAGCGTGAAAAAGGCCTAGTGTGTTTAAAAGTCTTGACATTTTTTGGAAAAAGTTTGTCATTGTGGTCTGAATTACCTCCTGCTTAACGTCTCCTCAGTGGCTGGATTGTGAGTTTGGTCGGCCTGAGATCAAACATTGGAGTTGGTGTGATCATGATTATGAACGCCATCCTCTTCAACGCTCAGGCCGTGATGGGCATTTTCCTGCTGAAGAGGGTGAGTAAAGTGTTCAAGAGCTCAAAGAGGTCAAAATAAAGTTAAAATATGAAAAATAAGCTAAATGTGAGAAACAATTCAACCCAGAAACAACTTTGTTGAACCATGAGTTTGTAACTGACATGTAAGAGCAAAAAAAGCAGGTAAACAGTGGCAGAAAAGCAGATAAACAGAAAGACTTCTCTAGACCAGCTTCTCTCACATTAATCACAGACTTTGGAATCACGCACAGTTGAAGTAATTACCTTTTTCCTCCTAAAAGGATGTTCTCAAGTCCTTTTAATGAGAATATAACAAGTTAGTGAAGCTCTTCACTCTTGCCACGACAACAGAAAATCATTGTTAGTTTGCATTACGGCACATAAAAATTAGGCTAATTTAGGTAAAACAAAAACTCCAGGGATGAAATTTAGTCTGTAAAAAGCAAAAAAGTACATTTTCTCCAGCGTGTTGCCCATAGACATATAATCTAATTATATTTCTATGGTGTTACCCACAAGTATAATAAAATTAGTACATAACCTCTATAGTAACAGAAGTGATTTTGTTGAAAAGTAAAGATGTTCAACTAGTTAAAGTAATAAAAGTAGTATTATATTATTGTAGATAACCTTGTAGATTATAGGGGTGCACGGTAGCCAAGTGGTTAGAGCTCTGGCTGCCCAACAAGGAGGTCGTGGGTTCGACTCCCGGGTCGGACCATACTAACATCTCACGATCTCTCTGGGTGGAGTTTGCATGTTCTCCCGTGTCACTGTGGGTTTTCTCCGGGCACTCCGGTTTCCTCCCACCTCCAAAAACATGCATGTTTAGGTTAATTGGGCATCTCTGTAAAAATTTCCCTTAGTGAGTGAATGAGAGAGTGAATGGTTGTCTGTCTAACTCTGCGACGAGTTGGCCACTGTCCAGGGTGTTCCCCGCCTAAGGCCCAAAGTTACTGGGATAGGCTCCAGTCACCCGCGACCCCTAACGGGATTAAGCGGTAGAAAATGAATGAACCTTGTAGATTCTCTTCATTGTCAATAATATAGTACAGTTTATACAATTCTTAAAACCTTCAACATTAAAGAGCAGAATAGAGCTGAAGGAGATGCCAGGTTACTCCTCTTACATCTGTCAGAAACCATTATGCAAATGAACTCAGTCTGGAGCCTTTGTGAGTCACACTGGTGATGATCCTTGAGAAACACTAAACACAAAACAGGCTTATGTGATGCATAAAGCCTGATTATACTTCTGCTCAGACCTGGAAATGCATTTCTTTTCAATCATGTATTGATCTTCTCTAATGGTCAATTATGAGGCAAGTTCAAAATGGCTTAGAATTCATATCATGATATAAAAGAGACTATTTACAACAACATTATAGCTGACAGTTTATCCAAATCTGCTAAAACGTGTCTTTTAAAGTATTTTTATGACTTTCTCGGTTATGATTTGCTTTCATTCCTCACATCTTATCTTATTCTTTTTAGTTTTTAACCTCTGCAGAGCCTTTAGTGTTAAAGTTACTCTATTCTTGATATTTTGGCCGCAATAACGGAGCAAATTTAGTTGCAGTTCACAAGTATTTATATCACATGCATTTACTAATATATCTCGTGAATGTCACAATATCTCACTAGCATTATGACAGAATATTGGGTTCAGAGAAAAACAAATGACCAAGCCTCCTTGAGAAACTTCCAAAAAAGTGACCTCAACCCTTCAATAAAATGTTAATAAAATATTCACAAAAAAATTGGCTCACAATCCATTTTTAGCACAATATTGCCTAGAGCTGGGCAATATTAATCGAATTTTAGATAATATTGTGATTGGTGTTTTAAAGATATCCAAAAATTGAGTATTGAGTATTTTGTTTATAGCAAAAGAGAAGTAAGGTACATGGTAAGCCTCTGCATACGGATAGTTATTTTAGTTAATTAATCACTCATTGCAGTCCTTTTATACACGACAATCATGTTAAGCTGCCCTTTTTCTTTTCAAACAGAGCCTGTGGTCTTGTGAGTAAAGTTTAGGTCAGATATTTGGTCAGATATTTGACAGTTAGTTTAATTTTAGTCGACTTATTGATCAATATGTGTTTTATGTCGAAAACAACACTTGTCATCTGATCATTAAACTCTTAACTAATACATTCAAAGACATGGTATAATATCGACAGAATATTGTGACTGAGATATGCCAAAAAAATATATCGCCCAGCCATTTTTTAAATGAAAATGGTGCAACTCTGGATCACAAAGACCCCCTTCTTTAGATATAACCCACTCCTAATGCGATTGTTTATCACTTATCTAATCAAATCAAATCAGTTTATTTTTGTACAGCCCAAAATCACAACAACAGTAGTCTCTGAGGACTTCCCAAGGTTGTTAACCCAGCAAACATGAATGGTAGAAAATAAAACAATACACATTAAATAAAACAATAAACACTTTTAAACACTATACACAGGGAAAACAGGAGAAATGAGAAGACTGCACCCAAGCCACCACACTATACTTGCTCCTAAGACAGCCCCACTAGAACTGTGCGGGTTTTGTAACTGGCCTGACGTTATGATTCCATAATAACGGAGCTTGATAACTAAATGCTCGGCCTTCTATTGCGGTTTTTAGAGACTCTAGGGACCACCAAAAGTCCAGCGAGAGTGAAGAGTACGGTTAGGATGATACGGAACTATTTCATCTTTGACTTAAGAAAGAGCCATATAATGTAAAGCTTTATAAGTTAGAAGAAGTATTTTAAATTTAACTCTAAACTCAACAGAAACTTAGTGAATATCTTTTAGTATTGGGGTAATGTGTTCTTGTTTTTTAGTACTTGTTAGTACTCTTGCTGCTGCATTTTGAACTAGTTGAAGGCTCTTTATTGAGCTTTTAGGGACTTGTAAAGTGAACTGTTCCAAACAAGTCATTTAATCAAAGTTTGGTTTAGAATATTTGATTTATTCTGTGGCTGTTTTGTTTAAATATAATATTGAAAGCCATTTTTATTTGATTTTAGCTCTTATTTCTGCTGTCTCGCCCAGTATGAAACATTATAGTGACCAATCTTGCTTGTCAACTTTCAATCCGTAACAATAGCCCCACGTTGCTGTTATTGTCCGGTTATGTGTATCAGTTTCTCCCACACAATGAGCACAATAGGACTACGATTAACCGTGCGTATCGTCTCTCTCCTCTTCCATTCAGATCCACAGCTTGTACCGGCAGACCGATGCCAGCTTTCAGAAGGCCCAGGCCGAGTTCGCCACCGGGGTCATGTCCAACCAGGCCGTACGTCAAGCTGCCGCCACGGCCGCCTCCAGTGCCGCCACCAACGCTGCTCAGGGGGCGTTCACAAACCCCTGATGAACGAAGAGAAAAAGTCTGGGTAGGACAGCTTTAAACAGTGGCCATTGAAACCTCTAACTCTATTTATTATAACGACAGCCATTTGAAAGGGGTAAAACTGAGCCCAATATGTACAGGGCTAGCTCCAGTAATTGCCAAACATCTGAGGTTAAAAGAGGTTTCGTATGAAGTAAGTTTTGTGTATGGTAAAACAACTTATCGAGTGATATTTTGCTGACAAATTAAGTGTTAAAATAATTACTGTACTCACTGTTTTCTTTGTTTAGTACACAAATTCAGTCAAACACAGCTTTGAGTTAAGAAACTGAATGAATAGAGCTGATATTTCTGTCATTATAATGAATAATCTGTGCCATAATGATAGAAAAAGATTGGAGATTAGTGCTGCATTGTTTGCATCTGCTGATATTGCAACTTTAAAATATGTTTCTTTTCTAGCAGACTGTAATTTTGTAACCTCACTTTTGCCATTGAATTAAAAAAATAACCATATTTATTTATTGCCGCAGCAGTGAAAAGAGTTGAAAAGATTTGTACAGAATTGGTAGTTGTATAAACAGAAATCAAACATCGTAAAGTCATTTTGTAGACACTCAAAATTCAGGTTGTAAACACAGAAGAAACCGTTAAAAAGATGAATATTACTATTTTTATTTGACGAAAAGTTATGTGCCACGTGATCAAGTCAGTGCTGATACCTTATACTTTTGTAATATTTTGTGCTGGAGATTATATATTAAGCTGTAAATAATAAAATGCCATCTTAACGTTTGACACTTAACGCCAATAACATTATAAAGTTTGCTAATGGTTGTTTTGTTAATCTTTTCCGAAGTGAATGCCGGGCATATTCTCCCTCGCTGCCAAATCCTCTTCAACTGTGATGTGTTGGTTTCATGATAATTTCACTGTTTTGTTGGTGTGTTGCAGTTTTTAAACGTCACTATTTTGGTTTTAATAAAAATGTAATGACATGCTGACATGATATACAGTGTTTTAAATCTATTTGTTTTTTGTTGCATGACAGTGGCTTAGTTGTTTTGGAAAATTTTGTTCTCAAGTATATATTCTATAATTACAATACTTTTCTAGTTCGTTTTATAGTTCACATTTATGCTTGAGCCCAGGCACATTTTTAACATTTCTGATACAGTGTGAAAAATGTTGGTATTGACTTGAAGAAGATGGAGATGTTTTTATTAGGCATGGGACGATATTAAAATTTGCACTTACGATTATTGTGACCAAAATTATTGCGATTAACAATATTATCACGATAATTTACTAAACGTAAAAGTGCACCGATACAAAATCGCTGAACTATTTATTAGCACACAATATGTAAGTGTTTGAACAACTAGGTATTGTGTTTTGGTCTAAGTACAATCAATAATGATTCAAAGTGAACAAATGTTTACATGTTGAGCAAAAATCTTCTAACTTTGTCTCAGAGTCATTAATTAACTTTAACACATGAACCTTTTCTTTGTTTAATACAGCTTTTACTGAGTTCACAACAGTCAGATTTTAGATTCTCTTATGAAGCCAGAGGCGCGCACCTGCTGCTTTAATTGCGAAAATCACGATTATGAAAAAACTCCACGATTATTTTATTGCGGTCCTTAATTATCGCGATTAGCGATAATATCGTATATCGTCCCATCCCTAGTTTTTATAGTCAAAGGCTGCATGCAGAGGTGGAAAAAGTACCAAAATTCACTACTCAAGTAAAGGTAAGGTTACATGTCTATAAAAAGACTGGAAAAATAAAAAGTACAGCTGAAACTCCTTTACTTGAGTAAAAATACTAAAGTAAAACAATGTTAATTTACTTAAAGGAGGGGTAGCGGATTTTCACATTGCAATCACGATTTAGGTTTTAAATCGGTCAACTTCCTCTCAAAAATCTTTCGACAGATTGTTAATATCGACATGTATTTATTTTGGATGCAGTTATAGCTTATAAATGTCTTTTAACAAACAACAAAGTGAAACTGGAGTGACCACCCCAACCACAGCCAATCAGAGAGCAGCATTTGACTCCTGATTAGAACTAAAATCCCTTATTATTCAGTCCAGACAGCACACAGAGGTCTCATTTTTTCACAAAGTGCTGCATTTACTAGATACTTTTTAGTGGAAAACATGAAGTTTACTAATTTACAACTGAAAAAGTTAGCTACTCAAACTTTAAGTAAAAAAGTAAAAAGTAGGAAAAAAATACAGCGTTGGCATGTGTTGAATAATGACTTGATTAATCTGAATTTACTCATGTGACAAATAGATGATTGTAACAAAAAGAAAGCTTTGGCTTCTAGAAATTATCCTTCCGCAGTTACTGTCGGAGCTGTGGTCAGGCGAGAGGGAATGCAGATTCATTCATTTCTACCACTTTTTCCGTTAGGGGTGACAGGTGCAGATCTCAGTGACTTTGGGCCTTAGGCGGGGAAACACCCTGGACAGTGACCAACTCGTCGCAGGGTTAGACAGACAAACATTCACTCTCTCATTCACTCACAAGGGGAATTACAGTGATCCCCAATTAACCTAAACATGCATGTTTTTGGAGGTGGGAGGAAACCCATGGTGACACGGGGAGAACATGCAAACTCCACCCAGAGAGATCGTGAGATGTTGATGTGGTCCAACCCAGGAGTTGAACCCACGACCTCCTTATTGGGAAGCCAATCACTCTGCTGCGATGCACCTGTAAATTGAATTTAATCATGTGACAAATAGATAATTGTAGCAAGAAGAAAGTTTTGACAGTGTTTTGTTTTCCAGATATTATTATTATTTATTTATTTATTTTTGTTTGCCAAGAAAGAAAGAATATTTTGTTATCTATATAGAGAAAAGCGGCGAGTAGGAATGCACATTTGCAATGCAATTCAATTTATAATAAAAACATTGGTAAATAAATAAGTACAAGATAGACATGATTAACTAACATCTCAGTAGATGCATATTCGACTTTAAAAGGAGAAAAATGTGTTTGTGGATTAACTAGCATGTTTTGAAGATGTAGGAAGTAAAAAGTACAAAAATGTAAGAAGTAAAAAGTCATCAGAATGTGTAATACTTAAGTAAAGTACAGATATAAAAAAACACTACTCAAGTACAGTACTTGTGTAAAAATACTCTCAGCACTTGTTACTTATCATCTCTATCATCTGTATGGATTAGAATTGTATCTTTTGAAGTCCCCAAAATGTTGCTTTTACCCTTTAACCTGAAAGTTGTCACCTATGACTACATTGGCAGAAGGAGGATGACTTTTTAAGACTATGCTTATTGGCAGAAGGGGAAAAAAAAAATCTAACCAACTTAAAATAGTCTACAATTTAACTGTAACTAAGTAAATTGTTTGGGTTTGTACTTTATTAAGAACATATTTGCCATGTAACTGTAGCCAACTTTTACTTGAGGACAAATTTCCACTGATACAGTATAAGGCATCAATAATAGTCTCCCTTCAGAAACAATCAAATTTTAGATCAAAGTTGACAAAAAAGTGCCAAATAGTTAGCCCATGTTAAATCTTACATAGCCAATGTTCATCATGTGTTATGCCCATAGAGTATATAATCAGTCTATGGTTAGCTGCACATGTCATGAAAGATCAGGTAATCTCCTTGTTGCTAAAAACAAACAAACCATAAATAAATACATAAAAACAAGAAAAAAACATACACAAATAAATAACAAATAATACTACTACTAATAAAATTATTATAAACAAATAAAAATCATGCATAAAATAAAAATTGATTTTGCAACAGGTGTCATGAAAGATCAGATATTATCTTTGTTGCAAAAAAAAAAAAAAAAAAAAAAAACGAATAAAAAAAATAATAATTATAGTCACAATAATAATCACAATAGTTAAACGATAATAATAAATACATAAATAAATAGCCTAATAAAAAATGTACATAAAATAATAACGGATTGTGCAACACGTGTCATGAAAGGTCAGGCAATCTCTTTGTTGCTAGGCAACAATCCTCGCATCAAGATCAGTGATGTCCACATTTTAACTCTGAGGTTTGCAACTTTTTCCACTTTTGAAGCACAAAAATACTAAGACAAATGGTGACTTAAACAGTTGGTAATTACTTTAGAGTGAACGGAGGTAAAACTGGTTAACTTTAACGCAGTAGTTTCTGTTTGCGCTGACAGCCACTTGAGCCTATTTGGAGCGTCTTGTGTGACCGCTGCTGCTGGACAGGAGCCGGGGGACTTTTTTGGACTGCCAGGCAGCCCCACGTCAGTCCCGGGGCTCTTTCACTGTGAACATGGCGGAGGCTGCCGTCCCAACAACCCGGTATTTCTGCCACATTTGCAAAAGCGAAACAGCCCCAAATCTACCGGTGAGTGACTTTGTTTTCTCCACGAATTAGAAAAAGGCGTGAGACAGCGTGGCAAATGCAGAAGAGGCTCGCTTACTTAACCTACACTGACTGGATATATATAAATATAATAGGATTAAACACGTTGTAGTAGCTACTTTTTCTCACTGCCAGTTTGCAAAAAGGTTAAAAAGTGCGTCTATAATTCGTTTTTGTGCATAGGCTAATCACAAAATGCACAAATACAGGGTGTGACTGTAAACCGCTTGATTCACGTTTCCATTTTTAGAAACTCCACTATTGGCTCGAGCGTGGCCAGTTGTCTGTGAACCGGGGACGTAACCGGACGTAACTTTACGCGCTGCTTGGCCACGCGCGATCACAACTTGTTCCAAACCGTGTCACATTCCTCAGAAGCGTAAACAACAGGCGTGTTTTCCCCTGCTAATTGATGATCTAACATTCCCTCTCATGATGTTGAGCAACCTGTTGAATTATTCATTTCCCGTGACAGGCCAGAAGGGAGCGCACTGTGCAATGTAATGCAATGACAGCAGCTGGTTGAACGCAACTCACGTGTAACAGAGCATGGGTACAGCACTACTGTATACTAAATGCAGTGGGAATATTTTAGCATGTGGGGTTACTGCCATTGAAGATTAAGCTTGACCAAGTATTTAGTAATCAGTTTTAGTTAGTATTATTCCCACTGCTGTTTTGAAATAAAGAGACTAAAGAAATGTTTTATTGCAAGTTTGTAATATACTTGGAATGACCACATTTTCTAAATTAAAAACTAGGACACACAGTTTTTGCAGAGGGTAATGGGTAACATTCAGTGAAAGTAGTGGGTAAATAAAGTCTATGCCTTCATTTGAGAGCAAGTAGGTTGTGGTTGTAATAAAAGGAAACTTGTAAAAAAAAAAAAAAAAACATTTTATCTTGACAAATACATGTAAATCCAAAGTAAACAAGTAAATTAATAATTTTCAATGCCCGTAAAATTGCTCTGAGGAAAAAAGAATAAACATTTTGACTTTTTACTTAATTACAGTCAATGGAAAAAGCAATGTTGTTCAGCTTTGTCATATAAATTTCAAGATAAAAAAACAACTTGCAAACAAGTGAAAAACATTTAATATTCTTCATTTGTGATTCTTTTGCTACTGTCTGCCATATTGAGAGGTCAAAGCAACTCGGGCATCAAAATAATTTGCCAGTTTCCCATTTGTAATTACAACAACTTGGAAAGTGGTATTTACCATAATTCCCACATCAAGTGCAGGCAGCATTAGTCAATTCATGGCTCATTCACACTCAGGTACATTCTCTGACACTTCTGTCAATACAAGTTGGTGCATTTATTCTCGTGTTTTGGTCATTTTCAAGCATGGTTTTCTCTATTTTGACAAAAGAAATAGCAATATGTACCTTCTTTCACTGTTGAAAAGTGTCAAAAATCAGCACAACTGTACATGTCTTTTGTAATAAATAAATAAATAATAAATAAATAAGTCGATTTCCAGCATTTTCTGGGACATAGGACACAGGACTCAAAATAGGGACTGTCCCAGGTAAATAGGGACGTCTGATCACCATAGATATAATGATCTATTTGGTAAACTTATAAGATAAGATATTCTTTATTTGTCCCACAATGGTGAAATTCGATCATTGCAACGTACATTTTACGAACAACAGGAAAAATAGAAACATGCAATCTCAAAGATAATTTTTATATAGACTTAAAATATATATTAAGTTGAACAGAATAACTAACTAACAAGTGAATACATATGAGGTATGACTATGTTTATGCACAGAGCAGCAAGTGAGTTATTTCAGCCTTTTTCCCTGATACAAACATTGCACATGGTTATTAAACTTCAACTGTATGTTACATTTCGGTTGGATTGGTCTGACTTTACAAATGGAATATAATGAAACATGTTTATCACTAACATCTTCATCTCTGTATGTCTTTGTACAGGACTTGGTCTGCCCTAAATGTGACTCTGGTTTTATTGAAGAAGTGGAAGAAAATTCCAGGTACCACTCTTTAGTAGCATAACTTTAAAATGGTTTCACTGAAGTATGATCTAAGTTTTTATGCAGTTTGTTGCAGAATAATACATCTTCTCGAAGACAAGAGTCAAGCTCAATATTTCCAGAGGTGAGAATCAATATGTAGAATATAATGCCCATGGGAGTTCTGTGTATTGATTTACATTGCATCTTGTACAATCTGACTCTGAGTGAACATTAAGAAACTAGAAAATGTTATGCTAATTACTCTGGTCCATGTCTAACATTGTTTTTTATGTGTGCAGTTGTGGCAGTTGCTGTATCTGGAGCGAGAGGCCCTGCTCTCTAACCCATCCTCAGAGACAGAGCTTGACGACAATGAGCCCTCCTCCACCAGCGACTCCTCTCTCTCCTCCGTCTCCCTGACCTCTGACCTGCTCGATCCCAGGGAACTGCAAACTCCAAATGATCAGGAAATATCATCATCATCGTCATCACTGTCTGACCAAACCACAGAGGAAGAGGGGTAATCAAATAATCAAATACATTTATGTAAGCTTTACAGTGTCTAGCACTCTGACCTCAAAGCAAGAAGGCTCAGGGTTTGACTCAAGGGAATAGTGTGTGGAGCTTGGAAGTTTTTTTCCCATCAGACTGGGTTTCCTTTGGGCACTCACAACAGGCTGAAATCCTGCTCAGCCTCACTGCATATGTGGAGATGAGTCCTCGGGCGCTGTGTGGCTGCTGCCTTCTGCTCACAACAGCACTGAAGGATGTGTCAAATACATAACACATTAACAAAGTACTGTCAAACTGACTCATCACAGAGGGAAGTCTGGTGGCTTCACTTTTGTGCATTTATAAAACAAACATGTTTAAAGGTCTAGATTAAGACATCTTTAAATTATCTTTATACACCTTAATAATACATTTTTGCATTTATTTCAAGAGTCTTGCAGCAGTTTTTTGCTGGGCTTTTCAACATTAGCACTGACGGTGCTGCAACACCATCTTCAAGGTAAGTATGCTGTTTTAATGTTTTTGAAACAATGATAACATTTAATGACTTCCTAACTGTTTTCTCATCATAGAGAGAGATGGCGAATGTTTCAACTGCATTCAAGTCCAGGAGACTATGCCTGGGGCCAGAGAGGGCTAGATGCTGTTATTACAGATGTAAGTCATGACTTACAAGGTCTTAATTGTTTCTAATAAAAAGATTGTTTTCTGTTCCTTATACTTTATGGCAACCTAATTTTGTTTCATCGTTGTAGTTGTTAGGACGGTTTGATAACACAGGACCACCTCCAGCAGAAAAAGAGTCGATCTCGTCCCTTCCAACAGTTTGCATCACTAAAGAACATACAGGTGATATTCAGCTCATGGAGCAGCCATGTCTCTCTCAGTCTGCCTCAAGATGTGTGTGTCTGTTTACAGACTGCCGACTAGACTGCCCGGTCTGCAAGGAGGAGTATTCTTTGGATGAATCAGTCAGGCAACTGCCGTGCTTGCATTACTTCCACAGTGACTGCATAGTGCCGTGGCTGGAGCTGGTGAGCAGGGGTTGTGTGTTTAGTGGAGTCAGGTTTAAAGGTCATGAAACTTTTAATGGCGTGTCACACATCCTGTCTTAATAACTGTGTAAAACATACAAACTCACACATAAAGCTGCACTGTCTTTTCGTGTATGTGCTTAACCCTGACCTTTATTTAACTTTCACATAACTGTACCCTGTTCGCAGCACGATACCTGCCCCGTGTGTCGCAAAAGCCTCAGCGGAGTGGACCACTGCCTCTCGCCCTCTATGCCCTCAAGCTCGGAAACATCGCCCGAAGAATCTGAAGAACTAGAAGAAGAGGCCAAAGCTGCGTGCCAATGAACTTTACATCTGAAATACTTGAATCTAGGCACCTAAACTTATTCTTCCATGCTCAGGATCTGTGGATTTATTTTGAACACTTTTACTGCAACGCAAAATTAACACTAAGGTCTTCAAAGTGATGTGCATCTGTCACTGAGCCACCAGGGAATGTGCAATTGTTGGACTATTTACATATTTAGCGCACTGGGACTATTTAAAACAGAACAACAAAACAATAGAAAGCGAGTTCACCATAAGTAAGTCATCACAAGAATCACTTTTTTCATCTTATAAACATTTGTTAACATGCAGATGTACCCTTTACCTGCAATTTGTAACAGTATTATTACAATAACTTAATTCTGAATAGGATTTAATGCAATAAAATGATAAAATGCATCTGTTACACTCCTTATGTATCATTTTCAGATACTGGAGTATGTAGTCTCACTTTTTGGATTTTCATATTTTTCATTTCTTACTGTATTAAACGCCAGTAAGCTATAAACTGAAGAGACCTGTGTTTTGATTTGTTTTTACAGTCATGGGCTGTGACACTTTCAGCTGAGCCACCTCCACTTTTGACAGTTGACTGTTGCACACCAGAGAAAACACACCCATCTTGGGTTACTGCGAAAACAGTTGGCTTCCACAATCCCTGAAATAGCGAAATAATGAAACAGCCGTTTTTGTCAATGACTGAGGAGGACAACCACAGAAACATGTGACTGACCAACATTTGCTCCTCTGCTTTCCTCTACTTTTGTCGCTGGCCATAAAAGTTGGTGTAGAAGAAGAAAGTCTGGGATTGTGTTGTCAAAAGCAGTATAATTTATTTGACTTGAATTTTCGTTTTGGTCATATTTTATTCTACTTTTCTTTATACCTAGAATGTTTTGTGTATACACATTAGGCCTATTTTTGTAATAAGAACATGCTTTGAAAAATGGAAAAGCCCTATATAAATTGAGACCATTCAATGGTATAATTAGGTAACATTATAATAATATCCATTATGCCAATGATTCTTAACTGTAGGACCGGGGCCAAAGTTGGGTGCGAGCACCTCCTTGAGTAAAATACTAAGCATTTAAGGAGATTGGGCCCCAGGTTATTTTGCACATGAATATTCGAACCTCAATGTCAAAAAGTTTAAGATGCTCTATGTAACTTTTCTGGTAATGGCTCTGCCTCCTTGCTTGACTCCAGTGCCCTTTTTACCCAGAAATACATCTAAATACTTTATTAAAGTGAATTGACTCGCCGCTCCCACAGAGCTGACTTTTAACTTGGTAGCGTCAAAAGAGGAGGTGGCTTAGATAGGCCTATCTTCATGGAGATTATGGCATTAAAACATAGTCCTATATCTCCATGGTGACAACTATGTGAAGACAAAGTTAGATCTGCAGAGAGGCGACTTTGCTCATGTTTAATGCCATTTTTCACTGGTACATTCCAGGCAAAGCAGCAACAAAACAAGAGACTTGAAGCATGAACAAAAAACATTAATTATGAACAAAAAGTTAATAAAGAATGATCCAGAATTTGTAGCAACTTAATTGGCTCAGTGCAGCTGTCTTGCGTATGTTCAAAAAAGCTACATCCTGTACACACAACCACTTTCTGTGCAATGCTTTTCAATGAGGTTTTCATTACATCAGTTTAAAACAAATAAATACTGTTTAGATCAGACAGTTGTGGTGAATGTTACAGAAAACATGTTAAAGACTTTACATTTTAGAGGAATATTTCACCAGAGGACACTTGTGTGTTTAAAAAGAGACATGATTGTGTCTAAATGCTAACGCTAACAGGAAATGGTCGTATGTACAGAAGTTAGCATTTTTGAACAATCGCAAGCCAACTGAAATTCCGTGCACACAGCCAATTAATGGGTTACGTATGGCAGCAGTGTCCAAGGTGCCCAGAGCTTTTATTTTGAAGGTGGGGTTGCTAATTTCAACACTGCAAACATGATTTAGGTTGCAAATCTGACAACCTACTCTCATAAATTCTCCCACAATATCCACACATATTCATTTTGGTTGCCTTATGGCTTATATAAACTTTTTTTAAGCAACAAAGTGAAACTGGAGGGGACCACCCAAGCGCAGCCAATCAGAGAACTGCATTTGGCTCCTGCTCAGAACTAAAATTATTTATTATTCAGTTCAAAAAGTACTCAATGGTCAAACTTTTTCACAAATGACTGAATTTATTGTGTACTTTTTTCCTTGGTCATATTTTAAAGTAGCCAATAGTTATTGTAAGTGCACTAAGTGTTAATTACCGCTGTGGTTGCCCCTCTTAAAAAACCTCTAGACTCGCCCCTGCAGAGAGCGCGTACGATAGCCCGCCCGACATTTGGTCTCTCCTCCCCCGCCTCCCTCCCCTCCTCTTCGGCTGTGGGACCGCCTGAATGCCCGTGCTCTACGTACTGACACATACGGGCTGGAGCAGACATGGAGGCCCCATTAACCACCAGCGCCACTGACACCACCGGGCCCAGCAGCTAACGACCTGTCCGAGCCGGATTTCTGGACTATCCGCGGATTTATTGAGGATATCTATCGCTAATAAGGACACGGGATTATTGCATCGAGGAGCGAGATTTAGCCAGAGATCCATTTCGGGTCTGTGTTGATTCAACGCAGCCGCCATTTTGTTGACAGTGAGTGTTTTTTTAATAACCTACACGGCTATGCTTCAGCTATTTTATACCAGTGGATTAACAATCACACATTTTACGCGCAAACACACCTCCCTTTGATAGCAGACTGTTAAAAGAGTCGCGTTGGGCAGATTTCGTGTCATTTGTGCGCTAATCTTGCATTAGCCCGTCGTTGCTGTGATGTAGTGACACGAGTGCCTGCGAGAAAGATGTAACATTATGAACATCACTCGTGTCGTTGAGTTGAGGCGATTTACACAAGTTTTTCACCATTTACACTGTTTAGTCGTTGCTTTATGTGTCATTTAGTGGTGAAGCGCAATGCTAATTAGCTCAGAAATTGTGATTTTAACCCAAATTTGCCCAAAACGGAGCCTGATTGATGGCTAGTTAGCCGCTGATACAAAGTAGGTAGCGTGTCTATTATTGGACAGACGGTAGCTACTAGTTTATGACTACAATGCGCACACATTTCTCTCTAAATATGTTTAAATGCGCTTTTATACGTTTACACAATCTATAAAATAATTGTGCTGTATGTTATTGCACCCGCACGAGCCACACCAGACGCATTTTATTAGCAATCTTGTCCATGCTCGTGCAAGTTTGTGCATTGGCGCTTGCGATGGTGATCAATATTTACGAAGTCGAGCGCGGTTTCCATTGATTTTGAATTGGGGTTTTGGCTTCGTTTGCGGCTATTGCTGTATTATAAACCAGCAAAGCGCGCAGAAACCGATTTGTTTACATATTATCTCAATGTCTAGCTCGAGAGGCTGTCAAGTCATAGCTGTTCTTGTGTGTGTTTTATGTGTTTTTTTTTGGAGGGTGCAATCTTGACAGTTGTGTTTGTGTGTTTCTTCTCCAATCAGCGCTTTGGAGGTAAAAATGCGGCCACCACGTTGATGCACGCGTTCAAGACACGGCCAAATAATGTGAGCACCGTTTCCCATCAGATATAAAGGTGAGTGGATCTGACAAATCATTGTTTAGTGTTGACAAAAGTGCTTAAAGGCTCGCGTCGGATTGCCCAAGACAAATGTTTACACTAGACAAGAGATATGCTAGTTTGTTGCCTCGCATCTGCCTCTAAGCTCCAGCTTTTGGTGCATGCATGTGTGTGTTTAGGAAATGACTAACGCCTGTAAATCTGCTGAGTTATGATGATGAATAGTGAAACCAGATCGTTTGAGATTTTGCCCATACTCTTAACAGCCACTGTGCAAAATCGAAAGCGCTAAAACTGTCAATTCCGACGCTTATAGCCAATCAAAAGCTTTATAAGCGAATTTTACCAGCACTGAGACTGACACCTGTCATTCCCGTCAGCCTGTGCAAGACTAGACCCAAACCATTAGCGCCATTATAGAGTCTTAAGCGTTTACTGCCTCCTGTGGGACATTTCACTAATGGTAGCAGTAAAAGAATTTGTCTGCTTCCCTGCCCTGGCCTGTACACGCAAATGAGCTAATATCTTAAGAGGGGAGAAAGCTTTGGGGAGCCTGTGTCTGCAGAAGCCAGTCCTCCTCGTGTGGATAATGTGGGAGGAGGAGGTGGAGGGGCAGGGCACAATTGCTCCGGCCAAGGGGAAATCAGCAGTTATGAACAACGTGTGCAAAAGTGCAGCAGAGGGAGGGAGAGAAGCATGAAAAAATAGGAGGGGGCGCGGAAGTTGTTTACTACGTCTCTGTGTGCCTGTGCCTGGCTGGGCTATTTCTAGGTTCCTCGTTATTGATTGAGACGTTTTAAGTGGTATTTCAAGTATTTGTTTTGATTTCGTTTACAGCTTTCAGTCCCACTTTCCCTTAAGCACATTGTTATAGTCTTGAACAATCATAAGAGCTGAAAGTAAAAGTGTTGTTTAGGAGGGTGGCTATTTGTAGAAGTTGGTCAATACAAGTTTTTGAGCACATTTCGCAACACATCAGTGGTTGTAGTAAAATAATTACCTAATACATTCTTGGCTAGTTCTCTGTGCCACATAAACACACAACAGAGACTAAAAGAAATAAAGAATAGTTTTGTCTTGTTTAAGTTTATTTTTGCGTGGAGTCTTTGAAATGTTTATCTGATGATTTCCTTTTACAATAACAGATAAATCCTCATCACTTTTTGTGTAACATTAGAAAGTGAATTGAAATGTTACTGCTTGAAAGAAAGGACAGGGCCAAAACACAAGCTTGATTTATTAGTGTTTGACATATGAGTCATTTCCTAAGTATAAAAGCACCGCACATTCAAGAGCTGTAGCAGAAGTTTCAGTTTTCGCTGTAATACCATAAAACTGATTTGACTTGGCATCAGATTGTACCGTAAGTGTAATTGCAGTAATTGAGGTGGTTTACCGAATCGTCAGAGGTTAGAGTAATGTTTTGACTTTCTAAGACAGTGTCCTCGTTGTGTTAACTACACAAGCTTATTTTTGGCTGCTGCTGGCCGGTGGAAGCAGCCTGTATGAGTGCTTCCAATGAAAGAATGGGGAGAGCATTTGTCACTGCGCAGAAGAAGGACACTGGGAACAGTCTTCGGCTGGTGGTGGGCGAAATGTGTTTTTGATTATAGCAGGAGCAACACAGCCACGAGTTGTTACTACTGCTCTCCAAGTTTGTGAAGCAAATGAGGAGGAGGATAAAAAGGCTTTAACAGAAATGTTCAAAAACAGAGATTGATTACGTGTCGAGGAAAGGAGTGAGGTGTGATTTGAGTGTGGTATGCAGTTAAGGGGAGTCTCACATTTGGGGGATATGGAGTTTGTAATTGAAGCAAACAGAGAAAAACTGGCTCCAGTCCAAAAATGCTGTGTGTGGTTTGTCAAAACACTTCCTGTTTTGAGGGGGATAAAAATCATGTTTTTCTAATGATGTTTGCTCATGAGGACATATCAATGCTTTTCACTAATGTAAGCCATAGTGAAGCTGCTGCATTTTGCTGCTCCATCACTCTCTCTCTTGCTGTGGCCTGGGCTGAGAAAGGCGGTCAGATCCTCTGTCCCCTCCCTTAGGGCTCAATGTGCTGAGGTCACACTTCTGAATTGCCTCCAAATGACTTCACTCAGAGAAAGCACCTGCTTCGGGCGAATCCCCATTAAATCACTCAGTGGCCATTGGGCGCCATAGACAGCTTCATTGAAGTGGGCTGTCCTCTAAGGGCCACAATTAGGAAACGGGCGGCTTTAGCTGCTCTTCTTGTAACATTGACCAAAAGCACTTTGCTTCTACTACTGAAATAACTGAGGACAACTTGAGATTGGTGTTTCTGGTCTCTTGGGACAGACAAGACTCTTAACCGTTAAGTCGGAGCTGTTGCAGTCCTGTAGTTCTTTAAATGGAGGAGACTTTACTCAGGTGAAACGACCTTGGATAAATAGGTTACAGATTGTTATTGCCACGAGGACAAACACGTCATAAAAATTCACCTAGATGGGATGAAAGACGCCCTCTAACAAAACAGATTATAAAAATGTTGCCCTTTCCTTTCTCCCAGACGTCAGACTCTTTATACCGTCTGCTATTTATAAACCAGGCTTGTATTTCTTGCGTTACTGTAACTAATATCAATTTTCTTCTTTCTTGTTTTTTATCTGACAGTTGAAGGACGGAGACCAAGGGCTGAGAGAAGTCACCTCAGATTTACCCCCTCCTCCCCTTCCCCTCCCAACCCTCTAAAATCCACAACAAACTTTCTACCCTCCCTTCTCCCTGGGACTCCGCTGTAACCTTTCAATGGATCAGAAAATTCAAGGGGCAAGTGCTTCTCCTGCCGGGGAGCGAGAGAAGGAGGGAGGAGGTGGTAAGAAGGAGGAAGATGGGGAGAAAAACAACGATGGTGGCACAGGTTCCACTGGAGCCGGTGGGACAGCAGACGACCCGTCCTTCTCTGTCAAAGAGAGCAGCATGGCCGATGGCAATCTTAAACTCAAAATCGGCCTCCAAGCAAAGCGCATGAAGAAGCCCCCGAAAAGCCTGGAGAATTTTGTTTGCCGACCAGCTTTCAGGGCAACTGTCCGGCACACCCCGCGCAGTGGAAGTAACACAAAAACCAAAAGTGCGACATCGGCTACAGGAGACGGAGCGGGCAGCCAAAACAAGACTCCCGCCACTCAACCCAAGGACAAAGAGAAAAGAGAGAAGAGCCCCTCTGTCAACAACAACAGCAAAGCATCTTCAGCTAATAAAACAGCGTCATCGGCAAACACAGCTGCAGCAAAAGCACCTACGCCTCCCCTTCTGCACCTTCACCTGGCACCACCAACACTCCTGCACCTGCTCAAGTCAACGGGAATGCTACAACTAAAAAGGTAATTATATAATCTGATTGTTCATTTGCACTCACGATGCAGGTTTTACAAAGTATGCAGTGGTTTCTAAACTTTAATATTAAGATTAAATAGGCCAATGTTTTCTAATTGGCAAGACTATCTAAGGAAGTCTTATTTCCAAGTGGTTATACAGGTCATAAGTTCGTAAGTTATCTATAAATATCACATATATTTTATTATTTATTAACTGTTTACTAACCATGTACCATAGGCCTTACTTTTTTTAATCAATCCTTTTATAATAAGTTATAATATGGATACAAAATGCTTTCTGCAACCTGTTCACTTGAGTCCAACCTCCTGAAATACGGCAGCATCAGTGGTTAGTGGGGAAGCCCAAGTAAATAGTAGGTTATTGGACTACTGGTCAAAAGATGCACATAAATTGCCCTTTAGTTTTCATTGTGTCTCCTGCCCCCTGTGTCTGTCCTGTCTCTCTCTCTCTCTATGGGCACATCCTCTCCTCCCCCTGCTCTGCTGACCTCTCAGTCTCGCTCTCCCTCCCTGTCCCCCGCCTGACCCGGATAAGTGTTATTGAGTGTGTATAGCTCCGCCTTTTGCATGCCAACGACGCACCAATGGGCAGGAGATCTCTTATCAATAAATTGGTGTTTGTTAGAAGACAGTGATAGCCCTCCTGAGCTGTGGCTGCTCTCAACTAGGAATGTTCAGTTTAGTGAATAACCCTGATCAAATGATAATAATACAGTCACATTCAAACCCAATTTTCTGCAAGTAGATTTTTTTTCTCTTGAATCTGGTCTTATTATCTTTGTCAAAAAGTAAACAGGTCCAAAGACTATTTTTTTTATCTTATAGTGCTGTTTGTAGTATGTATTTACATTTGTAGTGACCTTTTGTGTATTGTTTTGTTTCCAGGGGACACCAAAGACGGATGGCAAGTCCGACTCAAAGTCGGACTCAAAGTCAGCCAACACCACATCAGAGCGACCCCTGAATCTACACCGGCCTCCACCAGACAGCAAAACCCATTCAAACGGAAAGAAAACCTCCACTTCACAATCAAATGCACGGACATCTTCTCCTTCTCCACCTGTTAATTCATCTAAAGAACCCAGCTTTGATAGTGTAAAGCCTCCTCAGTTTACCTACAGTGCAGCTCAGAAACCCAGTGAGGACAAAAACGGACAAAACTGGGGAGCACCTACAGTGACTGAAAAGTTAGCTCAGCTCATAGCAACTCGGCCACCCACAAAGACTCCCAAACCAGTTAAACCTGCAAAAGCTGAGCCCTCTCCCCTTGCTCCACCGGTCCCCAGTTCAGGCTTTATGGCCCCCACAGCGAAACAGCGAGACAGGGCATTGGCCAACAGAAACACTTACTCCCGAATGGTTCACCTCTCACCGCCCCCTCCTGTGTCTCGGCCTCCTGGTAGGCCGTATGGGTCAAAAGCAAAGATAACATGGACAGTTCATCTCCTATTCCATCTCAGAGGAAAGAGGAGGGCGAAGGAGCTGTGAAAACAAGTAGTAACAACAACAGTAGCAACAGCAGCAGTCGCAGCAACAGCCCGGCTCTGAACTTCACTAACAACCGTCTCTCAGCCATTTCAAAAGAGAGCAAGAGTGACAGTAGCAGCACCAAGTCTCGTTCAGCTCACTCCTCTCCACACAGGACCACTTCATCGTCCGGCAACATTTCATCCTCCACCCCCACTGCAGAGCAGAGAACTGTAAGTCACCTAGGATCGCCCACTTCATCCCAAGGTCAACATGGCCGTAACAGTCCAGCTGTGACCGAGGAAACAAGTGCAAAAGAACATGAAAAAGACTGCCCCAGAGACCTGACCAAATGCCCACCTTCAATAGCCTCCGGAAAGCCAGAGGGAAAAGAGAAGGGGGCTGGTCATCAGTCAATGCAGACTGAACGAGGAAAGAGCTCTAGTCCAAGTAAACGCAGTCCCAATCGAGATAGTGGGAGACCAGGTCGAAACAGCAGTCCCCCTGAGCCTGTAAGACAGAGGGCACCTTCTCCAGAGCCAGATGATGATGAGGGCCCACCCACACCCCTCAGAGACGACTCTGCCGACTCCTCCATAGATTCTCCCTCAGAGCAGGACAGCAAACCCCTGAAGAAACGCAGGGGCAGGAAACCTCGCAACAAAACTGACAGTGATAGCAGCCACAGGAGCTCATGCGACCAGGACAAAAACAGCCGGCACTCATCTCCTAGTGCAGAGTCTCCTCCACCTGTTAAACGACCGGTGGGCCGACCTCCAAACCCAAATAAGATCAGATCCTCTTCTTACAGTGACATGTCAGACCTGTTCTCTCAGCAGCCCAGAAAACGAGGTAGACCAAAGTCTAAAATGCCAACACTAGATGCTCCGTCTCGAGGAAGACCCCCAAATAAATTCGCTCCATCAAAAGTTTTCCCATCTTTTCTGAAATCTAAGGAGGAACAAGATCCACCTGTTCTTCACCCAGAGGTGGACCTTCACCCTCCGCAGCCCATGCCTAGAAAGCGAGGGCGTCCTAAGCGCCTGCCTCCCACACTACCACAGGAGGGCCAGCCCCCCACACTGGCCCCTGAAGCAGGAGAAAGATTTCACAACAGAGGAAACGGACAGCTCATCATGAAATCCATTATAGGCAAAATCAATCAAATGAAGAGTGTCAAAAGGAAGCGCTTACTCAGTCAAATCCTTCTAAACCCGAGGGCAGAGGAGGCCCCCAAAGCCCCCCCTGTGGTCAACAATGTGGACGATCTTGCTGCTTCTTTTAGTGGGAAACTTGGCCCACAGATCAATGTGAGCAAAAAGGGCACAATATACATGGGCAAAAGAAGAGGCCGGAAACCTAAAGCCACCTCCAGTTCAACCAGTCCAAGTTCTGAGCCTTTTCTCTCACCAAGCACCAGTCTGTATCATCACCATCAGTCCCAGTCGCATCATCACTCATCAGAGGTGTTTCCCTCCCCCTCTCTATCCCAGTCCAGCGGCGGCCACAGCCCCCATAGCGATGCCAGCTTTGTGGAGCCCGGCTCAGTGCACTTTGGCAGCCATTCCCACTACTCAAGCTCCCACCACGGCCACAGCTCCTTCTCCTTCCCTCCACCTACTTTTTCTGCCCCAAATCCACGCAACCCAGGCCTGCTGTCATCGTCACTGGCCTCAGCTTCACAGAAAAAGTCTTGTCGTGGATATCACCACCACCACCATCATTACAGGCAGCATTATCATTACCACAAACTGTCTCCACCCAGACCTCTCCATCCCACCTCGCCTGCACCCCTCAACGAGCTTAAAGAAGCAACGCCATCACCTGTCAGCGAATCCCATAGCGAGGAAACGGTTCCCAGTGACAGCGGCATAGGAACGGACAACAACAGCACTTCAGATCGGGGAGAGAAAACCGGAAGCAGCTTGGGGGGACTCGGTTTGGCTCCTGGTCTTGGAGGTGGGCTGCTGATGCCAGGGGTGATTGGTTCAACTATGGGCCCTGGTGTCGGTCTCAACTCCAGAGGCAGGAGGAGGCATTCCGCTGTACTTATGGAGCACCCCTCGCCCTCGCCTTCTCCGCACGGCGCCAGAACTTCACCCGATCCCAGAAGACCTCACCCGGCTGCACCCGCCTCGTCGCTACTGGGGCACAAAGAGAAACACAAGCACAAGTGTAAGCGCCGCAGTCATCACGGATGCCCCGGTTATGACAAACTCCGAAAGCAGAAACGGAAGCGCAAGAAGAAGTACTTACAGCTGCGCTCCCGACGACACGATCCAGACTTTTTGGCGGATTTAGAGGAGATTGTAATCAGACTAAGTGAGATTCGGATAGCACATCGCACCACAGGGTTCCGATTTGGGAGTGGATTAGGTTTAGCGGGGCCAAGTAGACTCCCGGGGCTGGGTAGCAGGAGTGGTTTAGGAGCATCTGGTCCACCGCCTCATCATTACGTCCACAGAGATCTTCTACCCACAATCTTTAGGGTAAATTTCGGCAGTTATTACTCCCACCCTGCGTACTCCTGCGACCCGCTGCATTACATTCGGAAACCAGACATGAAGAAGAAGCGGGGCAGACCTCCCAAACTTCGAGACTCAATGTCCGAAGTTCCGTTTGTTCCTGGGCTTGGATTTCCTCTGTCAAGCGGGGGATTCTACCACCCCTCGTATGGCATGCCCTACTCCTCCAGCCCTCTCGGTTTAGGCTACTACCGAGGCTTCCCTCCCACGGGCCTGTTCTCGCACCCGCATCACCAGTCGCCTCATTCGTCAACTTCACACCACCATACGCCCACTTTCCCCCCTCCGCCGTCCTCCTACATGCACCACCCCTCGCACCTTCTGCTTAACCCGTCGAAGTTTCACAAGAAGAAACACAAGTTGCTAAGGCAGGAGTATTTGGGGAGCGGGAGGTCGCCTGTCCTGTTTCCGCCAATGTCTTCTGAGCTTTCATTTAACTGGCATCACAAGCATAAGCATAGACACAAACACAGAGAGCGCTGCGTTGAGGAAGAACGAGAGGAAGGGGGAGCGAGGGGGGCGTCTGTGGGGCGATCTAGTGTGGAGAGCGGGCCGTCCGGAAAGGGGAGTAGTGGTTTAAGTATGGGCGAGCAGCGGAGCCGCTTTGGACGTGACGCACCCGGTGGAAGTACAAGTAAGCAAGGTACCTCTGCCAACTCCCCGTCATCATCCTCGTCATCTTCTGCGGACAGGTACAAGCGAAAGGAGGGGTCGATGTCGTGTTTGGGCCCGTCTAGGTTAACTTTAGGCAGCAGCTCGAAAGCACACCACTCCGGAGAGTCCTGGTTCAGAATGGGCAGCGGCTGCGAGGCGGACTACGCAAAGCTATCCAGGGGTCATGCGGCGCCCACGCAAAACCCTTTCTCGGATCAGGGGGCAGAGGAGCAGGCGGGGTGCTCGGACAGTGAAGAAGACGAGCCTCTGTCGCCTTCGGAGGACGTGGAAGCCGAAAATGACTCGCCTAGCCTTACGAACCTGTTCACCTCCGCTCTGTCCCGGAATAACATGAAGAGTAGCAAAGGCAGGAAGATGGAGGGGGAGAGCACCTTTTCACGCCTGGACCGGGCCATTAGGAAGGACCGCTCCACTTCAGCAGAGAGGAGAGAGCTAGGTAAGACAATTGACTTCATTCACACATAGAGATGGGTTATCCTACTGACTGAATAATGGACTCCAAAGGGGGCGTGTCAAACTCGCTGAAGCTAACAATTTCCAGCTTTTTATCTGACACAAATTGTGCTTGAAAAAACTAAAAATGTTATGGAGTTCATGCAAAAACAACAATTTACATAGAACATTAATAGGAAATGTGTTTATATTAAAAAAAAAGGCAGCTAGCCCAATGATTTTGTCCCAAATTTTCAGCTAGCCCACTTATTTTAATCTAAATACAATAATTGGTCGACTAAAACACATTTTGGTCAACTAAGACTCCATCGACCGACTAAACTACTAAAGAACTACAGCATTATTAGATATAGTTTCGTTTTGAAAATACTTTATGTACAGTATACTGGAATTTCCTGACTATAATCAGCTACTTTTTTCACAAGCTTTGAACTCTGCGGCTTATACAACGTCGCTCAACTATTGTTTATAGTAAGTCTCATTTACTTACTATAAACAAGCATATACTTTTATTTCAGGTGTGCTTAATAGTGTATAAATTACAGTAGTTTGAATATCAAGTACTATATCAAGTAAAAGTTATGTTTTGAAGATTCAAATAAGGATTTAATGTGATATTTGTGAACTTTAGTGGCTAATTTTACTTACTGGCTGACAGTTAATCAGCACATTTTCCGACTAACTAACAAAATGACGCTATTTATGGTTTATACTGTTTCTTTTTTTTTATGTTTAGTAGCCTTTTATTTTCGTGCAGGCTTGTGTGCTACTTCTGTGCAGAACAATAGTCAAATCAGTCTCTCTCACAATCATTCTCAAGTGTTCTGTCTTGTGCTAAATGTAAAGTTCTTTGCGATATTTAGCAGAGTTGTTGTTGCTGCTATTTCTGAGGTTCTAGAAAAGTGCTGTGTTGTTATCTGGTATTGTCCCGTATAGATTACAAACTTATGATGATGTCTGAGGTCGTGCTTTCTCTCCGTAATGCTGCGGCTCTGTCTGAAAGCTACAGAGATCAATTGCACCAAATACTCATTCCTGAAATAGTTCCCGGTCAATTAACTTACTCTTGGACATGCAGATTTCTTATTTATAGCCGCACTGAGCTGCCCATTAGATCCATGACTTACCAGATAGGCTTAATTCTACCCTGAAACCTTATCTTATCCAAAGCCTGCATTGTTTCAAAACCATGTAAATCTCCAGTGTGCTGCTGAGAAATGTGGCGGTTTTCTCTGTAACTTTGTGATTTCTTCAGTTGTGGCCGACATCAGACTCAAGCTGTTGCTGTGTTTGAACAAGAAAACTCACTGGATGTCTGTGTTTTTAAGCGACAGATGCAGCATTCACACTGGAGGACATTTGGTAGCTTTTACTGGTGATTATGGCCTTGGCAGGAGAAAGCATATGTAATGTATAAGACAGGCTGTGGCACTGTCGATTGTGAAGCTGCAAGTTTATCCTCATGCAAAAGCGGGTGGTTTTTGCTAACTTTCTATATTTAGAAACTTATCCCCCAAAGCCACAAATGCAAGAGCCAGTCCTCTCCTTTCCCCCTATGTCAAGTAATAGTGCTGCTTTTGCAAAATGTAAAATTTTCTGGGTAACATACAGCAATTTGTTAAATGTTTTAAGGTCATTATGACTTTATTTGGTGTAATAATCTCGGTGGTAAAGCTTTTTATCTTAGTTTTGTATGAATAAAATTGGTGTTTGTGAAGAAAAATGACAAATAGAAGTTGATCGTTGCTGTTCTAAAACGGGACGCCTTTTCCCACTGTAGGACTTTTTTCCTTTCCTAGTACTTTTTTAGTTCTAGTCCCCATTTTAGGCTTGTTCACACACAGCAGGAATTATGGACTGGTTCCACATTTTAGGGACTGTTTTAGCTCCTGCTTTGGGACAGGTACTTTCCAGTCAGACCAGGAACCTTTTGGTGGTGACACAAGCACTTTTACAAAACTTCATACATACAAAACATACTGTATAAACATGTTTTATATGTTCTCACATTTAGATAAACATTCCTTAACCTTAAGAAAAAATATTTAAAAGCAGTAACTCCCAAAATATATTTATTTATTTTATACATTAGCCTAACTATTACTAAGAATTACAGCGAATAATTCAGTTTTATTGTTAATTTCAGTGATGTTTTTAGGTTTGTACAATATAGTTTTATGTGGAATCAAAAAAGACAACTTTTGTTTTTCCTAGCACCATTTAATTACTTATTTAAGTGTTCCAGATTATACAGATGCTAATGTTAGACCCACTTTCTGAAACTGTTGCTGTGTGAACACAAACAGGGGGACAGGGTAGTTCCTCTGACTAAACAGGAACTGGTGGAATGTTGGGACTAGTTCTTGGTACTTTAATGTGCGAAAACGCCTAATGTAAAAACAAATGAATTAACTGAATTACAGCAAAAACTTAGATGTCATGGGGTAATTTTCATTCTATGGACAGTTAAAACTAATCCTGTCATATAGATGTTTCATGTCCTTGTCTAAGATACAAATATAAACATGATTTAAATAGTAAAAGTGTAGCTTTGGGCATTATCAGAATGTGCAGTTGTATTAAGATTTACTTTAAACTAATGAAAAATAGAAAAACTACTTGAAAGCTTTGTTACTGGAGTATTAAATCATCTTGAGCTTTAACGTCACCTCTATAACACCACATAAAGAAAGTTCTAGTATTGGTGTTGAAATAGATGATGTCTGTTGTTGTTATTGTGGTATTGCAACACAAAGACGTGGTTTTTATTTAGTATTGAAACGGATACTAGGTGGTATATGCACGTCATCTGCTGTGACTATTACTACATTTGGCCTGGTTGACTTGATTTAGTTTTGTGATGAACTAGGTTTAAAAGGCACTTGAAAAGATATATATTTATTCTTTAGCAGCACATGTTGTGAAAAGATGCGAAGTTTAGAGCAGCAAAGGTTTTATTAGAAGTTCTGCTTACAGCCAGCTATCTTTTATTTGATTGCTTCTATAGTTTAAAGTGAAAACATGACAGCTACAAAACAATATAAGTTTAATTCATTCTTACTTTCCTTCTCTGCCTTTTGCACATTGTTGTTTTGCACTAGAAACAATTAGTTAGCTTCCAGATTTTCTAACGCGGCACATCAAAAGTCAGTGAGGATTTAACGCTGTCAGCCTGGCTCGATGTTTGTATTCTTGTGCGTGAGTGAGAAAGCTTGCTCTTAGGTCCTTTAAGGCCATAAGGTCCCGTCAATCGGAGGCAGAGTAATCCCGGATTAGAGCCCAGGACTCTGGGTCAGCTATCGGTCACAGACTGGACTCTGGAGATTGTGCGGGGCAAGGGTGGGGTCCAGACCGGCATCCAAGACAAGTGTGTGGTGAGAGACAAACTGTGAGGAAATAATGGGGGGGTGGCAAGGATCACGAAGCAATGCGCACTATGAACAGCTGTGCACTATAAACGCTATTTTAGTCATTTATATAAAGACCTTTTACCGTGTAAGTGATCTGATGGGGGAACTTATAATGTTTATCTTTGGTCAGGTTACATGAAGTTGAAGTGTTTATGATTCAACTTTTTCCTGTGGCTATGATTGACTTGTGTAGGTATGTCATTGTAGATCTGTAAAAAATAACATTTAAGAAGACAAATTATGATGTAGTAGCATACATTGTGGAGATTATAAAATAACATTGAGCACACTGCAAACCTAAAATACAGAAATGCCGCATTTTTCCAAGAACACAGGTTACTGGCACCAAACCTTCATCATGGTAAACCTCAGTAATTAGTAAATTGATCTACTGACTTCTTAAACTCCCCTTCTTCATATTGAAATAGCATGGTTTTCTTGCTGAAGCATTTGTGAAATTTTAATCCTACATGTATGACCAGCAGTATAGAGGGATTATCAGTCAACGTCACTTTCTTTGATTAACACAACAAAATGGGACAAGAGCTAGCTGTTTTGATCAGGTATGAACCGGTATAATACAATTCTAGCTCCTGAAGCTTGAGACTGTGTTTTTTTTGTCGTTTTTTCAGTCACCTAAATGTAACTTTTTAGAGTCGTAGGGTCAAATTTCATTCAAATATGTTGATTTAGCAGCATAACTTGTAGTTGGCTAACAACAGCGGTGGCTCGACTTGTTTTCACGGCTTGTGTCAATGAGCGGCAGTTCTTTCTGCATACCGGGTGCGTGCGCATCTCCTGTGTTGATAAACAAATAATCCTAATAGAAATACTTGGAAAAAATGCAAGCAAGTGCAGAGCTGTGGGTAGACAAATAGGAGAACTCATGCCTCACATGCAGGACAATAAAAGATTACTGCAAAAATCAATCAATCAATGAATCAAAATACAACTCTGAGTGTAACATTGATGAGGGATTAAAAGATTAAGACTTGGGTAAAACAAACAAGTTGAGCTTACATAATATTTTTCCTGTAAGAAACCGAAAGAAGAGAAAACAGCACACCTGCATATTTTCGTACAAGTGACTAAATCTTTAACTTCTACAGTTTTTCTTCCATATAAATTGTCTGTTTTGTCAAAAGCTGCTATTCTAACCTTGCACTATTTTTGGCAGGAACATCATTAATTCAGGGAAGAAGGTCTGAAGGTCCTGAGGCTGTGTTCTCCAGGCATCACCAAGCCTCTCTGTTCCACTCCCACGGCCCAGCCTCAGCCCCAGACCTGAGCGCCTCCCTGCCCCACCTCCTGTCCCTCCGCGACAAGTCCTCCAAACGCAGCCTGCACCACGTCAACAAAATCCTCCGCGCCAAGAAGCTCCAGCGACAGGCACGGACGGGGAACAACGTGGTGAAGAAGAGGGGACCGGGACGCCCTAGAAAGCACCCGTTACCTTCCCCTCCGCCCTCCCCGTCCCCACCTCTGGATCTACTGGAGCTGAGTCACAACCGGCAGCGGGACAGGGCGCCCGAGAGAGCTTCGGGAGGAGGCAGGGGATGGGAAGGGGACTCGGTCAAAAATACCATCGAATGTGTGGTTCAGGGTCAGCGCAGGAAAAACCAAAAGAGGAAACACTGGGATGGAGAGGAGGATGAGGAGGAGGAAGAAGAAGAGGAAGAGGAGGGGGAAGTGGTGGAGAGCGAGGAGCGAACGGAGAGAGACAAGACTTTAGTGTCCAAATCTGGAACGTCAAAAACATGGCCCACTTCAGAAGAGGCTCAACAGCATCCAAGGTGAATAGTCTTTACACATCCATGCTTATCTAAACTTTTAAACCGAACATTATATTACAACTGAATCAAAATCCCAACGTGAGTTGACGATAAATCTAAAGACTTTTAATTTTGTTATAGCTGTAACTTATTCTGTCTGAACCTTTTTCTCCCAGCGATCTCTTTTACTGTTGGGTAAGTTAATGACCTAAAATTCTGAGCTGAGAGGCAAAATATAATTACTTCCTGGTTAGTAATAGATTTCGTAACAACTGTAAAATACTTAATTGAAAGAGATGATACTAGTGCTGGGCTATATCTGTTTTTTCAAATACAAGTTGTTTCCAGCCTACTTCTCTTAGCCTTGAGTTGCCAGGTTTATGACTTTATAGCGACTTTGAGATTATTTTTTCATAGTTCTTATGAATTTTTTGTTGTGATTTTTTTATTGGCTGCACTTTTAGGTCATAAAAGAGGTTAACTTTAGCTATTTTTCAGGTTTGATTTAGTAAAATATATCCCTTTATGACTGAAACATAGATTTTTAGTCACACACAAAAGAAACACAGTCACACACAAAAGAAAACGTAGATGCACAACGAAATGTTAAATACATACAATAAGTACTTTACGCCTTCTTTATGTCAATAAGTCATGAAAAGCCAAGCTTGAAGTTACTAAAATGGGTAAGTTTTGGGTTTGGGCTTGGGGTAGATTAAGATTTACCGGTTAAACTCAAAGAAAATGTTGCCACGTGGTTTCAAGCAAAAATTTTGATTATTTTACATTATGACTTTTTGTAACATATTTACGTAAGAAAGGTGCATCTACTTTTTCTGCGGAGACTGGGCTTCTAAAAGTTATTAAGTTTAGGAATTGTTCGAAACTTACTGTACAGTCAGAGACACCTACTGTTCAAATTTATTATTTGAACAGTAGGATTATTTTATTAACTTTTTATTGAAGGGTTGAGGTCACTTGTTTTGGGATGTTTTTTCAAAGACTTAGTCGCTTGTTTCTAACTGAAAATATGGCAACACTGGCCAGCCTTTGATAGTTGAAGTTTGTCTTTGACAGTGAAGAAGCAGATGGCTCCAAGAAAAGTCTGATGTATATTTTTTGCCATATTGCTTAGCCCTTGATACAACAACATGCAAGCTCCCCATTAAAATTCCTATAATAGTTTGGACCACTTTTATTGGAACAGATGTAGACCCCTTAAAAATTCTTAGATCTTTACCTGTGTATGACTGAGTTAAACCACTACAAACATTTTCAGTGTTTTAATCATCTCTCAATTGAGAAAGCTTCAGTTGTTGTGTGTATTCTGACCAAAATCCTCCTACCTTTCAATTTATAAACAAATCTAATCCCATTTTGACTTACCTAGAGATTATACAGCTCAACCAAGATTACAAATACAGAATCATCTTTATTTTATTTCCCAATAGAGGATGACGTTGCAAAACTAAACTTTTGCAGCAGCGTGACCGGTTTCAACATTAAAACAACCTTTCCACTGTACCTAAAGTGCTGACGTGTAAATGTACTGTACACCGGACCACATAGTAAGTCCTTTTGTCACTGTTTTATTTTAGCCCGGCTGAAGACAAGCCAGATGGCCAAGGCTCCCCCGAACGGCCAGGAACTGTCCCCAGAGAACAGGCCCCTTCCATCCCCGTCCCGAGCCAACGAGAGAAGAGACCCGCCAGACCCCCAAAGAAGAAGTTTCAGAAGGCGGGGCTCTACTCTGATGTTTACAAAACCGAGGAGTGAGTGTTGAAATTTAAGCTGAAATAATTTACTATAGGTTTCTTGAAATACACTTGTCACACTAGGTAGAACATGAGAATTTTCTTGACTGTTATTTAACGTAATTGTAATGTGTAATTTATCTTTTTTGGCTACTAAACTGTGTATATGGTGTTTAAATAGCCTTGCGTACTGTTCTGAGTCATTTTTTGGCATTTTTAGTGCAAACTGAGCAAATTAGCAAGTTTCAGGTCAAATAGTCACAAATCGGCTGTGTCTAGACTGTGACATCAGTGGGTATTTTCCACTCAAACCTGAGAACCATTTGCAAACACCTGCTGTCAATCCAATCACACTGCTGTTCTGCACTCACAGCCCCTCCTTTTCTCTTTTTTCTTCAATGAGTTTGCTGTGTTTATGGGTGGAGATTAGGGGGTGAGCTTCACTTTAAAGTTGGGGTAGTTAACTTTTTTAGTTGTAAATTAGTAAATTTAATGTTTTCCACTCAAAAGTATATGGTAAATGCAGCTGTTTGTGAAAAGATGAGGCCACTGAGTACTGTCTGAAGTGAACAGTATAGAATTTTAATTCTAATCTGGTGCCGAACGCAGCGCTCTGATTGGCTGAGCTTGGGTGGCCCTCTCCAGTTTCACTTTGGTGTTTGTAAAATTAAGTTTATAAGCCGTAATTGCAACCAAAATGAATACACGTCGATATTAGCCAAGTGTTGAAAGATTTATTAGTGGAAGTTGTCATATTTAAAACCTAAATCATGTTTGCAGTGTGAAAATCAGCTACCCCATCTTTAAGGACCTGTACCCATTTTTAAAATAAGTGTTGCCCCAGCACAGATATATGTTCTAACATCTACCTGTTTCTGAGTGAAAATTAGATTATAGTTTCTCAGATACAACAAACTTATCATTTTGTTCCCTAAAATCCAGGAAGCATGCTTCTTGTTATTGTTGTTACCATGGCTAGTTGAGGTAAGCTTGACACCAAGATTACACAGAAACAGTTATGATGTTCAGAATTTATTCAGTAAACAAGCAAAACATTTGGCTTCTCTCAAACCTAAAGTTGGGGTAGCTAACATTTTCAGTTGTAAATTAGTAAATTTTGTGCTTTCCCCTAAAAGGTATATAATAAATGCAGCACTTTGTGAAAAAATGAGACTACTGTGTGCTGTCTGGACTGAATAATGAAGAATTTCAGTTCTCATCAGGAGCCAAATGCAGCTCAGCTCTCCTCTCCAGTTTCACTTTATTGTTTGTTAAAAGACATTTATAACATATAACTGCATCCAAAATGAATACATGCCAACATTAACCACCTTTAAAGGTGCTATACGCGGTTTTTGCTTCCTTAATGTAAACAAAAAGAAATAATTCATTTTAAACTCCTTGCATCAGTCAATATGTTTTGCTCACTTACCTGATGCATTCTGAGCCTCCGAATTATTCAACATGATGTGTTTTAGGCTTTTATTAACAGCTGTTAGGAAACGTTGCCAGTATGCTAAAGGCAATTATCTACAATGCTAACAACAACAGCTACAGACAAACTGAAATTTACATACGGGACATTATTAAACAGAGACAAGACTTTGTAGACTAATTTCCTTCTGAATTGATACATTTACAAGATATCTGTGCTGGGGGAAGGTGAGGTAGATTTTAAGTTATTTTACTGGAAAAAAATATCTGTAGTGCCTTTGATTAAATAGCTGTTTAACTTTTCTTTTTAATTTTGGGTTCCCAGCTTTTAAATGAAAGTTGTCTCTGCAATACCTAAAGCATATGTTAATGATTTAGAGTTCATAAGATGGCAAAGTAGGTTATTTTGGTGTTTGAAAAAAGCTATTAAATTACTGCGTTTTGCTTTAAAAAATCAACACGGTTCAAAACAACATTATGGAAATCACAAAACAATCTATTTACAACACATTTGTAATTCCAGCTTTCATAAATGCAAAGCTGTTACATTACTGTGCTTAACTTTGTTACTTGTGCTATTGTGTTTGCTGATGCTGCTATCAAATTAACTTTGCATTTCCAAACACTGTGCCGTCCTGATTTACATTTTAACACTTTTCATTGTGTTTTTTTTTTTCTCCGCAGCCCCAAAAGTCAGCTCCTACAACTGAAGAAGGAGAAGCTGGAATACATCCCCGGTGAACACGAGTATGGACTGTTCCCTGCCCCTATACACGTCGGTGAGGAGATTATAAAACATGTGATTTTGCATTAGCTGCCGGTCGGGTTTACCACACTGTGAGGAAGTAGTAGCTCAGTCAAATCTTCTCAATGAAACACCCTTTGGACTTTCCCTGGTCTGACATGTGAAGAAGAGGTCAAGACTGTAGACTTGCTTAAACATGTTAGAAATAGTCTGGTACGGAGAGTAAGCTTGTGGGAAACAGTTTATGCTGTGTCATTAACCTTTGAATGTTCATATTTCAACACATACAATGCTTTCCTTTAAATGTGCCTTGACAAGCTATTTACTGTTGTCTGCACTGAAATGTTAACAATTTAATGAGGGCTGCAACAAGTTAACTGATTAATTGTAACCATCATGAGCTGTCAGAAGGGACTTTATCGCTCTGACAAAGTAATCAATGCAAAAATAACATTGATGTCTAATTTGGTCAAACTTTGATAAAATCTCCTCCTCACAGACCTTTCACAATTTAAACAACTAATCGATTAATCGAAAGAAATAATCAACAGACTAATGAAATACCAATATACAGGTGTTAGCTGCAATCTTAAAATTAGGGTTCGTTCTGATTTTAACTTTTACTGCAAAAAACGATGAATGTAAACATAGGAGCTTATAATTTGATATGTTGTGACAACCTATGAAGGTATAATTAGGCATTTGTTGGTACAATGTCATGATATTTTTGGCTCTTACGTCCCTATCTTAAAAAAAAAAAAGACACTTTTCAAACATTTAGCAATCCATCTCACAATATCTTTTCAAAACGATTTTCACTGTATCCCAGGGGTGCACAAACATTTTTCACCAAGGGTTTTGGAAAATATAAGAAACAGGGCCACATAATACATAGAAATGAAGTGAATCTTAAAAAAAAAACAAGCCATAGAACTTTACACATAACATAACACAAGGGTGGGCAACCATTTTTCTCTGAGGGCCAGTTTCAAATCTAACCTTGCTTAAAATGACATTGATTTACAGTTTTTATCTGAATTTGAATGGTTTTGCGTGCAGTACGGAGAATATTTCACTGGTTTCAAAGCATTTCTGACTGATTATAAGTGACTAAATACATTCGCCAATAAAATGTTCTTAACCCATTGGAAAGTGACAAAGTAAAAATCCTAGGATCAAGGAATTTTAAAGCTGGGGTAGCTAACTTTTTTACTTGTAAATAAGTAAACTTTGTGTTTTCCACCAAAAAGTACATGATAAATGCAGCACTTTGTGAAAAAATTAGCCCACAGAGTACTGTCTGAATTGAATAATAAAGAATTTTAGTTCTAATCTGGAGTCGAATGCAGCGTTCTGATTGGCTGAGCTTGGGTGGTCCTTTCCAGTTTCACTTTAAAAGAGAAAAAAAGAGGGTTTTATGTCAAAATTGCAACCAATCTTAATACATATTGATATTAACAATGCGTCGAAGGATTTATGAGAGAAAGTTGTCAGATTTAAAACCTAAATTTTGTTTGCAGTGTGAAAATCACCTACCCCACCTTTAACTTACCTTAAGATACATTTTTGTAGTGTTTCTGTAGGATATTTAATCTATTATTTTGTTCATTTATTGTAATTTTGATACAGGCACACAGACAGACGCTTCATCGTTACGTCAATCAAAAAAACAGATAAAAGAGTAACACCTATTGTCATAAATGTGTCAAGGGTTGTTTTTAGGTCAAGATAACAGAATTGTCCAAATTGACTGTAAAAAATAGATGCTTTTTTTTTGTAATTTGGTCCAATTTAACAGTCTGAGGGCCAATTAAAAAGCATTCAAGGGCTGCAGTTTGGACATGTCTGTTGAATCCTGTTTTTCAATCCTTTTTTCAGCCTTGTTTTAGCTGCACTTTTTAAGTCAAACTATGTATTACTTTATACACATTTAGCTATATCCTGCTTCATAGAACGTCAGAAGTCTGTGAATGTATTGTTTTGTGTTTATTTAATCTCTCTAATCAAATGCCCCTTCTTTGTTCTTCTGGTTTCAGGGAAGTATTTGAGACAGAAGCGCATTGATTTCCAGTTGCCTTACGACATCTTATGGCTGTGGAAACACGATCAGGTGATTTGTCCAATAATTAGTACAAGTTGTTGCAGCTTTTTCTGCTCTAAGCCTTAGGCAAGGTTTTTTTTCTAAACAGTCTGATTGATAAAGCATCTGTTTCTTTGTGTTTAATCACTCATTCTTTATTGTGCTTTTGTTTGTTGCAGCTTCACAAGAGACCTGATGTCCCTCTTTACAAAAAGCTTAGATCAAGTGAGTTCAGCCTTTTCTCTTTTGATAGAACCAGTATGTCCTGATCATTTTAAATCCTTTCATTATGTCTTTGTTCCTCTGTTCTGCTGCCAGCTTTTGTTAGCGATAATAAGCTAAATCTTTATTTAATTTTATTTTAAGCAGGAGTAAAGGGTGAACCTCTGTTGTGCTTTTGTGTCTTTTAGATGTGTACGTGGACGTGAAGCCTCTTTCTGGTTACGAAACGACAACATGTAACTGCAGAGCCCCCGAGGAAGCAAAGGAGAAGGGCTGCCTGGACGACTGCCTAAACCGGTAAACAAACATCTCCGACTCTAACCTGTGCTTTCAGAACAATACTGTTGTTGTGTTCTTGGGCAAGACGCTTTACCCACTTTGGTTACCGTAATTTCTGGACGATACACCACTCGCAAGCTTTGAACCCTCCGGCCGATACATTATAAATTCTCATAAACTTATGCAGCCTATATACTGTATGTACTTTTTCTCATTTATAAATCTCAATAGTGTGAATATTACATCATCTATGCGTCAGTTTGTAGCTCAACTGTTACTGTATTTATAAATGATAGCTAATCAGTAACTAATACAGGGTTTGTACAATCATAGAAATCTTGGACAAGTCATGGAAAATTAAAATCCAGTTTCCAGTTCCTGAAAAAGTTTTGGAATTTTACTGGGTATGGTAAAGTTTTGGAAAATTACAACAAAAGGGGCTCGAAACTAACTTGTTCCAGGGACTAAAAAATAGAAGCAGGGAGGATTAGGACTTTTCACTGACACAGTCTCACTCTTGTTTGGTTAGGACATAGAAAAAGCACGAGCTAAAGAAAAGTTCCTGTTGAAATTTGGCTAAGTTGTAACTGAATCAAGTTTAAAACATTTTCATTTGCCATATATGTTTAGAAATCTGTAAAATTATTGTATTTAATTCCTAATAAGTTAATGAAACAAATATTTAATTGATAAGTCATGGAAATGTTGACAATTGTTTTGGAAAAGATGTCAACCACATCTCTGTCAGTCTGCTGTTATGTTGTCAAAAGTATCAAAAACAAATACTTGTCAGATACTTGAGTTTTGTGATAACTAGAATAAATAGCATAAATAATGTACTATTATTTTTGTGTTTAAAATTATACCCTATTGCCTAAGACTGGGCGATATAATGATAACACCAGTTAATCATAGTTACAAAGAAAAATTATATAAGGGATTTAAAACGTGAGGGGAAAAAAGCCGATTTAATCTGTTAATCTTAAATTGCTGGACGGAGCTGTAATGATACACCTAAAAAAAATGCCAAAATTCACTTTCTCTGTATATATTTTACAGTTTTACTTTCTAATCAGCAGGCTTAGAAAGATCTTAGAAAAAAAGATGCAACTTCAAGGTTCATACCTCAATTGTTCATACCTCAATCGATCAAACTGACTAATAATATGAACTGATTGTGTAGAGAGTTGAGCCCAAGTGACTGTACATTAGTCTTGTAAATGTTCAGGTGTTTGTATTTGCTTGTGTCTAGATGTTTTATTTTATGTCATGTCTTGTATGTCCTCTTATTTTCGCTACCTTGAACCTTGAATCTTGAACCTTGAAATAAGACAGGCCACCTTAAATTCAGCCTACGAAAATTGTGAATCTAACATAAGATATAGGGCCAATGGTTGTTAATTGTAGGGTTGTGACTATAAAAGTTTTAGAACCATCACAATCGAGTTTGAAATCTTTTGTGCTATTTGTGATGACATTAGTCTACTCCAGAGAAGCTGTAGATTTCCACCAGTATAAAAAGTGAATTAATTTTCTGATGTCTGAGAATGCTGTACAAATCAGATCTGTTTATAGATAAATGTTTTTTTAATGATTCAGTGGACTGTCTGTTTCCAGGATGAGTTTCGCCGAGTGCTCGCCCAGCACCTGTCCCTGCGGCGATCAGTGTGATAACCAGCACATCCAGAGACACGAGTGGGTCCAGTGTTTGGAGCGGTTCAGGGCAGAGGGCAAAGGCTGGGGCATCCGAACCAAAGAGACCCTTCGCTCGGGACAGTTCATCATCGAGTACCTGGGGGAGGTGGTCAGCGAGCACGAATTCAGGTGAGAACAACTGTGCCCAAGCATAATGTAGTGTTGATCATGCCACGGTCAGCTGACTGGTGTTCATTGTCCTTTTTTGTCTTTTTCTTTAAAACATTTTAACACACTGCTCCTCATTGTTAAATCTGTACCTTTCTAATGGTCAGTGAGAGTATTAAATGTATTTATGTTATGTTCAAGTAGTCCAACAACTGTTAAATCTCATTCTAAATTACTGTTACTATGGCTATGGCCATCGTCATAGCAACCGCTAAACAATTGCTCAACTGCTCTGAGACAACGAGCTTCATATAAAACACAGAACAAAACTAATATGTTAGTTAAAGCAGACTGTGATCAAAAGAAAAGCCAGTCAGCTCTTATCCCAAAGAGTCATAAAGTAACTCACTCGACTTTTTGTTTCAAGTTTGAAAAGATAAATATATTTAATAACTAGACAAAGACACCAGGAAGTCCTGCTTTCTGAGGAAGAAAACAGTTATTGCTAATTATGAGAAAAGAAGTCTGTATAGCAGCCTCTAAAATGAAGCTAAGCCCCAAATAACCTTTTTAATCTGTTAAGCATATTGTGTTTAAAGGACCTATACCAGAAATAATTCATTTTCCTACTTCAGTCTACATGTTTTGCTCACTTACCGAATACGTTTAGAGCTTCCGAATAGTTCACCACAATGTGTTTAAGCTTTTTTCACAGCTGTTAGGACCGAGATGCGCTTTTATGCTAACAGTAATTAGCCACAATGCTAACAACAACTACAGATGAACTTAGGGGATAAGGGTGAACAAACGGGACATTATTTGGCAGAGTAATTTCCACCTGAATAGGTACATCAACAAGATATCTGTGCTACAGGGAAATTGATTTTAAGTTATATAAGTTGAGTATAGTCCCTTTAAGCAGCATTGCCTGCTGTTCCGGGTCTTTTTGTTGTGGCAATTTTAGTGCAAACTGATTTAATGAGCAAACTTCAGGTGAAATTAGTCACAAACAGACTGTAAACATAATTTCTACACTCTTATGTGACATCAACATTGATCTGTCCACTCAAAGCTGTGTACAAACACCTGCTGTCAAACCACACACACTGCTGCTCAACCCCTCCTTTCACCTTTTCTTCATGCTTTTCCAGTTTGAAATGCATTTAGTTGGTTAGCTTCATTTGACACTTTCAAAGCATTGTTCTTCGTGGTTTTAAGCTTTCATAAACAAATGCTCTGAAGTTATAACAGAAGCGTGTTTTCTTCCAGGAGCCGCATGATGGAGCAGTACTTCTCGCACAGCGGCCACTACTGTCTGAACCTGGACAGCGGGATGGTCATCGACAGCTACCGTATGGGCAACGAGGCGCGCTTCATCAACCACAGCTGTGAGCCCAACTGTGAGATGCAGAAATGGTGAGTGCCATTTCAAACGGCTTTAAACCAGACTGCTCCTGACGCCCGTGCCATGGTGCTTTTTGGGATCCTACCAAAGTCCAGATTTGGCTAAGCGCTTTATGTCCGTCCGGGAGCCAGCGTTTGAGAGCCAGGCAAGATGGAGGAAGCTCTGGTGAAAACAAGAGCCTCTATTTTCACAGTCAGAGCACATTACAAATTAGTGCACTTGACAGTTTTCTAGAGGGATGCTTCTCAAACTGTGGTCCTTTGCCTATTCTGTATATGTTAGATCTATTTTAGTCTAGTTCTATAATGGTCCAGGCCTATTTCAGTGCAGTATCTTTCAGTTTAGTCCTGATGCTGTATATGTTTTTTGCTGTTTTTATTATTCTATGCATTCGTGACTTTCTTCCTTTGCTAAAGGTGTCTTCACCAGATTAAAAAGAAGGAACCTTATGTTGCCTTTCAATCAGTGTTAGAGTAGGGCTGGGCGATATGGACAAAAATGTACATATACAAATCACAATATCTTTGAAATTACATATTTTAAGTGGATTTTTTTCTAAGCTTACAGTCTGCTAATTAGAAACTAGAAATTTAAATTTTCATGATAAAAAATTAATTTTAGCCGTGCCTTTTGATGAGTAAAAGTTCTAGTTTAGTTAAGTTTGTAATTTGACTATTGCAACAAAAAGAAAACTTAACTGATCTTCTCTTTCTCTTTGTCACTTCTTTCTGTAACTTTTCATCTGCTTTTCATCAGTTTTAGGAGCTCTTTTTCACCAGTGATACAATATCTTGATATGTACAAAATGGCCAAATTTATATCTTGTCCAATATATATCTCGATATACGATATATATCGATATATCACCCAGCCTTATGTTAAAGTATAAGATTGTTTGCGTGATGATTAAATTGACCCTTCCAGTTTTGACCTGTTTAGAAAAGCTGATATGGAATAAGCATTTTATCCCAGTCATTATGATAAAACAGCAAAATACCAACTTTAATTTTGATGTTTTTAGGGTGTGCAGACAAATGGTTGTACAAACTGAATGTCAGTATCTAATGTTTAGCTCAATTTTGTGAAAGTTGCTTGAGGATGGCGGTGTTGTGGTGCTTAATGAGGTAAAACAAAAAAATTTGATTGTGAAAAGATTTATGGTTTGCTATATTTTTGGTGAAATATTGTCCAGAATGATTGTAGATTGAAGAAAGCATATATACTTAAACTTAGCTCACGTGTTTAAGTAGTTGTCAGATGTCAGAACAACTTATCTATTGCTAACTTTCCCATTGAAAATACAGTAGAGTTAATGTATGGAAAAGTACCAGCCTGTTGAATACAAGCACTGTTTACTAACACTTGTAGTAGACTAGATTTATAGAGCATTGTGATTAGTCATCGCTTCTTACTGTGGAGTTTCTATCTTCAGCTCAAGGTCAACTAAGCTGCAAGATTTGGCCCACTGGAGTAAAATGAGCCATACACTGAACTATATTTCAAAGAAACAAACCTTAAGCAATGGCAGAGATGCAAATAAAAGAGCCAAGCTAAATGGTCTGGTCCTCATATTTGCTTAGTAAGATGCATTTGTCCAGTACTGCAAACAAATTCTGCTCCGGACCAAAATTGCAATTTGTGGTCAGGTTGAGTCGTGCACTTGGGAAGTTTGTTTGTTTTGTGAAAGCAACCGGATCGAGAGCGTAACAAAACCAGAAAGTGAACAGTGACGCAATCCACGCTGAAACACACATGAGGCTCAGAAACAAAACATGTATGTGATTGATAACGAGACAGAAAAACATGTGAAAGTAAAAGACCAGAGGCTGATCATAGTATTACAAATTATGATTACAAGACCACATAACACTGTTATCAATGATTATATTGATTATTATGGCCTATATTCATACATTCATACTTTCGTCATGATACAAGACGATCGTGATATGAGAGGCTACATACACATGATATTGCAATACACAGGATATTGTGTCTTCATATTAATTAAGTAATGCAATTTTTTTACAGTAACATATGAATAAAAATTAAATATAGTCAATGTGCCTTGCGAAACAGTAGGTTTATGGTTCAGAATTATTACGAACTACAAAACTTCTGAAATCATTCAAGAAATTCAAAGGTGAAGCTTATTCAAATGTTTTTACTTTTTAAATCAAATTAATGTCTGGCTTGTAACACAAAAAGTCTTCCCTTTCCTATTGATTCTTTTGGTGCTGATTGATTAGGAAAGTTTGTTGTTGACTCAATCCTGAATCTTGTTCACAGCAGCTAATCTAACAGCCTAAAAGTACATTTAAAATTTCTTCAACTGTGCAGTTTATTGATACATTAAAGTATTGCGATACATGTGCTATCATACGATATGGTACGATTCAATTGTATCACGATGTATCGCAAAGCAGTATATTTCCCCGCTCTATACAGTATTTATTTATACAATTTGTTGAGCAGATGGCATACCATTCAGAGCTCCTTTTACTAAAACAAATGAGTTTTTTGTTGCATTTCCATCTTTACTCTGGGCATATCGAGCGATCTATGGCATTTGGCTTGTTCTCTTTTCTCGTCTCTTCTAAATATCGGTGCTTCGACACTTCGCCTGTCAATGACCCTAAGCCTGTTAATGTGAGGCATAATGTAGAATGGAAGCAAGAATATAAAGTCCAACAAAATCTGCTTTTTTGTTCAGATGTGACCCAGATCGAGCAGTGCTGTGTCTTTCTTGCGGTTTTCCTGTGTGATTCTGGTCCACAGAAGCAGATGTACTTTCTACTGATGCGATTGGATAAACGGTGTATTGTGAACTTGAACCGCTCCAGCTTAGAAAAAACATTACAATTTCTGTTGCAACTTTGGTTCCCAGTCGAGTTTTGTGAATGCAGCCTAGGGTGCTGGTCTGTAGTCTTGTCTTGAACCCTTCAAAAAAAATCTGTCCCCTGCTGGAACACATAATTGAAAAACCCTGGCATTAGATTAAACATAGAGCAAAAACAAAGCACACTTGAAGCTACAACTTGAGAATTTAATAGCTTAACAAAAACCTTTAACTTTAGTAATCGGTAGCATAAAAACTGTTATGTTCCTTTGTATAAAACAACTGGGACTCTCAAATCCATTATTTTACATATGAACAAACAAAACAAAGACTACCCTGCTGTTTTGTACGTCTCTTTATATTGTGCCGCATTCCCGCGTGCACAATAACCAGAGTAATTGAAACCTTAATAGATTAACAGTTATTCCTTTTTTATTGCTACCTGTCTGTCGAGGTCGTCTCTCGCGGCTCTCGTGTTTCTCTCGTTTCAGTATCGTGTGCCTTTTGATAGACACACGTGCGGCAGGTGTTCCCATTGTAAAGGAGAAAGCTTCGCCACTAAACCCCGGCCGTATTAATGTGGTTGTGCCGTGGTAATCTGATGACATCACCTCGGCCACTTTCCGCCAGCGTTCGGAGACTTTGAATGGCTTAAAGGGCCAAAACTATTTACTCCTTTCCTGAGGGATTGTTGTCTCAGCGCGGCTTAATCTAGCGCCGTCGTGGGCCCTGCCAAGTCAGCCTTTTCTTTCCCCAACATAGAATGAGTGACTGGTAAAATGAATGAGAATGTGGAGAAAAACAAATTACTATGTGGTAGGTAATTCTAATGTTTGGAGGACTGAGCCAGGTTTCCGCTTAAAGTTGGTGGAACTGATTTTTTTAATGTAAATAAGTAAACAAATTGCATTCACTTGACATCAGAACATTTTAAAGTAAAGTTGATTATAGTGAGTATGACAGTTGTCTACAAAGTTCCCATTTTAATTTAGTTTAGTATATTAACACTAGTTGTAAAATGTTAGCTTTACATGAATCAAGAACAAGTTTGTGAAGAAAAGTTCTGCTCTGATAGAAAAATGCATCGTAATAGACAATGACTGCTAGTTCTTAGATAAAGGTGGATATTTCCTTTTATACAGTAGCATTCCTTATAAAAATTGACATTTATTTGCTAAGTACTTAAAATGGCAGCTAAAATATGTCACTTCATCAATCTAAAGGCTTTGCGTGAACATCTGTGTCACTTCTGACTTGAAACGCGATGGCCATTGAACAGAAGCACTTCACAATGAGCGGCTCATATAATAATGTAGGCCAGCGGTCGTGGCTCTCGCGTGTTGGAAATGAAAGACGCGGCGAGCATCGAGGATTTTCAGCACAAAGCCTGACAACTCATCCATCTTGTCACAGAAGAAAGATTACATGTGGCTCGGCCTTGGATACAGCTGTAGCGCCTCAAGACAATGCGCTGAACCAGCTTTTTCACCCCATAAGAAGAATAAATTATCACGAGGCTGGCACATAGAACAGAGCGCTTTATTCTTAGAACAATAGTGAAAAGCCAGCGCTGGGATTCGATGGAGTAGGACAAATCGCGCATTACCACGTGTTGAAAAGTGTCCAGCAGCACAGCCAAAAAAACTGGGGCACCTTGTCTTTTAGTTCTCATTTAATTAAATTCTGGTTTTAAGACAAACATTTATAGGCAGTGAATCTTGGAGCTCACAATCCGTCCTGACCTTTCGTTTGAAGCTTTTGTTACATTCTGCCGCCGGGACGTTGCTGCGAAACATTTTTGGTGCACTATTTGACTGTGAGGTGTGAATTTGACACCCCTGCTGCCTTTGACTCTCAGGATGTTACGTAAGAAAGTTCACCTGCTTTTCCTAAGGGTCAAAAGTACATGGTTATAATAAGTATCAGTACAATCATTCAGTTATGACCTATAGTTTGGACACACCTGCTCACACTCTAGTTTACTGTTTTGGTTTGTCATTGCAAGAGAGTTTTGTGATTTATGACATGAAGAGGACAGTAAAAGACTATTAAGAGACAGATAATGTAGTTGTGGTGTCTCTGATCTGCCAGTCCTTCCTACATTGTATCAAACAAAATAAATAGTTCAAGGTTTCTTTATTAGTACCAGGAGCTACATTTATTTGCAGAGAAGACGTACCTGTCCAAAACATTAAAATCAAGACAAAACATTATTCAAAAATTACATTACATCCCTAAGTCTACAGCAGGGCTATTCAAATGGCAGCCCAAGGTCAAATGTGGCCCACTAAGCATTATATTTTGGCCCAGCTTGATAGGATCATATTGCCTGATAAGCTGAGTTTGTTGTGCCCTTTGTTTAAGTTATTCTGTAGCCTATGCATCATTTGATCCAGACTCTGTTAAACCATTTAAAATGTTAAGACCTTATACTGTACTCCTGGTTTAGTCTTCGCACAAATGTTGTGGATGTATGTATTTTACATCTAATTTAATCCAAATGTAGACTAGTCTTGGTTTGGAACAGTGTTGGACAATAAAAAACTTAGACTAATGGTAGGAAAGGGTGATAGTAAAAGTAATTTGTGCATATCGAAAGTAAAACACATTTGTAGTTCAGTCTTGTGGTCCGGCCCTCACACCATAGTCTTCTGAAAAATCTGGCCCACTGGTAAATATAAATGAATAGCTCTGGTCTGCAGCCGTCCAATGGTTCGCACAAAGCCACAAGGTTCTGCTCAAGGGTGAGATCCTCTAAACAATATTCTTGTTCAGAGATCGCTGCAGATACAAAACTGTCCCTGTATTGTTTAGTTTTCCCCGAGGGATCATGAAGTGTCGCTCAGAGCGATGAAGCAAAAACTCCTCATGTAGCGGGTGTGTTGAATCCATAGATACAGTATGTCCCTGGCCTTACGAGGGAGCTGAGTGGAATACAGCAGCAACATGTTGAGCCAAGGCAAACCCATCAGTCTGCTCGACCATCTGCTGGAGAGAGTTTCTATCTCTCAAAGTCAAGTTGCCAAACCAAGTCACAATTGTAAAGGACAACATAGGTTCAATAAAAGCCTCAGGCAGGACAATCTTTGGTGACCGTTTTTACAAATGGAGTCACAGTTCTCCATAAAACTCAAGTTAGTCTCGGCAAGACGTCATTATTGCTGCTGAGTTACTGGAAAAACACAACTCTTTTAGCTCATTTCCTGGTTAATTGAGATTCTTTTAAGCACAACTAATTCAAGTTGAGTCACAACTGAGTTTTAATGGAGGTTGTTGATGTGGCGGTATCTCATTTAGCTCACAGCTGCCGTTAGAATTGTTGGATATATTTACAAATTTGGTTTAATTTTTTCCTCTCCATGTCTTCGATTAAGTGTTTGGCACAATATATGTATCCTTAAGTCTGCATTTGCTGTTGTGTTTTTGAACAGTGGATGGTAATGCTTTTCTCCATTAGAAATGAATAGATTGTCATTTTGTTTTTCCACTCAGGTGATTGTTAGTGGACGTTCCCGCAGTTGCCCTCTGTATTTATGATCTATACAAAGTCGCTATATGTTTCTTTTGACATGACTGGACCATGCATTTCTCTGATTGGATAATCTGCCTGTCAGTCACGTTGTCATTGGAAATAAAGGAGACAGAGTATGGCTTCGCATCCAAACGTCTTTATCAAAGGTTGTAGAAACGTGGTCTTGGTTGGCTATGCAAGTTCTAGTCCATGTGGGATGTGTTTAGTATTGTAGGAGACGGTTAACACCTTTAGATTCATCTTCTTGACTTCTTAATTCAGCTTCTTGACTCCTTTATACTCTATATTTTCCACTTTTGACTAAACTGGATCTCTGAAAGCAACAACATAGACTTACGACGAATAATTTTAACAACTGTCTTTGTTCTTTTAGGTCTGTGAATGGAGTTTACCGAATCGGTCTTTTCGCTCTCAAAGACATCAGCAGCGGCACTGAGCTCACCTACGACTACAACTTCCACTCGTTCAACACAGAAGAACAGGTACGCGTCTTGTTTTTACATTTTTTATGCTAGTTTTGTCTATAAGTTGTTCATTCTTCATGTTGTAACCTGCAGCAAGTGTGTAAGTGCGGTTCAGAAAGCTGCCGGGGCATCATCGGGGGCAAGAGCCAGAGAATCAACGGTCTGCCGGGGAAAACTGGAGGAACGAGGCGATTGGGACGGCTTAAGGAGAAACGGAAATCCAAACACCAGCTCAAAAAGAGAGTGAGTTACCAGGGATTGTTTATCTTTAAGCCCGTAAAGCCCCCTTTTCACCTTAATTCCCAATAATGAAATTTTCTGTAAATGGTCTCCAGACATGAGTAATAGATGCTGGGAAACTTGCACAACATCCACCCCCACAGACCAGGTTTTTTAACTGTACGCTAAATTAAATTATGGACATTGGATACAACAGTGAGATGGTAGCAGCAGGTTTTAGCAAGGCTTTGATATTATAATGTTATAAAATATAACCTAATCATCATTGTGTCATTTTAAGTAAGTACAACATTGAGTCAGATGTTTATGTATGCTTGTCTGTTTTTTCTAAATGCACTTTCCCTTCACTCATAAATGGATTTTATAAGTAAAAAAATACATTGAAATAAGCACTAGAGCAGGGGTCACCAGTAAAACTTCACCGGGGTCCAGTTGGGGAGCCAAGGTCCGGAGCTTCAATTACAGAATTTTAAATGTAATTTTATATTTAAATATACATAGAAGAACATACAGTATATATATTTTCACAATATCCCACATAACTCTGCTTTAAAAATCTGTTATGAATCGACTCTGTACTGTCCCATGTCTCCCTCTCTGTGTCTTATGGCCAAAACGGTCACTGAATGAAGCCATGTGATTGGCTGACTGGCGATTGGTACACAAATGACTATTTGTAGCTTTATGTAGGAGAAGATACATAGCGATCTGTACCTCCTGTGCACACACGCAGGCACACGCACAACCACATTCTCAAAAAGTATGACTCTATAGACCCAGATTGCACCGAAAGGACATGAACTGCGCGTTTCTGTCTCTGGCGCTGTTACAGCAGCGGTGTTGTATCGTGTTCATTACAATAGAATCAGCATTACAAAGACTGCGCCGCACCGATATGAATGACTCATTTCTGTCTCTGTGACAAACGTGACAAGGACGGGTCACAGCGGCGATGTGTGTGCGCTTCTATTGCTGCGCTCAGTCTGCACAACGCTTCTTTACAGAATCACGTCTACATTCTACAGCTTCTCTGCGAGTATTTGGCCTGAACACTTGCAGTCCAGTCCTGATGGGGCGGCGCTTAGGTTCGTATCCAGACTGGAGTCCGTCTTTTTCCAGTTAATACTCTAGCCTTTCGCTAGAGTATTAACTGGAAAAAGACCTCAATGTACAAAGCTGCAGAAGTAAATTAAGGCACAAAATTATGGAAGGAATTAAAATCAGTTCTCATAATTTCACATTTATTTCTATCTGCGTGATATCATATTACGTATAAAGGTGCTCTTTTTTTTCTGGTAGAGACTCCGCCCCCCGCCTGTCTCCATGGTGATGTTATTGCTTTGTCTTGAATGTTGCCCTAGTACAATATTAAATGTATATGAGGAATTTATTCATTTTGGATGTTACTATTACTCAAAAATACATTGGAAAACATGCTTTATTACAATTAGCAAGTCCACCTGTCCACATATGACTTTTACCTTAGCCCTAGTAGTGCTGCTTGCCTGTCTCTATGGAGATATCTAAGCTTAAAGCCATACTGTGTTATATTCTACAAGCAAAGCAATGTCATCTTCATAAAGAAAATGTCTTTATAGTTCACCTGTAATGTCAAGTTATGTGTTTGCTGATGTCTAATTGAATGGAGAAATAATATGCAAGTAAAATACATAGATAAAGAATGTTTAAGATGATCATTTGTCTTTAGGAAGAAGAGTCCAGCGACAGCAGCAAATGTTACCCTCACCTCATGAAGCCCATGTCCAACAGAGAGAGGTACAACAACCCTTAAATAAACACGATGCTTCTTGTATAAACGGCACGGCTCTCACAGACGACAGACTAACGAGAATCTACCTTATCATTTTGTAGAAACTTTGTGCTGAAGCATCGAGTTTTCCTCCTGAGAAACTGGGAGAAGATGAGAGAGAAGCAGGAGATGCTGAAGGGAGAGCGCGAGCGGGACCCAAGCAGTTTGTCCATGTATGCGCGCTGGGGCAGTGTCATCCGCGACGACGGCAACATCAAGTCAGGTACGCACTAGTTACTCATGAATAGTTAGTAATAAGACTTAATTAACACATTATTAAACTTTGTGCTTGTCGTATAACTGCAAGTCTTCTGTAAACCTTGACCGATGTTGTGAAAATATTGGAATTAACTAGTTTGTGGCAGTCTCTTGGGTTTTATTTGTTTTGTGTTATGAATAATGTGAAATAACAAGAGATGACATAAAGAACCACAGACAAACCACCAAAAAACAGACACACCTCCTCATAAATCTTTTTCATTGTCAGTGTGCAATAGTGCAGGACGAAATGGCATCACGAAATAATAGAGAATATTTGTGATAATATAATTGACGATGTGTATCTAAGGCGGCATTTAAGCTCTGATTTCACTCCGCCCATCTTCTTTTGTTCATTATTACAGTATCAAAGTCTCTCAATTCTAGGCTTTATAAGTGTTTGACCAAAGTTTCTGTCACAAAATCAGCTGTCATGTACATGCAGTTATTATCATCCCCATGTGTATATTGTCACCAAAAATATAATATTACCCTGTCCTATGGTGCAGTCATCCTCATAAACTTGTACCGTAAACACTGCTCTTTTGCTTCTCCCCAGACGTGTTCCTGACCCAGTTTTCGGCGCTGCAGACGTCACGGTCGGTTCGGACGCGGAGGCTCGCTGCGGCCGAGGAAAACACGGAGGTCACACGCACCGCTCGCCTCGCTCACATCTTCAAGGAGATCTGCGACATGATCACCAGCTACAAAGGTAATTTATAACAATATGCTAGAACCTTTGAATGTTACCAGATGATTATGACTGAATGCTTCGATATAAATGTCCTTTTTTCAAGCTACAGTCAGTTTGGTTTAGGCTAGGTTAAGATTGACTACTCAGCCAAATAAGTCTGACTTCAGGAATTAGCAGTTGTAAACTTTGATTGTCTAATATTTAATCCAGATCTAAGCAAGTGGCAAAAGAGGTTTGAACCAGGAGGGTGGACTTTTCTGGAAGACCAAATCATTATTGGCACAGTTTAGCTAAAGTTAAGCAAAGCTATATGTACTATAATATTCTTGCCCTTGAGTGCATCTGAATATAAGCCGCACCAACTAGAAAAGAAAAAATAAATGAATAAAAATTACATATATATTGATCACACTCTTTATTGTAGGACAATCTATAGTTTAGTCACATGTAGAGACGACAGGGTTCAAATCTTGTTGAAAAAAAGATACGGTTTATTGTCATAAAAACTTAAAAAAACCCAGCTCAAATTCATCTTAATCTGTTTGCATTAGTTTAAGTCTATTTCTTTTGTTCTTTCTCAGTGTATTCTAAGCCTAGTAATTATTAACCTCAATGAGTTGAGTGGCAACTTTCGAAGACCAGAATGCTAGCAACAGCTAACATTCCAACGACTCACTTCCTAGTTTGTGGGGAGTACACTTTATCATTTGTTTGAATAGAATAGAATAGAATAGAATAGTTTTATTGTCTACCGTGTTGGCTCACTGCTACATAAAAACAATACAAAACGACAAATAATAAATTAGCTGCAGAAGAAAGAATCTGGTACAAGCATCTCTGTCATTGTGCTTAATAAACATTAACTTACCTCACCAGTGAAAAAGTAAATTATGAGAAAGTTAATTTCTGTGGCGGACACTTTCCACCTCCATTTATTGGACCTTATAACACCTCCCTGAATGCAGAAGCGCAAACTGCAGGTTTAGAGGATGGGAGGAGTCTGACACTTTATTTGAAGCTTTATTTATTGTCTTTGTCTTATTTGGACCAGAGATCTGCTTTTACATTGTATGTGTTAATGCTGTAGTCGTTTAGTCGATTAATTGGTCGATGCATTCTTAGTCGGCTAACATTTTTATTAGCCGACCAATTCCTTTATGTAGACGATAACGGTTTAAACAGAAACATATGAGAATTTTAAATTAAACAACAAGCGACAATTTGCCTGAAAAAGGCAGTATTTAACTGATTTTGAGTAGATTTTGACTGGCTTAAAACAAAACTGCCAATTGAGCAGGCATAAACTAACTTGCTGCTTCTGCACTTGGAATAAGAGCTAAATGTACGTGTTCTGTTGGCAAATTGTCATTAAAAATAATCAAAATATTCTCGTATATCATAATAGATAGTACTTAATTCAATTTTGGGACCAAATCATTACTTTAACCTGTATTTCATTATATAATTTTTTGTCCTTTTATGCACAGTTTTGGTCAACTACATAGTCAGATCAAAAGTTTTTAGCTTCAGAGCTTTGACCACACCTTCTTCTAGTTGCTCAATCGGTCTACGGGAGTTTTAGTCGATCAATAATTTCTACAGCCCTAGTATCTGTTTTGAAGCAAAAACAACACATTTTGCCTAATTACATGAAGAGAATGACTACTTTAATGATAAAGTATGTTCTAATAGTTGTGTTATAGTACCATCTTCACAGTCTAATATTGAATGACTGTGTTTGTCTTTCAGATTCCTCAGGCCAGACGCTCGCTGCTCCGCTGGTGAACCTGCCGTCTCGGAAAAGGTAACAGGTCCCTTATACCCGCATGGCCTGGACCCATTTATAACGTTTTGAGTGTTTGCAGACAGCCTCGGTGAAGCGTTATCTCTGCCATCAGTGTACAACATCCACACAGAGTAACAGCTTTATCTGCGGCTTCACAATTCAGCCGTGACAGTCTTTGCCACTTTGATTTGTCTCCAGTTTTGGCGCAAATCTATTGGACTCAACGCAATTACTGCTCATTATGTCTCTATGGCAGCGGCAGCAGTGGTCGTCCGCACATTAGATTAGACCTAAACACAGAAGAGAAAAACATGGGGTAGAATTGAATCTGACTGGTGTGGAAAACAGCACCGAGACATACAGGCTTTTTCACAGTGCAACTACCACACTGCAAAACAATTAATAGGAAAAAAAATGGCTTGATTCTAGGAGCTTAACCCCATTTTGCAGATTTATTTCCTTGTTTTAAACTGTTTTGGTCTTGGTTTAGGACATTACTTATTACTTTGAACCAATTTGTTTTGACAGTGGCTTAGTAACATTTTACTTTCTGAAACCAGTGACATATTCTACATGTTGCAACCCATTAAATCTCCAGTTAAAATGACTCAAATCCAGATTAAAATTCTGTTTAAGCAAGGCTAGATACATCATTTTTGCAGTGCCTACTTTATTGGACATGTTTGAGCACTGGAAAGCTCAACTTTAGAAAACGAGCATCAAAAATGACAGTTACAACAACTAGAAAAGAAGATGATGTTCCTCAGTATTGTATTAATCTAATTTATTTCATAGAAACAAGCAAGCGATATCCCTCACCTGCTTTTTCATGTGGTTGTGAGGAGGTTGAACAAAGGGCTTTTATGAAAAGTTTGTCTTCTTATGATGGTAGTTCATTGTTTCCATGATCTGCTCAGAAAATTGCCCTGTAGGACAAGTATAAACTGTCCATGCACAGTTTGGTGTAAAAATCTATAGTTGTCTAAATTATGAGTGAAGTAGAATATAGCAAAAGATCAATAAGGATTTGTTTTGTAAACAATTGCTGAGTTTCTGTTCAACTCTGCTCTTACTGTTATATCATGTTTGTTTTTGTTATTGTATTGTGGAAATGTCACACTGTCCCATTCCTAACTCTGAGCTGGTAAAGATGTGTTTAAAGGTGCACTGTGTTAGCCAGGCTGGCGCCACCTTGTGCCTCCTCTCAATTTCATTTCACTCCAGCATCTAGATCAGGTATTGCAGGACTGCAGACGATTCCCAAAAAACAGAAAGTAGGGTCGTCCAATCAGAGAAAAGGATCAGAGCAGTGCAGTGTGTTGCCCAGAACCAACCCGGGTTGAAATAGCAGACTGTTTACATTCTCCTCCTTTGACCTTGTGTCAGTTATTAGTTTAGAATATCATATTGTACCTTTCAATTTGCAAGTTTACCACATAGAACTGGCAACAATCACTGACACACATGTTTGTGCTCCACATCCTGGACGACAGAACAACCAAAAAGCACTGATTGGTTAAATTTAAAAAGTCCCCGCCTCCTGTGAAGCAAACGAGCCCCAATGATGCAATGTCAGACTGTTTCCACAGTGAAATTAAACCGGCTGATGCATCAGACAAGAACTGTGTAACTTTTTGGTCAAATATAGACTTGAATAAAATCATGTTTTTTTCTTTGTTGCACTAAATAAATAATAAAACTCTGCTTCTTTACTTTAAGCATGCTTGTATGGCCACCAAATGAACTGTTATTTGGTTTTGAGGAGGGCCCGATCATGTTTTTATAGAAATGTGCTTCGTGTAGCTGTATTTTTTCACAATATTGCATAAAATGTATCCAGACCCATTCAGAATGTTCCAAATTATGGTTTTAACTTTCTAATTCTAGCAGATTGTATAGTTGTCACCTCCAGAACGTTACACAGTTCACCTTTAAACTCCAGCTGATCGAGGTTGCTGATCTACCGTTTATTGTTTGGATGAATTGTGTTAATGAAGCGTTTTGTTTTTGTGCCACAGAAACAGCCAGTACTACGAGAAGGTGTCGGACCCTCTGGACCTGAGCACCATCGAGAAGCAGATCCTCACGGGCCACTACAAAACCGTGGAGGCCTTCGACGCCGACATGCTCAAAGTTTTCCGCAACGCCGAGGTACGACTACTTCACACGCAGGATTTGTGTTACCATGGCAACAGGAGATTTTTTTAAATGCAAGCATATGAACAAAATATAACACTAATGGTGCATATATATATAAACAAGAGACTTAACCACTGTCCAAATCCAAACTAAACTCTGGCACACTCAACACAAACTCTTTAGATTTACTTCTGTTTAACCAAAAGCTTAAACACGAGCCTCTTGAAACCTCTTGAAGTCGTTTACCGCTTTGGTCACAAGTTTGAAGTGTGTTTATCTAAATTAAATCAAATGTCAGATTCAATCCGGCTGTAAAAGGACTTCTTCAGCTTTTTTAAAACTCAATAACTGTTTGTATTTCTCCATATATTTAGCTCTGTTTATTTCTCCATCTTTTTCTCTTTATCTCTTTCTTTATTAATCTCTTTTCCTCTCTTTATTTGTCGCTCTGTCTCTCTGTCTGTCTTTCCCTTCCCTCTATATTTCTCTGTCTTTCTTTTTTTCTTTCTTTCTTTTTTTCTTTCCTTCTTTCTTTATCTTTCCCCCTTTTTTTCTCCTTTTCTCCCTCTCTGTCTAGCTCTCTCTCACTCTCTCTTCCTTCCTCTCCCCTCTCTGTTTTGTTGTGTCTGTCTTTCTCCCACTCTCCTTTTTCTCTCTCTCTTCCTTGTTCTCTTTCACTCTCCCTTTCTGTCCCTCTCTCTCTCTTAATCTCTCCCTTTCTGTCTCTCTCTTACTCTCTTTCGTTCTCTCTCACTCACTTTCTGTCCCTCCCTCTTTCTCTCTTCCTCTTTCTTTCTTTCTCCTTCTCTCTCACTCACTTTCCCTTTCTGTCCCTCCCTCTTTCTCTCCTCTCTCTTTCTTTTTCTCTCTTTCTTTCTCTCTCACTCACTCAGTCACACTCTCTCTTTCTTCTTTCTCTCTCTCACTTTCCCTTTCTGTCCCTTCCTCTTTCTTTCTCTCTCTCTCACTCACACACTCTTTCTTTCTCTTTCTCTCTCACTCACTTTCCCTTTCTGTCCCTTCCTCTTTCTTTCTTTCTTTCTTTCTCTCTCTCTCTCACTCACACACTCTTTCTTTCTCTTTCTCTCTCACTCACTTTCCCTTTCTGTCCCTTCCTCTTTCTTTCTTTCTTTCTTTCTTTCTTTCTTTCTCTCTCTCTCTCTCTCTCTCACTCACACACTCTCTTTCTTTCTTTCTCTTTCTCTCCCTCACACACACACACACACACACACTCTCCCTCTCTGTATTTCTCTCTCTCTCTCCATCTATCCATCTGTCTATCTATAAACATTCTTTAATATTTTTGTCTGACTTGCTCTCTTTCAGAAATACTACGGGAGGAAGTCGTCGGTGGGGCGGGACGTGTGCCGGCTGCGTAAGGCGTACTACAGCGCCCGAAACGAGGCGGCCGTTCAGATCGACGAGATCGTGGGCGAGACGGTGAGCGAAGCCGACAGCTCCGACTCTCTGGACCGAGAACAAAACCCCGGCTCCGAGTCCCACGACAAAGACGACGACGTGATCCGCTGCATCTGTGGCATGTACAAGGACGAGGGCCTCATGATCCAGTGCGAGAAGTGCATGGTGAGGCTTTTTTTAAACTTCAAATTTGATCTTACACAAAAGGAAAGACATCATGACTGTTATCTAAAGAAATTATTTTAAAAAGTGGTTTTCCTTCAACACCAAGTACCACCTAATGCTGCGTTCAGACCGGACAGCGTTTGAGCGTCCAATTTTCCACAATAAAGCGAATTTTGACGCAGAACAATTTCAGAGGGCCGTAGAGAGGCTTGATGCATTTATAAAACATAGCTTACCCGATAGCACAACTTTCTCCTCTTCCAGGCAGTTCTTGTTTCTGTAATCCTCCATTGCTACGTCGTACAGCAGTGGTTTAAACACGACGAACATTTTAATAGATCCATGTGAGGCATTGTCAGTCCAGATCATGGCTCGTGTTGTTTGTTTTGCCGTGTCTCCAGATTTTCAGAGTCACGAACAACCAAGGCTTTGAAAAAAGCCCCAAAACAAGTGACCTTTCGTGAATAAAAGTTATTAAAAGACTTGTGGCCCTTGGGAAATTAAGTTGAATAACCGTGTTTTACACCATGATTAACTCTTTATACAACTTTCAGTAGCCAGCGAGTTAGCATGCTAAAGAGAGCTAGCACATACAAATACATAAACAAGGGCACACATACTTTGGAAATGTATTTATGCTTGGGCAAAGCTACTTTTAAGTCATTTTATTTTTCAGGAAATCAAGTACAAGACCTTTAATCATTTCTTCATGTTTTGCTTGATTTTAACAAATTAAAATTTCTGTTAAATAGATTCTTAAATAGACTCCATTTTCAAGATTTACTCCAGCTGAACATTCATTAACAAACAAGATCATGCCATTGAAACATACCATTTACTACTGAACTGTAATAACTGTGTAACTAACATGTGTGATCTCTGGTGTGCAGGTCTGGCAGCACTTCGACTGCATGCGTCTGGAGACCGAGGTGGAGCATTACTTGTGTGAGCAGTGCGACCCTCGGCCCGTCGACATTGTAAGACTCACACAACACACACACACTGGTTAATTCAAGGCTTTTTCCCCCCCTAATTGAATCTCTCTCTCTGTTGTTGCGGCTGCAGGAGGTTCCCATGATCCCACAGCCCAGCTACGCTCAGGCCGGCTCCATCTACTACATCTGCCTCCTCAGGGACGAACTTCTGCTGCACCAAGGTACGACCAAGACCAAGGATTGTGTCGCTTTGTTAGAGGCATTAGTCGAGTGCACAAGTTTAAACCACATCAAGATTATATCAAACACTTTTGTCATTCGCAAAAGTATGAAGAATAGACAAACTTTATGCATGATCAGTCGGTGAACTACATTTTTGGTACTAACTATGTTCACAGCTTCTTGTATTAAATTATTAAAAAAACAAATCTTCCTTAACAAATTGCTTCCTATTATTGCATTGTAAAGATAAACACGATAAATATTAAGCCCCAAAGTATTGCTGACGTTGGAAGCTTACTGAATGATAAGTTGATTTAATAATTATAATCATAGCAGCCAAAACTTTTCCTTTGACAAAATTAACATTATCAGCATGCATGTTAGTTTAGTTAGGTTTTTACTTTCTGTGCTAAAGTTGTGTCTCCTTGTGTAATTTTTAGGTGACTGTGTTTACCTGATGCGGGACAGCAGGAGGAGCTCTGAAGGACAGCCGGTCCGACAGTCGTATCGACAGCTCACTCACGTAAACCGGGATAAACTCGACATCTTCAGGATCGAGAAGCTCTGGAAGAACGAAAAGTGAGTCTCTTATCTGCAACAGACCGATAACTCTGCACTTATCCGGTTAAATGTTTATAATACTGAGGATTACATTAAAACATTAAAACTGTCACGAGTGATCATTATAGTAGTTGATTAGTCAGTGATTCTTTAAACAAATGTTGAAATATGGCGACTAAAGCTTAAGTATTTTGTAGACAATTTGTTCTAATATTACAGCTTTCTTTCTAAAAATTGCAAGATGGGAATCAATTAACGGTGGTGTGGTTGCCAGAGTGACACAGTTGTTTACACCAAATGCGATGGACATCAGATGAGGGATTTTGGACTAGTCCTGAAGCAAATAAGCAAATAAACAAAATGTTCTCAATTGTCATCTGTTGCAGATGCAACAACAGCTGTAACAGCAGGAAAAGTACAGCTTTTGAACCAGGTTTTTAAAACGAAAAGTTGTAAAAGTGAACAAACTACGTGAACAGAAGCTTCGCGCACATAGCAAGGCTCACTGTTCTCATCAGCCCGGGCAGAGGTGCTGTGGGTCGGGGGCTGTTGCTTTAAAGTCTGGCAACACCGAGCAATGTGTCAGCTCACTTCAGCCCGGGCTCATGAGCACAGTGAGCCTTGGTATGTGCACGGAGCTCGCATAGTTGGCTCACACTTTTACAACTTTTCCTTATGAAAACCTGGTTCAGAAGCTGCACTTTTCCTGCTGTTACAGCCTTCGCTGCGTCTACAGCAGATGACAAAAGAAAAGGTTTTTGCCTCAGGACTAGCCCAACATTCCTTGTCTGATGTCCATCGCATTTGGAGAAAACAACTGTGTCACTATGGCAACTACACCACCAGATGTAGTGACCCAAATGCATAACTCTGTACCTTGGAGTTTAAAACCGTTTTGTGCAATACTTTAACAAAGTAGGCAAATTTTATGTAACCAAAGCCAAATTCAGCATTGCATAGTTTATACAGAACTGTGTGAATAAATACCAGTATGTTTTCAGTCAGAGGACAAAAAAGCCCGTATTGGGACCTCAACTTTATTGTAAACTTGCACAAAAAAAAGTATGGTAAGAATTAGAAATGTATGCAAATGGGAAAAAAATAAAAATACCATTATTAAAAGCAATTTTTTTTTGCAGCATTTGTGCACAATTCCTATTCGTTTGATACTGATTCACACAACTTTAATTAAAATTAACTCATGAGCTACTTTCCTTTGTGCGTTTGAAGCAGCACTTTGTGACACTTTGTAGTAATTTTAAGTGTAACACAATCTGTAACTCCAGTGAGAGATTTATTGTCCTGAACAATGCTTCTGTAGTTTCCACCTTTAGGCTAAACGATTAAACACCTGTTCTTGTCTTTCCAGGGGCGAGCGGTTTGCCTTTGGTCACCATTACTTCCGTCCACACGAGACGCATCACTCCCCGTCGCGGCGCTTTTACCAAAACGAGCTGTTCCGGATGCCTCTGTATGAGATCATCCCCCTGGAGGCCGTGGTGGGACCCTGCTGTGTCCTGGACCTCTACACCTTCTGCAAGGGTCAGAATACTGTAAAAAGTACTGTAAAAAAAAAAACAAGTCAATACAGTACAAAAGTCAAATAAACTAAAGCAGAAACAACAATGTGTGAAAACAAGATTTTTAGTGACAAAAATGTGAATAAACCAGATTTGGACAAACCCAAATTTAAACAGGGCAGTGATTCAACTTAAAGAGCCTGTTCCCAATATATTCTCCTTGTAGCACTGTTTGTTTTATTGTTAAGTTGTGAAAGCAGCTGTTTTAGTCAAAATGAAAATGCTGTGTGCATCTTATTAATCGCTTCACAGATCAGCACTGTTGTCGTATCGACATTTACGGTTGAGAAAGAATTCTGGCAAATGAAGGGAAAGGTCTTGCAGCTAATATTTTGCAAAAAGTAGATGGATATGTGTAAAATGTGTCTTATTTTCTTTATTTAACCAGGTAAGAACTAATTGTTCTTTAAATAGAACAAAAACACTTAAGTGACAATAACGTACCTCAGTTCGGACATTATCAACAATTCAGACTAGGGCTGCAACTAACGATTATTTTGATAATTGATTAGTTGGACGATTATTCTTTCGATTAATTGATTAGTTGTTTAGAACACAAAAGTAACTTTAGTACTGTAGATTTTAGAGTTGTCAAAAGTATCCGAAAGTCTGTGAGATTATCAATACTAAAACTGGTATCAAAACTAGATATTAATTTGAACAAGAAATATATGATGAGTTTTAGATCAATAGTTTTATCAACGCTAGCTTAAAAGAAACAAAAAAATGTTGTTTTTTTTTGGTTGAAATCTATTATATAGAAATTTGAGAGCATTTTTAATGATCATTTTGGTATCATATTTAGACTTCATCAAGAATGGAGTCTATTTCCTATATGTAATAAAATTGAGTTTGAAGTTTAGCATCATAACAACCCTAGGCTCAGGCAAACTAGTTTTTACAGAAAACTATTTTTGTGTAATTTCTGTTAAATCTGGTGCTTTTCCAGAAGTCATGCATGTTTTAGCACTTGTATAAAGACCAGTTAACGTTTATTCCAATAATCGTTTAGTTGTGATTAATCAATTAACTTGTTGCAGCACTAGATTCAGCAATGTATCAGTTCCCTCGACAACCTGAAGTCTGTAGCAAGCATAGAACAACAACAAAATTAATTTGTTGTTGCTTTTATTTATTGACTTCTTTTTAACCAGAAAGTCTCTCTGATGTTGACATATTTTTTTAAAGAAAATCCTAGGGAAGGTGAGAGAGGTGGAGTCTATTGTACATGTTTTTAGGGGTAGGGAAAACCGGAGCACTTGGAGGAAACATATTTAGACACAGATAGAGCATTCACGTTGAAAGGATCTGAGCTTTGTTTTAAATAATAAAACTGGAATAATGATTACATCTGATGGTGACGCTCAGGAAAACTTAAGGAAGAAAACTGATTGAATAGTGTATTGTTAAAAAACTAAGTAGTGTGTTGTTAGCATGCTAGTTGTTATAAGTTTTTTGTGACAGATAAAAAACATGCTTGTGCTCATTCAGGACTTTGAACCTCTCTGTAACTTTGACTAACAAATATAAATCACCGTTTGTGTTTTCACAGGACGTCCCAAAGGAGTGAAGGAGCAGGACGTGTACATCTGTGACTATCGCTTGGACAAATCGGCTCATCTCTTCTACAAGATCCACCGGAACCGTTACCCCGTCTGCACCAAGCCCTACGCCTTCAACCACTTCCCCAAGCGGCTCACGCCAAAAAGAGACTTCTCGGTGAGACTCCTTTATTTTAGACACAATTTAAAAGTTTACACTTATAAAATGATTTAGGTTTTAAAAACGTCCTCATAAAATCTTCGATACATGGTTTTTATTGACATGTATTTATTTTGGTTGCAATTGCAGTTTGTAAACTTCCTTCTACAATTGATTTTAAAACTAAAAATCTTATTATTCAGTTCAGACAGTACTCAGTGGTCTCATTTTTCACAAAGTGCTGCATTTATATACACTTTTTAGTTGAAAACTCAAGGGTTACTAATTTACAACTAAAAAACTTAGCGACCCCAACTTTAATTATGAAGAACAAGATAATATTACAACTAAATCAATTTTTGAGCTCAAACTAACACTAAGAAGTAGGGTCAGCTTCAGCTACAGAAAAAAAAAAACTCAAAGACATTTTGTAAACTAAAGAAGTTTTTGAATTATTTTATCTAGAGCTTGATGAGATTAAAAAAGTAAAAATTGGGACAAATTTATGTGGTTTTTCCAACTAAATTTTGGCGTTCAGTTGGAGAAGAGGGTGCTTTTTGCAATAGACAGCTTTGCTTATTAGAATGTAGCAAATACAAAAATCCAAAGCAATGGATTGTGAATTTAGAAAAAAGTTAATTAAAAACTTTTATTAAAATGTTGCTTTACATAAAGCCACATTTCAGGCCTATATGGTCTTTCTTATATTTTGCACAAAACAATCTCTTTAGTCACTGTAGTATAGATTTTTAATAACTTACACTCTAACAGAACAGAAGTCATTTTCCCAAATGAAAGCACCAAGAACTAGTCCCACTATTCCTTCAGTGCCTGTTTAGTCAGAGGAACTCTTCTGTCCCCATGTTTGTGTTCACACAGCAAACGTTTCTGAAAGTGGCTCTAACTGGTTTAACATTAGCATCAGTATAAACTGGAACATTTAAATATGTAATTAAGTGGTGTTAGGAAAACTAAAAGTTGTCTTTTTTCAATTCCACGAAAAACTATGATGTTCAAAAGTTGAAAACATCACCTAAATTAACATTTAAACAAAATTATTCACTGTAATGCCTAATAATAGTAGTATACATTTTGGGAGTCATTGCTTTTAAATAATTTTTAAGGATAAAGAAAGTTTATTTAAATGTGAGAACATATAAAACATACATAAGTTAAAATTTAAATGCTTGTGTCACCAAAAGCTTCCTGGTCTGACTGGAAAGTACCTGCCTCAGAACAGGAGCTAAAAAGTTCCTTAAGTGTGGCCCCAGTCCATAGTTCCTGATTTGTGTGAACGCTCCAAAAATGGGGACAGGAACTGAAAAAGTACTAAGAACGGAAAAAAGTTTCTTCAGTGGGAAAAGGTCTAGAATCCAAATACCCCTCTTTAGCGAAGTCTGTCCTGTACCTACATCTCTAAACTTTCTTTCTCATGTCGCAGCCTCATTACATCCCGGACAACTACAAGAGGAACGGGGGTCGGTCCGCCTGGAAGAGCGAGCGTCCCAAAGGCGAGGGGTGCGAGGACGACGCCTCCTCTTCTTGCGAGCGGGACTTTCTGAACGAGGACAGCAGAGGCGCGGACGACCTGGACATGGACACGCCGCCCCCTCCGGAGCACGCCCCAAAACCGCGGAAACAGAAGAAGGGCGCGGAGGAGGACGAGGAAGGGGCGGAGTCGGACAAGAGGCGGGACACGGAGGAGAGTTTGGCGGGACGATTGGGCGACATGTTGGAACTGCCGTTGTCGTCGACGCCCTCCCCCCTGCCTCACCCGGCGCTGGGCCGCAGGGAGGCTCAGAGAGAAAGACTCAATAAGATTTTACTGGATCTGCTGCACAGGACACCAAACAAAACCGGCGAGGGCGCGAAGCAAAGCCGACCCGCCGACGAATGAGGGTTTATGAATCATTGTTCGCTGCAAAAACTGAATCTCTGCATCAGTTAAAACGTCTTGAAATCAGGATTTTTAGCTTATTTTTTGGTAATTTTTAACGGTTCACGCATGTTTTCTTAATTATTTTATAGCTTCAAGGTGTTTCAATACATTTGTTCTTCAAGATATTTACCAACGATGTAAGATACTTTTACTTACATCATTGGCAAGCTAGTTTTAAGTTGAGAAATGTCTTGAAACAAATGATATATGCTACATTTCTTTAGATTTTACCTTATATTAAGATTAATATTCTGATTTCTCCTCCTCCTTTTAACCAAGGCAGGAGCTTCACTTTTTGCAGTGTTTCGTCAAAAAGGCAGGGAATGATGTTTTGATTGTTTGATTTCAGTGTTTTCTGATCGCTCCATGCTTCATTTGAACTGTCCTGCTGCTGCTAAACGCTTCACATACATAATAGATACATAACTGTAGTCTACGCTTTTTGTTTTATTCTTTAAACAATATTATCCAAACTTTTACCAAACCTATGCAGTACATTTTAACATCTTTTAGCACAACTTAACACATGTATATGGCTAGAGCGGCTGCTAAGTGTGTTGATAAAACGTGATTAAGATGAGGAGAAGATTGTCTATTAGAGCTGTTCTGATTGAGGGGACAGTTCGGTCGCCCTCCTGGAGTTTGCAACGGGCACTTGGACTCGGGGGGGATTTTTAAGGGGCAGAAAATGACTTGCTACCTAGCTACACTTTTTAAGCAAAGGGCAGCAAACGTAGTGGAGAGACTTGTTAGCCAACTGACCATTAGCAACCACAATGCGTCGCTGGGGACCTCTCCCGGGCTCGCCATCTCGACTCTGAAAGGGTGCGGAAACGCTGACTTCATGGCAATTTAAGCTTTTCGAGGGGGACGTACAGAGGAGCGCGTGCAAAGCTGACCAAGACTTATTGCTTATTTATGATGCAAGACAACACAACGGACATAGGAAACATAAACCCATGCACTTACATCCTGTTTTGGACACTGCAAAAGTCGGTCGTGTAGAAAACAATTGGTACTGAGTAAAGCTGGAGTGAGGGAGGTTGTCTCTGTCAGTGAAAAGAACTCCCTCTGGTGGGGTTTCGCTGCAAAGGCATAGGACAAATGCAAGTGGAGCGGTGTGTGTCCAGGCGCTGCTCACACGTGGAGTTAACAGGAAGTTGGAGAACTGCACTTTTGGTACAGAGGATGTTGTGGAGCTCTGTGTAATGTATCTATAATGGAACACACTAACTCTCAGTATTGGATGATGCAGTCTGAAACAAGTTAAAGTCAGTTATCTTTTTCTCTTTTACTGTAACTCATTTAGGAACAGAAACTGGGGTGGGTTTTGTTAGTAAAGAAGGGAGGGGCCTTTTGGAGCTTTTGCGCTTTTTGTCAAAGTGTCTTGTTAATTAAGGTTTAATTTTGTAATACATTTGTAAGGCAGTCAGTCCTCCTCTGCTTGAAGTTACACTTTCACCAGCTCAAATAAAGCAGGGGACCTCGGCCTCGACTACGCCTTACTGCCGAGCCGACTGCCTTGTGTGAGTGTGCACACTGACTGTGCTTCTTTATTCAAAATATAACTTTGTAAAAAAAAAAAGAAAAAAAAATAAGGGCTCGATGGCAATGAACAGTTTTAAGAAAATTATGAAAACAATAGTTAACATGAAATGTATTGTGATGGTCATATTTTCTTATACTCTGATCGGGAGGGGATATAATGTATATTGGGAGGGGTGGATTTTACTTTTTTGTCTTTAAACTATGTCCTGGTTGCCATGGAGAATGTTTAAATTGTGATATTTGATGAGATTTCATCGTTCCCCAAAATGCCTCTTCTAAAAGGGACGTCCTGAGAGTCCCATTAAACTGACAGAAGGAGACAGAGCGAAACAGGAAGCTGTACAGTGCCAACGTTTGTAAATAACACTTTACATTGTGTCTCCAAAAGCAATATCTCCAAATGGATTTGTTTATTATTGTACTGTACAGGCCCTAAATGTATTATGACTATTATAATAATGATAATATTATTTCTTCCGTTTGTATTACTCTCATGAAGACACTTAAGCTCGGAGGAAATTACTTTTTTAATGTCCTTAAATCTCTTACTGTCGTTAAGACACAAACTGAAGCTTTTGTTGCCTATAAATGAAATTTGTCTATGTAGTGCATGATCGAATGTCCGACAGACGGCATTGGACAGTGGCTCCACAAAGACACCTTTGTCACTGAATATTGTTAATAATATAACTTAAAGGAGAAATTTACTCCTTGTTTTTGCTGCAAAGTGTTGAACACTAAAAAAACAAACAACATAAAAATGTTATAATATTTTTGAACGCTGACAGAAACAAAAGTGAAGTTGTCAGCCCAATATCATGTTTATTTGTTTATTTTCTTTCAAATAGGAAACGGTTTTGTGATAGCGGTCATTGTATAATGCTTGTACTTGTATTTGTGCGTTTTGTGTGATTTGTTTAGTTATTTTTAGACAATCACAAAATAAGATGCAAGCATTGTAAATGGCAGACTGGCAGATTTTGTGATGTGTACAGTTTGTCAGAATCTTCTTCCACTCGTTTGTAATTATGATTCTTAAGTCATGCAAATGCTGTTGGTTTTTACTTTTTGTTTTATATTTGTTTTTGTTTGTTTGTTTTTTAATAAAAGCACTACATTATTGTGAATCTACTTTGTTCTGTTCGCACTATTTACTTTTACAAAACACAAGTTACTGTTGTATTCATGCCATTTATATCTTTATTTGAGGATAAAGATATGTGTTTTTTGGGTAAAGCTGCGCAGAATAAAATAATAATCTCCAGAGAATGCATATAACATCTGTATTAGTCTTTTACAGCGCCTCCTTTAGTTGATCATGCAGGACTCGTAGGTGGGCACCATGTACTTGATGTTGATGAAGGCCTCTTCTCCTCCGTAACGCTCCAGCACCTCCAGAGTCTCCTGGATCAGGTCACCCACGTTCTGCCTCTTCTGCTGGCTGTAGTCAATCCCGTCCCCGGAGTTTATGTTCATAGTCTTGAAGATGTTCAAAATGGGCAGGATTTGTCTGTAATACGGCACCAGGGACTCTCCCACCATCTCCCCGGACATCACCAGGTGTTGAATGACTTTAAGAGTGGTGCAGATGACTTGCCTGTTCCTCGTATTCAAAGCGTTTCGAATCGGGATGATGAGCTGAGGGACCACCGGCTGGATTTTGGGACCTCCATGCTCCAACATGTCGTGGATCCCCTGCCGCGCGAAAAACTCGTACGGGTGCACTGTTTCGCAAAGGCCGTCGAAAAACAGCGGCAGGTAGTGGTGGTAGTCCAGCTTTTCGATCTCGACCTTCCACGCGATGCGGTTGCCTTTGGTGTCGTGCTTCAGCGCCATGGGGAACTCTCCTCGCTCGTAGAACTTCCGGAAGAGAGTGGGCTTGGACGGGCGCTCCAGGAAAGCACCGGCCGCGGGGGGTCCGATCACTACCGAGTTCTTCAGCTGGGACTTCATCGTGAATCCCAGCGTTTTCAGCTCTGACCTTTGTCTCGGCATGGCTCCAGATGTTCAAAGCGATCAAGTTAATTCATAAAAAACAACCAGAAACTTGAGAATTCCCCCGTTACTATCCACAACAAACGCTGCCCGATTCTGCGGCGTGCTTGTGTGTGTGAGTGGTTGCCATGGTGACACGCAAAAGACGCAGCGTCCCGTCAAGGCTAGGCGCTACGCACGGTGACTAGCCTTTTATGCTAAAAACGTATTTTAAAAGTTGTCTAAAAGCTAAACAAAGTAAACATGATGAAGAAAAAAGGAAAAGACAATAAAGCGCATGTTGCAGATGAAGATGTATCAAAAGTGACAGGTAAAATATGATCGAGGTTTGAGCGTCAATGTGATCTTAGAAGTAGGATCAACACGTTAGCTATTAGCACATTAACTTCGTAGATAAAATTATTATTTTTTCTTTCTTTTATTCATATTTTGCACAATATTTTTTTGTCACTTTCTCATCTTAGCTTCTCTCCTGAAAATGTGCCTGGAATATTGTGTTATAGCTAGATTTTAATCAGTTAGTTAACTAAAATTCATTACGTCGCCTATGAATGGGTGTAAACGTTTTCTCATAGTCATAAATATCTTCTTAAATAAGTTAGATAAAGAAAGCACAAACTACTGTAAGACCTCACCACAAATTCCTACTGAACCTCAAACACAAATCTATTGAGTTTATGAGTATAACAAATTTTAAATTTAATCACCTTTTTGCGTCATCAAAATAATATTGAAATATACCTTACCTGTTACAGAACACCTAGAAAATGACATATAATTTAGCAATCTCAATGAATACAGTGACTCTACTACACTAATATTTGTCTAAAAAAGTTCCATCTAATTCAATAAAATAAAAATATGTTTTAGGCTTATGTACAAACAACTGATAAATATTAAATGCCAACAATGTTTGGCAACTTTGACGTTTTTTTGGGAAATAGTACTACAAATCCTCACATTGTATTATATGTTAAGGATGAATTTACTTAATTTACTTTCTTGTTGCTAGGACTATCCCCCACTGAATCAACAGCCTGCCTGACCTTCGGCAAGTAACAGGATCACACTGTGTTTGGTCTATGAAGCAGGTGGTGTTGTGTATGATCAGTTTAAGAGCCTTTTATCTTACAGATGATTATCAGTGCACAGGCAATATTCAGGTGGACTTCCCCAAACTCTGTGCTCTCCTGGATATAAAGAATGCACCACCTGTCCACAGTAAAACCACAGAGCCTGAAAGAGCAGAGACGCCAGGTAAAACCCCTAACCAGCCTAAACCTGGTGAAACATTAAACCTTTTACTGTTTGTGAGGGAGAGTAGGGACAAGCTGTGTGCTACAATGTGTGGTCTACACTAATTTGTGATTTTCTGAATGTGTCGAGAAGCTTTGAAGCCATCCTGGAGGCAAATAGTGACCAATATAATGAGTAAGGCTTCATGTTGTGTTTATGTTGTCCCTTGTCTGTCAATGTGTGGCACATTTAAGGAAGTTCAGGCTGTTTGTCTTCTCAGAGTTAGTCTCAGTAGCATTAAATCTAACTGAAAACAAGTGCCCATTCACAGAGGAAAATGAGCCCCGCACAACAACTCTGTGGATGAAACCATATCTTCATGTTGAGTTAGAAAACAAAAGCCAGTTGAGCTGCAAGGGCCTTAGGATAAATGGTAAGAAAAAGCACCAATTCATTTATTGTATCAGAAACCCAAAATAATGCATGTTTATGATACAAACAGGATGGAAACTAGATGAACATATTTTGCAAGTTTTGATCAAGTTAATTCAGCAGTTGAATCGACTTCAGAGCCTTTAGTAAGTATTGTTTGTGGTAGTTTGTCAGGAAATGTGCTTGTGTTTTGAATGTGTTTGTAGTTTATTGCATCTGTCTTGTAGTTTCTGGCAGGCTGGTTTGACAGATGCAATGGTAATGTCCCTTTCCAATACGCTTTCACTGGGCTGCAGTCTTAGGTTAGAATGTTTTCTTTAATCTTTAATTATTTCTGCCTTTATAGTCATCAGTACTCGTTAAAATGCATAGACAGTTAAAACAATTATACATCCCTTTCTGTCTAATGTAAACTAAGATTGTGTTGCTTTTCTCACCAGTCCTAACTTTACTCTTGTTTGTTTTAGAGTTGTGTATTTAGAGGGAAACCCGCTCCCAAAGCACAGCTACCACCTCCTTCTTTCTGGGGACAGTGTGTGAGTTATACCTGAGTAGTTTTTAATCCACAGTACTGCACATTTTTCTAAATGATATCTACAATGTTCAGCATCACTCACCTGTTCCTGAGAAATAACCAGATCGGAGCGGAAGGGGCACGTCTGATTGGCTCTGCGTTGTCAACATCCAAAACTGCCAACAAAAACCTTCTGTTTCTCAGCCTCGCCTTCAACTGTATCGGAGATGCAGGTGCTACTTATATTGCTCAGGTAAAGTAAAGAAGGAAAGTAGAGAGGAATAAAATACAATATCATAGTAATTATATAACATAGCACAATAAAAGAATAATAACATTAAATACTTGTATTCTCAATCACATATTTTTTGTGTTTTGGAGAAGAAAAAATAATCAAAACAAACTTTATTTATGAAGCGCTTTTCATACATAAAGTGTAACACAAAGTACTTTACAGTGCATTATAAACAAACTTACCCCAAGAACCACATCCCACCCACCCAATCACCCCACAGACAGACAACCACCCACAACCACATGCACGAACATACCCAAACAACAACCACCCCTACACACCCCCTCGCCCACATATTGAGACACATTTGGCTTCATAAAAACACTTGAGGCGTTTTCCCACATGAAAGTAGCAAGAACTAAGATCCCTCATTCCTTTAGCCAGTGTTTAGTCATAGGAACTACCTTGTCCCCATGTTAATGTTCACACTGCAACAGTTTCTGAAAGTGGAGCTAAAAAGTTATAACATTAGCACATATATAATCAGGAACATGTAAATATGTCATTTGTTGATGTTAATGGAAACCTTTTTTCCCTTCTACATAAAACTATGATGTACAAAAACTAAAATCATCAATGAAATCATCAATAAAACACAACTATTCACTATTATTCCTGTTATTAGTTAGTAATTACAAATTTAAACATTTATTTTGGGAGCTCCTGCATTTAATACTTTTAAATATTTTTTCTTTGGGATAAGGAAAGCTTGTCTAAAAATCAGAAAATACAAAACATGTTTCCGAACAATGTTGTAAATGTGCTTCTGTTAACAAAAAGTTCCTGGTCTGACTGGAAAGTTCCTGCCCCAGAGCAGAAGCTAAAAAAAAACTCCGAAAAGTGTGCCCCCAGTCCATAGTCCCTGCTCTGTGTGAACACACCTAAAATGGGACTGGAAATAAAAAAGGACAAAGAACTGAAAACAGGTTCTTTCAGTGAGAAAGGCCTATTAAAATAGAATAGACTGGGTAGAGATGAGCCAGATTAAAAAGCTTCACTAGAGGAGTCACCCATAACTCCAAAACACCAGCCCGAGACCCAGAGAAGCGATGAGGTCAAGACCAAACTTCCAGAGGCCTAAGAGATGTTTATTACAGAAAATGATTTAAAAACTGCAGTTTTGACACTTTAAATGTTATAAACGTTTTAATGTTGGTTATGACATTAAAAATAATCCATCTCTAACCTCCCTGAAGCCTTTGAGTTTTAAAATGTTTCATGTTACACTGTTCTTGTGCAGGGCCTGCGTTTGAACAGAACCTTAATCTACCTCTCATTGGCCAACAATCAGATCGGAGACTCGGGGGCGGCACATTTGTCCAAGGTATCCATTTACATTAGAGCTTTTAACTTGTAGCTCAGGCTCAGCTGTTTGAGACGCCTTATTTCTTATTTCATTACAACAGCGTAATCCTCTGAGGTGAATCGAGGTGAACTCTGTTTCAGATTCTCGGGGAGTTTCCTCTGACTCATGAAGAAATCGTGGAGAGAAGGAAGCTCATCTTTGAGAAGTTGGAGAAGGTAAAAGCGTGGCAGTTTCTGTTTATGTATCTGTGTATTGAAGTGTTAAATATCAGTCATTAGGGCTGTACGATTGGCTCTGTGCGCAAAACGTCAGTTAGCTTGTTTATGTTTGAAATAGATCATTTATGTACATTTACTACCTGATTCTATAGTGTTCATTCAGTTTTTACTGACTTAAAAAATAAACAGAGAGATAAAATATGACGGGAAATACTGACAAAAGTTAAATGTGGAGTAGCTGATTTTCACACTGCAAACATGGTTTAGTTTTAAATCTGACAACTTTCTCTCATTCCTTGCATTTTTGGTTTATAAACTTCTTTTTACAAACAGCACAGTAAAACAGGAGAGGACCACCTAAGCACAGCCAGTCAAAGAGCTGCTCCTAATGAGAACTAAAATACTTCACTATTCAATTCAGCCAGTACTCTGTGGTTTCATTTTTTCACAAAGTGCTGCATTTATTAAAACCCAAACCCTTTTTAGTAGGAAACATAAAGTAATTTACAACTTTGGTTGTATACTTTGATAGCAAGATGGGTTTGCACTGATGGTTTCAAAACGTTAGTGCTGCTAGATCAGGCGTGTCCAAACTGCGGCCTGGGGGCCAAATGTGGTCATTGGACATTTTTTTTTGGCCTTCAGACATCCTGCTTGATTGGCCCAAATTACAAAAAGTGTATTTTTATTATCAAACTTGAGCAATTCTTCTATCATAGTTGAAATAACAATCATTTTGATGTTATATAAGCGTAAATATATTGTTTAATGCTTTACTAAAAATGTTGTGGTTCATTCAAATTAGGCCAAATGGATAAATAGACATCTATTTTTAATGGCCCAAATGTGGCCCACTGTGAAAAAAGTTTGGACACCCCTGTGCTGCATAGTCTGGTCCGGAGAGACAGAAGTGAGCTGGTTGCTATGATAATATTCATCAATGTTGCTAAGCGGGCCTAAACTGTTTTTTATCTTAACCTTTACCCAAACCTTTCTCAACCTTACCCATCATCCTAATATTTTTCCTAAACTTGATCACCGTCCCTACAGATCAGACTATCAACCATTTACCATTTTACAAAAATAGCCAAAAATGATAAGTTATATATTTTCCTCTCATTGTTCTTGTGGTAAAATAGGTAATAAATAATATTTATCAGTTTGATACTTTAATCATACTCACAATTACTTACATTTAATAAAATGTATAAATTCTTTGTCTGTTTTGTGTCAGAATATTGGTTCAGATCTTGACGAGGGGTTGACGTTATCAGAAAATACCTCACTGGTCAAACCTGAGCCTAAGCCAGAGCCTAAGCCAGACGTCAAGAAGAAGGTAAAGAAGAAGGTATTTTAGATTAAACATACAGTCTTGTACTTACTATTATTCTTTCATAGGAAACAGCAAAGAAAGAAGAGAAGCCAGAAAAAGGACCTGCCAATAAAGAAAACGCCCCAAAGAAGGGAGCCCAGAAACGACCAAAATGTAATAAACATTAATTTGTAAATATTATAAAACGTGCACAAACAGGTGGGTAGTTACACTTTTATACATTTAGGTAAGTTTCAGACATCCTCCTTCTACACTTGCTTGAGTTAAAGTCTTCAAACTGATTAAATCTGTATTTTACAAAAGCTTTATGCTGATAATATGAAATTATTTGTCCTTCCTATTGCATTCGGACAGTTACTGTTTATTACTCGAGGAAAATATCATCTTTGTTACTTCTCTTTACTTTGACTTAATATTATGATTTTGATCGATTATTGCCGGCTTTAGTCCTTGTGGCACTCTATTATCTATTACTGTTGAAGGCAGCATAATTTTTGAATTTATGAAGAAAATAGAGGAATATTTTAGATCAATAAATCCATCTTTTACAATTGTTATTTTATGCATAATTTTGTACTATCCTCACCAAGATTCAAATTGTAATTAACTCAGTAAATATGTGTCCTATTGACTCAAAATAAAAACTGCTAATAGCTTATTCAGATTCAGATGACTTTATTAAATTAGGTTGAGCAGTAAAAAAAGCACATCCAGACTACAAAAAAAACACTTACAACACATAATAGAGCAATTCTGAACAAAAAGGAGTTTTGAGGTTGTTACGGCAACCAATACAGTAAAAATACAATCTACTTTATTCTTTTAAAACTTACATTTAAATGATGAATAGAAGTAGGAATAAAAGACTTACCTGTTTGTTTAGGGACATAAAGGACGGCAAAGTGACGCCCTGATGGCAACAGAGAAAATTCATTTTTTAAAATGTGTTTCTCTGAGCTAAAAATCCCATTGACTTTTTCTCTTTGAACTAACTACAATTGTCTTTAACAGATAGGGTGTTAAACCCTCAATAAAAGGTAGCAGAGTGGTTAGAGTTCTGGCTTCCCAATAAGGAGGTCGTGGGTTCGACTCCCGGGTCGGACCATATCAACATCTCACAATCTCTCTGGGTGGAGTTTGCATGTTCTGCCCGTGTCACCGTGGGTACTCCGGTTTCCTCCCACCTCCAAAAACATCCATGTTTAAGTTAATTGAGCATCACTATAGAGTAGTAGTGAATGATTTTCTGTCTAATCCTGCGACGAGTTGGCCACTATCCAGGATGTTCCCACGCCTAAGGCCCAAAGTCATTGGGATAGGCTCCAGTCACCCACGACCCCTAACAGTATTAAGCAGTAGAAAATGAATGAATGAATAAATAAAAGAGAAACACAAGAGGCCTTCAATAAAAGTGGTAGAACTTTTTTCTTTATGGCTCCAACCGCTAGTTTGTCTATGCTCAAAGCCGCCCCTGGTTTTGATGTAACTTTGTTGTTACATTTACAAATTTTGGCTTTTTTGTGTAATGTAACTGTTACCGCCTCGTAGCCCATTCTAACATGTCTTTTATTTTCTTTGCAGCTCCTGATAAACCTCCTGCAGCCAAAGGAGGAAAAGCAGCGGGCAAAAAGAAACCAGCTCCTGTTGAACCACCGGAGGTTTGAAATTAACTCAAAATGTCCCTTCAATACAATAATAATCTGTGATATTTTAGTCAATGTTTGCTCTTTTGTGCAGGAGAAATCGTCTGTTGCAGTGGCTGAGGTTTGTTTGTGTAAATTAATAAATATACTTTGAACACAGCTTTGAGTGTGTAATGCTGTGCTGTTTCTGAAAAGCCTGAAGTGGAGTTAGTGAACCCCCTGCTGGACCCTTTGGTGCACTGCAAGGACGGACAGGTGTTTCTGCCCGGAAACTCATTCCTGGTCTACCTCAGTTTGGCAGGTCAATATCTAAACTCACTGTACTGTTTGAACTCTAAAATATCCTTCGTGTTTGGGGTTGTTATGTAAGTTTGAGCTGTGGTGGGGAAGTCCTGGCTAGTTATACAATCAGTTCAGTTTACAAACTAAGAATATTTCTGGTAAAGTGACACTGTTTGGCTTTTTCTTTAGCTGTGGTTAGCCTAAGTTACATTAGTGATCAAACATGAGTTTATTTTAACTGTTGTTACATCTATTTGAAATCGCCATGGATAGACTTAAATACAAGAAGAGCTATTTTAAAATCAATTCTTTGAGCCACTGGAAGCCAGTGCAAAGACCTCCTGCAGCAGCGTTCTGAATGTACTGCAGGTGTTTTACAGCTCTTTTGGATAGGCCGGTGAGAAGGCCGTTACAATAGTCTAACCTATTGGAGACAAATGCATGGATAAGTTAAGCTGGAGAAAGTTGTTTTGCATCCACACACTGGTCTGTTGGATGCAGTGACAGTGAATCCACTGGCCCATACTCACCTGCTGTTAGTGACACACAGATCTGAGTGTCGTCTGCATAGTTGTGATAGCTCACATTATTACTGCGTATTAACTGACCTAATGGCAACAAGTAAAGATTGAACAAGACCGTCTGGCCCTGCAAGGCAGACAACCTAAGTCTTAAGATGTAAGCTACTTTACAATAACAGAGCTAAACAGGATGTGTGCTGCCAAGAAAAGTGTTCAGGGTAGGGAATTAAGTCAATATTCAAGGAAATAACATTTCTATAGAAACATTAAGAAAATTGCTTCTCCAAACCAAACTAGAATACATTTAGGGGAGATTCATCTTGCATACACCAAGGAGACTAATTTTAATAGTAGATACTAGGGCTGTAGTCGACCACAGAAATACTTGGTCGACTAAAAACGTGAAGCTCTAAAGCTAAGAAGTGTGTTTTGAGCTGACCCAAACAAAAGACAAAAAAAATATAAACTTCATGCAAAATCTATAATTTATACAGAAAAGTAACATTGTATTTACCTCAACAAATCAGATTAGACGAAGGATTTGGTTAGCAAATTCTTTCTGTTACTGTTCTTGGTCAATTAAGACTCCAACGATCGATTAATCGCCTAAAGAACTAAAGGACTATAGCCCTAGTAGATACTTATGTGACTTTAAGCACAAATTAGTAGTAAATTCAGTGAAACTCTGCTTATATACTGTGTATGTGTATGTATTTTAATATGCCAAATTATTACAGCATTTGTGTGAGATCTTATAATAATCATCACAATGCATGTGTTTGACTCAAACTGTTTTGACTTTGTGTTTGTTTATAGGAAACCACATAACGGAGAAGTCGTTGCCTCTGTTTCTTTCGTCCCTGGAGCAGCAGACTGAAGGAGGGCTGCTGCGTTTGTGCTTGAAGGTCTGTTACTAAAACTACCTTTAATCTCACAAAACAAAGTAGTGAAACTAACTGTCTTCTTCTTCTTCTTCTTGTTCTTCTTCTTGTTCTTCTTCTTCTTCTTCTTCCTTCTTCTTCTTCTTTTTCCTTCTTCTTGTTCTTCTTCTTCTTCTTCCTTCTTCTTCTTTCTCATCATCATCATCATCATCATCATCATCATCATCATCATCATCATCATCTTCTTTTTTTCTTCCTTCTTTTTCCTCTTCATCATCATCATCATCATCATCATCTTCTTCTTTTTCTTCCTTCTTTCTTCCATCTTTCTACTTCCTTCTTCTTTCTTCTTTTTTTCTTTCTTCTTCTTCCTCTTCTTCATCATCATCATCTTTTTTTCTTCTTGTTCTTTCTTCTTTTTTTCTTCTTCTTTTTCTTCCTGCTTTCTTTCTTCTTCATCATCATCTTCTTTTCTTCCTTCCTTCCTTCTTTCTTCCCTCTTCTTTTTTTCTTTCTTGTTCTTCTTCTTCTTCTTTCTTCAGAGGAACAACATTTCTCCCGACTGTGAACTTTTAAACAAAATAAACCAACTCCTGCAGCTCAGAGACCCAAACAACAAACCTGCCAAACCCGAGACCGAAGCGACTGAAAACGAAGAAAACAAATAACGTCCAACACAAACGCTTTTGTATGTATTAATGTTGTTTATTTAAGCTTGTTCTCATTAAATACAGTAATATCTGGACTAAATAAAGGTCATTTTATCTTACAATATTCTATTTTGTCATTATAAGAACCCAAGTTAAGTAAGAACATTTTCCTATGTTTGTGTGTATGTTTGCAACTAAAGGTTTGAAGTGGGATACAGCAAAGAATAACTGATAAACCAATGAGTGAATTTATGTGCAGAGCTATTTAAAGTTGGGGTAGCTGATTTCACTCTGCAAACACGCTTTAGGTTTTAAATTTTAGGTTTTTGGTTTTAAAAACTACCTCTTTTAAGACATGGTTATTATCCACATGTATTTATTTGTGTTTGCAGTTATGGGTTATAAACCACTTTTACAAACAGCAAAGTGAAACTGGAGAGGACCACCCAAGCTCAGCCAATGAGAGCTCTGCATTCAACTCCTGATTAAAACTAAACTTAAAGGGAACCCTGGATATGAAGACAAATATGGCTAAAACACTAGTATTGGTCAAGCTTATTAAAATAAATTACAAACAATATATAACTGCTTACTATTTTGTATAAAATTGTCATTGTTTATGTTGTTTTCAAGCCACTGGGAGCCGCCATTTTGGTTGATGACATAAAATAGTGTTTCCATGGTTACTCCCACAGTTTCATCTGTGAACAGTTGAAACAAAAACACCACTGACAGTGTCCAGTTCTTGCCTCTTCCTCTTGATTATCTTCAGTTTCACTAGATTACACATAATCGTTCTGTATTTGGCTTTGCTCCGGTGTAACGTCGAGATGGCACTCCCCGTCGAGATGGGAACCCCTTGTTTAAAGTTAGTGCTAGAAAATTATTAATATTTTTTTATTTTCATATTACTTTTGCTAACCCTCACCCAAGCCCCAATCCTAACCTTAGCCTTCGAATTATGCCTAAACTTAACCGAATTAATTGTAAACTATTTACCGCGGGAAGCCGCGGGAAGCTTGCTACGTCACAAAAGCTAGTGAGGGGTGCACGTCTCGATAGGGTGCTTGTTTCGACACCACACCGGCTCAAACTGACAAGGTTTAACCCAGGAATTCATGTTGCTTAGTTACCTGTTACTGCCTGTTACCTTGACAACTCTATTTTATGTCATAACCGCAGCAAAATGGCAGCCTCCATGTCATTTCTTTAAAACACTATTTTAATAAAACTACAAATACTTCCAAGGTATTTGTCCTGTATTTATATAAGTGATGATATTATAAGTGTTTTAGGATAAACATGTGATTATATCCAGGGTTTGCTTTAAGACAGTCCTAAGTGGTCTCTTTTTTTCACAATGTGCTCCACTTATCATATGCTTTTAGATATAAGATAACTAACGAATAAAGTTAGTTACACCATGTAAGTTTATTTGACAGAGCAGAGCTAGCTTGTGCTGCCATCTGCTGTTGAAAAGCAGCGTGAATGCATCCGTTTTACTCGAATGTTGCGCTTCTAAATACAAAACTCACTGGTTTACTTACTCTGTTACAATATTTTACAAAAGCACCCTTATTTAGTACATTTATGAGAGAAAATGTTATATATTCTTGACTTTGTGGGCGGAGCGTTGTTCTCTCGCGCATATACGTCACTTCCGGTCCCTGCTCAAAGCCTCCACTGATATCAACCCGCGCTTCCGGTTATGCCTCCTTTTCGGCAGCGGCTATTTCCTCGCCAACATGCCAGTGAGTATCGGGAGGCCCCCTCATCCTGCTATTTACCCCACTAAATAAACACCCAGAGCGGCTGCGAGCGGCTCAAAAGTATCACGAAGAGTTAGCGACCCGATTCATGTGCAGTTTGGGCGGTTTAAACGAGTCCCCGGTGCGGATTTTGTCATAAATTGCACAGCACGTTTGGGCGCATTGTGAGACAAGATGGCGGCGCGCACACGGCAAACATGGGGCTAGTTTGGACAAAGCTAATCGCAGATCAACAATACTTTTGTCACTTTTAATCGTTGTGATTTCAACATGTATTCCTGCTTTAAGTAGCCATGTTGGTCATTTTGTTTTTGCCTAATAGTTTGCGCTAAAATAAAGAAGATTGGGCTAGTTATCTCAGCCACTAAAGTAGGCCACGCAGTCAGTCCTGAAACATACGCAGTAGCATTCAGATTGTTCACATTATAAAGATAATAATTTACATATTTGAAGAGAAAGATCAAGTTTTGCCCTGGTTGGTTACTGTCTGATCGTGCCTGTATTAAATTTTGTTTTTTTTTTTCTTTGTTGCGCAGCTCGCAAAAGACTTGTTGCACCCGTCCCCAGAGGAGGAGAAGAGGAGGCACAAGAAGAAGCGTCTTGTTCAGAGTCCTAACTCGTATTTTATGGATGTTAAATGCCCAGGTTTGTATCTAATATAATCTAATATCCTTGTCAGTGTCGCTTTATCGGTGCAGTGTGGTGTGAAAGTGGAAGTGCAATGATATGTGCCGATGTTTTGGGGGTTCTGGCATCTCACAAACAGATAAAAAACACTGCAATGCACATAATAATTTGGGTACTTTGCATAATTTACTTTGCACACTCCTCTTTGAAGATTTAGGGTCTTGTCTGCATAATTTTTCATGTTTTGACCACCTGTATAACTTGATTGACAAAAATACCAGATCTCATGTAAACTTACAATTTTAAGGAGGGACAACTGGCTGAACAATTGGCTCTTATTTTAGTTTCGTTTACAATGCTCCTAAGGATAACCAAGAACTTGTGCCTGTGTTAATTTTTCATAAAATTTAAAACTTCATAGCACCACTTGTTGAGAAAATATATAGTATGTGATTTTAATTTGGTGTGTTTTCTTCTTTCAGGATGCTACAAGATCACAACGGTGTTCAGCCACGCTCAGACGGTCGTGCTGTGTGTGGGCTGCTCCACTGTTCTGTGTCAGCCAACTGGAGGCAAAGCACGTCTCACAGAGGGTCAGTATTTGGATAATCTGTCAGTCTCTAAGCAAATATAAATGTGTTTTTGTTGCTAGTGTAAAAAATGATTGTCCACTTGTGCAACTATGTCACACTAAGTCCTACTTGTTTTACTTTCATTTCTGGTTACGTCTTGAGTTTCTAGTTCCTGACAGTTCTTTTAAGTCGCTTGATTCTAGCTTACTATTTAGACTAGTTGCTAACAAGACTTTACATTTGCATCTTTTATAAAACGGTAGCAATAGGTTGCATTTATGTTCCAAAATGGGATTGTCGTCAAAGCAGATAGTGGACAAGAGCTAGTTTTTCCTTTTTAGATGACGTACGAATTACTAAAGGCAATTTCACACATTTTATGATTTCAACTTAAACTGCAAGTAAACAATTTTCATTTTGGCTGTATGATCTCTTGTTTACTTTGACATTTCAATTATTATTAACTGTTAAAATGGTATAATTAAGACATAATGTGCTAATAAATGTGGTCATTCAGCTTCAGATCATTTCCTTCTCAAAACCAACATGATTTGCTATTTTTACAATTGTTTTCCTGTGCGCACTGAAAATTGGCTGGACTTCCTTGTTTTGTGGTTTTCCAATCTCATCCCAGTGCCAGATCGACCTCAGTTTGCAGAAGGATTGAGCTAAACCATTGGCTCCCTCCTTTCGAAGGCTGAGAACAAGCTTCGCTCAAAACCCTGACAGTTGTAGTTTTATACAAGCTGCTCGTGTCGGCTCTTTAGGCTGCAGTGTAACGCGATTCAAAAAGAGAAGAGACGTAGTAGCCCTCATTTGTCACATGTAATGACTTCACCATCAGCAGCGACACAATGTGCAGAGCTGCAGTATTTCTGTACAGTAAGCCGGCCTTTGTCAGCTCTCATGTCGGGTGCTTTTCTTTTAACAGGGTGCTCATTCAGGAGGAAGCAGCACTAGTTTCCCCCCCAGTGGCCGAGAGAGCGGGACGGACCGGTGGATCTCAGCGAAGGCATCAGGAGACAGATCTGAAGACTCTGTGGATTTAAACAGTTTATGCAAAATGTCGGCTGTAACTCCACCCTTCAACCCGTTCTCTCTAATAAAATGTTCTTTTGGCTAAATAACCTTTGCTGTGTCTGCTTTTTAAAGCTTTATGTAAACATGAAATTATTAGGGCTGTAGTCGACCAAAGATATTCTTGGTCAACTAAAAACATGTCCCATCGACCGATTAATCGACTAAAAAGGGGGCGTGGCAAAGGCTCTGAAGCTAAAAGAGTTGTTAAAAATATTGCAAATCAACACTAAAACTGGTGTTGAAATTTGATACTCATTTGAACAAATATTAACATTAAAAGGACAAAAATTCAAACATTTTTCTACAAAGAAAAAAAACAAACGTTTGCTGAAAAGTTAAATAAAAATCTTGAGTTTAATCAAAATCATATACTTGCATTTTGTGTTGGAAATGTCAGTCCACTAAAAAAAATCTTGAAAGGGCAGTTTATTCCTTTGTATCAAAATCGTCGGGTTGGAAATTTTAGTTTTGTAACAACTCTGCAAGAAACTGCTCAAAAAGACTAATATGATGTAGTTCATTCAAAAACTATAGTTTATGCAATAAATAAAAAGAAAGAGGAAAACTGTGTTTATATAAAAAAGACAGTTCAGACCAATATTTCTGTTACTGTCATACAAATTCCTTATAATCTAAAAGAATTGGTCGACCATAACTCCATCGACCGATTAATCGACTAAACTAATAAAGAACTACAGCCCTAGAAATTATGGATTTGCTATGCAGTTGTTTTGTAACTACGTTCAGGTCAAGGCCAAAATGCTTATTATAGACACTTTCCAACGTTTTCTTCAGAAGTAAAAACTGCCTTAAGAATTAAATGTCATACAAGTTTGCTATCATTTTACTGTAACATCTACTTTTATTTACAAAGGCTGATCAGACATCCCCGTTCATCCAGGAGAGTTCACTGCAAAAAATGAAGTTCGAGATAAGTTAAATTTGCTTGATTCAAGGATTTGAACCATATTTCAAGCATTTTGCAGGGTTCGTACAGTCATGAAAACCTGGAAAAGTCATGAAAAATTCAATTCTAATTTCCAGGCCCTGGAAAAGTTTCGGAGTGCTGTGGGTTTTGAAAAAATCGAAATTATTTTGGATTCAAATATAAATTGGGGATAATTTGTTCTGACACGGTCCCGCTGATTTAGTCTTGTCGGATTATCATTTATTTGGTTTTGAATCGAAAGATCGCTAACCAAGTCTCTCAGTAAAAACTTGTGGTTTGGAGCAAAAGTCAAACTTCAAGGCAAAATATTGATATAAATTATATTATCTTTTTCAGTAAAATAGAACATTATTAAACGTCATTTATGTTCATAAAAGCATTACTTAAAGTAATTTTTATTTTGTTTTTGAAAAGAGTGAATAAAATTGATAAAAAAATGTAATAAATATAATAAAAATAAATAAACTGAAAAATTTAGCTTTTTTTGTTTAAAACTTGAATAAAATTCACTGAATTTGAAAGTATTTTATGTGCCAGATTACTTAGAATTTGACATTTTCATTTTTATTATCTAAAAATTCATAAAATGTTTGTGTTTTGGTCTTAATTAATGAGAGACTGTTGTTGACTCAAAAGTATGTTAAGCAAGGTCATGGAAAAGAAAAAAATTGTTTTGGAGAAGTCATGGAAAAATTATGGAAATCCTGAAATTAAAATCTGTACGAACCTTGATTTGACTAATTTAACATTGATTTATTTTATTTATTATATATGAAATCTGACTGAGCCATGAATTAACAAAATTCAAGATCTCTGCTGGGTCTTAAGTCTTACATTAAAAAGTTGTAATTTGATATCTTTCACACTGCTGCAGCTTTGACTTTTTTCAGTTTCTATAATGTAACAAATGGTGTTTCTTCTATTTTTTGGTTGATGGAATTCGTTTGCTCGATAAATTGCATTCTTTTTGTTCTTTGGGTTTTTCATAATTGGCAAAATATAAGATATGTTATGAAGCCCTCTAGAAAAGAAGCAGCTCTGTGAAATACTGTAGCTCTCAATCCCTGCAGAAACCCTGATATTTATTTGCCCATGACTCGGGGTTTGTGTATCAGATTAAGTTTGATCTTTTGAATGCATAATGTGTTAATGATCACAGTTCTCATGTACAAAAAGTTCTTTAATTGAAATAAAACGAGGTGAAGTATTTTATGACATTTATTCTACAAAATGAAAGTGTGAATGGGGATTATAAGCGCAGGTTTCAGCTCACACACGAGCATGCAGTAGTAAATGTATTATCCATATTATAATATACATTTTATACACGACAACTTATAATTAACAGAATTTATTGACTTGACTTTGCCATGTCTATTGCAATAAGAACATCTCAACCTTAAAACTCATGGTTAAAAACAAGCCTGGATTATATCCACATTCAAAATAAATAAACTGAAAATGTGCACAACATTTCAAAACATCAACTTGATTTAAAAACTACATCGCTGCAGTGCTGGTGATAATTTAAGCTTTCAGAAGTGCCCAAGCTTTTCACTGAAGACTGAATATTTATGGGCAATAGATGGATGCATTTAGCTCCACTGGGTCCTCAAATCAGGCTCAAAACGTTAATTTTAGATCTGTAACAAAATACAGTGATTTTATAGGTTGTTTTGAGAGAATTACTTAAAGTGTGTATGACAGGTTGAACTACTCATTTCACAAAGACATGGTTAAGATCATTATATTTAAGGTTTTACTCAACATTTTTCAAATTTCACTCCATTTTGGCAATTTTTTAGCATTAAAAATGTACTTCTTGTTTATAAATGATGACATCACGCTAGGTAGTTGCCTGGCGACAGTGTAATAAATTGGGCCAATACTCTTTAAATGTAAATCTTTTTTTTTTACTTGAGCCATAAAAATACACTAGAACTCACTTTTATTCTAAATGTGTATCTACAGGGCCATAAAAATATGTTTCTTGGGAGAAAATTTAAAATTTTGTTGTCTCCTAGTGTGATGTCATCAGTTTAGAACTCTGCTCTACTTCCTGGTATTTTCAACATATTTTCACATTTTTCTCCACAAACTTGTTCTTGATTAACGTAAACATATAATTTATAAATACAACAGGAATTAATCTACCAAAATAAATACAAATTTGAAAAACGTTAAAACCTGTCATACGCACTTTAAATGTGTAAGATAGACTTACTGTATTTCATAAGAACACAGTTAAGACTTGATTTCAGGGCCGGGATGCACTTCTAAAAATACTCTGAGTACTGGCACTTCTCTGAACGTTCACCACAATCTCCATGTTTTAACAAGACCGGGACTCTGAATGAGACACTTTAAGAACGGCTTATATTCAAAGTTTTTCATTTTAGACGTGGTTTTAAAATTTAAATGTAGGGGAGAGCGGGGTTGGTTGCCACATTTTTTACTTTGATTTGAATTTCTCAAAAACAGCAAACCTCACATTAAACATTTTAACAACAGAGAAAAGTTCAAAGTCTTGTGTAACTAATGAATCCACCTGCTGTTCTCTGTCTTATTCTGATCAAAAGTTATTGATCATTAAATGTAAATTGTTCACCTGTGACAACCAACCCCAAGTCAGGGTTGGTTGTCACAATGTTATGTCAATGGGAGACCGATGACAAATGTGTCTTGTCTTTGGTTTGATTTTTTAATGTTTGATTTAATTTTGATTTAAGAATGTTTTACATTTTCTGAATCAGGAGACGATAAATTACAAGAAAAAGGCGACTGGAAATTTAAAATTGCATTTTTATCAAGATTCTAATGATATTGTAAAACTATATTTTTAATGTGAATTAGTGATGAATAATTTTTGAACAAAACAAGCTCCATGACAATAATTAGATTTATTTTTTAGTTGAAACTTTACACTGATTTCCTGGATTGAATTGGAATATTTAAAATACAGTATTTTTGAGAAAATTTGTCTTTTGTAAAAGTGTGACAACCAACCCTGCTCTGGCTGTGCTGCTGTTCTAGATATAATCATATGTGACAACCAACCCCGACTGGACTTTTTTACTCTCACCTCAGCTTTCTTCTACATTTTTAAACCCAGCTCAGAAAAAAACAGTCCTAATTGTCACTCTGACTCTCCTCTTTGTAAAGTCAATGGTTATAAACTTTCAACACAATTTTAGGAAAACATTTTTCTCAACATCTGAAAATGTACTTTTTGCTATAAATTTTTTCGATATTGTCTTATCACAATCTTGAACAAATGTTTACAAAAATGTTTTAGCGAGTGAATTTTGGTTCATTTGTTGAACATTTTAATCTGACTTTTTCTTCCAAATACACCATTCACAAGCTGAGATACAGTGATTGTGACAACCAACCCCACTCTCCCCTAATTCTCGATTATAAAAGATGACTTTACACGAGGAAGTCACCTCGTAAAAGGCTACACTGGGCCAAAACTCTTCTAACGTAACCTTATGTGTGTTTGACAAATAAAAGCCCGCCATAACAGATTGTTAAATGTATGTTTACAGGCTCATTGAACTGTAGAAATATAATCGTCTTGCTACTGTCACGACACATTAGATTTGTCAATATTGTTCTTCATTCATGTAAAACTATAATTCATATTTACAGCAGGTATTAGTTTTTCAAATGTTGGCGTTCGAAAATTATAAAAAGTCTTGGGCCACATTTGAGCGCTGTGTTTGGTCATAGTTTGGACAGTCTCGTATAACACCTAAATTACAAAACCCAACAGTTTTCAAAAAGCTTTGGTTCTTTTTTTGTGGGTCACAGCAAAATAAAATAAAACCAACTATTATTGCTACATTTTACAATATAGATTTGGGTACAGCCTTCCTCTGATCAGTCCAGCCCTCTTCTACCTGTCCCCCTCTCCTCCTCCTGTCGCCTCTGCCTTCTCCTCTCTCTCCCGGAGCAGATGTCTGATGGAGGAGTTTTGGGTGGACAGGGTGTTGGAGAGCAGGGGCATGAGGATCCTAAAACCCTCCCGCAGCTCCTCCACATTCTTCTCCAGATTGACAATGTGGTTGTCCATTTCCTCGCGGCAGCCCTGCACCTCGGCCAGCACGTCGTACATCAGGTTCTGCATCTGCGTACGTGGAGAATGTGCAGTGCAGAGGGGAAGATAGTAGATCATGTTAGACGTCGCTGCGTTTCGTTTTTCGAGAAAGATCATGGGATACACTTGCCTCTCTTACCTTCATTATATCCACCAGAGTGTTTCCCTGGTCGGCCAAACACCTCTTCTCCATTTTCACCCTCCGAAGTCTGCACAAACAATGTACTTATGTGTTACAGCTAGTTGTGCTGCTGCAGAGCTTGGAAGATGAAAAAACTATGATTATTATAGAAATATTGCCAAGTTTGCCATGTTTGTTGCAAATTTGTAAAACTTTCATTGGAAAAAATGGACAAAACAACCTAAAAAAGTAAACAAAACAGCAGTGGAACAACCCAATAAACTGGTGGCTCAATACTGGTATCTATCACTAGTGCACATGTGTCAAACTCATGCCCCGGGGGCCAGATGTGGCCCTTAACTTCATTTTATGCGGCCCTCCAGGTCTTATAAGGGTTACTTTAATTTTATGTTAGTGCTAGGAGTAATCTGTGTGTCTTAACTTAATGAAATTATTTGTCTCAAACTTAAAGAGTAAGTCATTTTTCAGACTAATGTGGATGTATATTTTCAGTAATTGTCACTTCAAAAAATATACAATAATCAAATACAACTATTATTTGTAGTCTGTCAAAGAATAATAAGGTTAATTTTAGTTACAATCAGCCCTTTGAGGACAACCCCGATGCCAGTGTGGCCTTTTGTCAAAATGAGCTTGACACCCCTGCTCTAGTGTCTGAATATGTTTTAATAAACCTTATTTATAGGGCTGTATTTAGCTCCTTAAAACATTAGGCCAGCTGAAAATTCTGTGATGTGATGCCACATTTCCGAGAAGACAATCATTTTATTTTAAAAATCCTCCTCAAAATTCAGGCTGTAACAAAATTATGAGAAAACACCTGATACAATGTGCTAGCTTTTTTAGCTTAATTTTTGTTAGCAACATTTTATGCAACAAAATGTAAACTGAAACTAGCTTTTAAATTGTCACGGCGACAGTGTGCAGAGTCGACTTGTCGTTGGAGATTAATATTGTAAAGGGGACACTGTAACTTAAGTGTGGCCCAAGTCTTCCTACTCTGTGTGAACTCGCCGAAACTAGGAACTGAAAAAGCTCCTACAGAACGAAAAGACTTAATGTCCCGTTTGTTCACCAAAATCCATGAAGTTCGTCTGTTGTTGTTGTTGTTGTTAGCTTTGTGGCTAACATACTGACAGGTTTTGCTCCTAACAGCTGTGAAAAAAAGCTTAAAACACATCGTGCTTAACAATTTGGAGGCTCAGAATGCATTAGGTAAGTGAGCGAAACGTGACTGACGTAGGAAGCTTTAAATAAATCATTTCCGTTTGTTTAAATATTTAAAGAAGCAAAAATCAAGTATAGTACTTTTAAAAGCAGATCCATATCTATTTCATATTGAATAAAATGCTCTACAAAAGTCATAATTCCTCACTATGTCCATGTAAAAAGCACAATAATGAGGTTATTTCTGTGAGTGGTGGTGCAGCTGAGTCGGTCTTACTGATGGATGGCCAGCAGCAGTTTCCTCTGGTGGTCTCTCACTCGGGTCTGGTCCTTTTGACTCTTGAGCTTGGCGTGTTTGTAGATGAGCCAAGTCTCCCTCAGAACGTTCGCCGCGGCAATTTTTATCTACGACAGACGCACAGTTCCACACATCAGGGAGTTATTTCATGTCAAGAGTCAGACGTTATTTACAGGACAGCTTCATCGATACGAGAATGAATATTAGCAAATACATCGAGTTAAAGATCAAGATGCAGAGGCGTTTAAGTGATTTTATGTCTAATTTTAGGAGACTGAAGCCAGGGGGATGCCAATAGGCCCAGTTTGACGGATAATCAAACTTGGCCTCATGGAATTTGCTGAAAAAATGTTAGTTTCCAAGCATTTCTTCAGCTACTTTTACATTTGTTTAAGCAGGACTTATTATATACTGTATATGATGTTATGATGTTTTTAGTTTGCAGACGAAGAACAATACAGTTATATCAATGCTAGAATCAGACTATATTAGTAATAATCTGAACATTTTATTTATTTTTTATTTATTTTATGCCATCTCGTTTTCAAGGGAGTCCGAAACATAGAACATATAACAATATATTGTAACATTTAACATAATGATTTGTCTATTTACAGACACCTCATGCAACTAACGCTGCATTCATGTGGTCCTCGGTTTCTGAGATGAGAAATTGTTTGACCTGTTTGAATTCATGTGCTTTTCACCTCGGAAAGTCGGAAAACTTGATGTCACCCTTTGGCACGGCACTTTTGATAATACTGTTAGAACTAGTCATGAGACCTGTTGCTGTTAGCCTGTCCAAAAGCTAGCATTAAAAGTTGTTTGTAGCTAGATTAATTAGCTAAAGTTTTATCAGTAATAATTAAACATAGAGAATCTTTCTGGTGCAAATGCTTTTATGATATAAGCGACTAACAGCAAATTCCCAATGTGTTTTAGTCAGTGAGGTTAAATGATAAATGAATAAGCTGATTTTCGTCCATCTCCACACGTCAGGAGAACTAAATGAACGCACATTTTATTTATCAATGTTAAAACTCACAGTATTTATAATCACAGTTACAAGGTATTATCATTTGTCAAACTGTCACTTCTGTGTCATCTATCTGGATTTGGGACCCTGTTTTTAATGGTTGCTAGGTAACAACTGTTGAATAATCCCACATGTAATATTTGCAGAGACAATTGTAAACCTCATTAAGAGTCAAAGTAAGTGAAAACAAGCAAAAATGTTTAGTGAAATCACTGTTTTACTGTGTTAGATACATTTTTAGTAAAACATTGTGAACATGATTAGCATATTTAAGATTTCACTGAACATTTTGCTTGTTTTCAGTCACTTTGACTTTTTTTTGGATGATGTTTATTATAGTCTTTTGACCAGAATATGCAATATGTTCATTACTGTTTCCAAGCAATCATTGAAAACAAGGCCCCAAATCCACCTAGATAACACTGGAGTGGAAATTTGCCAAATGATTATAACTTCTAACACTTTTATTTTGTTAGATGATTGTTTAAACCAGTGTTTCCCAATCAGGGGTACGTGGACCCCAGGGGGTACACGACCATTTGCCAGGGGGTCCGTGGGATGATAGCAGATGTAAAAGAAAGGTAGAAATTAGGGCTGGGCAATTAATCGCATTTGCAATTATATCGCGATATGACAAGACGCGATTATGTAATCGCGGAGACGTGCGATTATTGGCCACGTGAGTTTTGTTTTGGAAGTAATTGAAGCGCCGCGTGTGAGTGCGGCCGTGTGACTGCAGCGCCTCCGGTCTGCAGCTTCATGTTACGCTCCTCTGACACCTCCGTGTGCTTGTGCTTCACTTTTCTCTCAGTGATTCGTGTGCGCATGAGATCAACGACATGTAATGACAATACCAGGCTCACCGGTGTAAAACTGTGCTCTTGTTATTACTACTAGTCCATGGGCCAGAGGCCAGATTTTGCCAAACGGGGCTCACCAGAGGTGGCAAGGGCTATCATACATTTTTGGAAAGGTCAATATCTAAGCTTTATATTTTTGCATGATAGACTTTTCTGAGCTTCAGCGATAACATAAATATCCACCTTTGAAGTTTACAAACCACATGTTAAAAAATACACTTTTGACACTGGTCCATATTATAGTTTAGACCATGTACTACCCATCAGATAATGATTAAACTATCATGTTTGGTATCATTTTGAAGAAAACAATCTTGTCTTTCATGTAGGTGCATTTGTTGTCCTCTCTGATAATTACTATGGCAACAACAGCTTTTCAAACTGTCACACGAGGACATTTTTTACCATTTTTTCCTGAACTGTTTTGCTACGTTTCTTACTGAAAGCTCTAGGAACATGACAGACACACAAATGTGATATCAAATTATTCTCTAGAATCTGAGGATTCAGAAAATGTATAATATGTCTTAACTTTGTCAAAACCCAGCCTCACAGTGAGCCACAAAGTACAAGAGTCATTCTCACTGAGGGGCATTTCCCATAGAACTCAGGCTATTTTCTGTATTCTTACTTCTGATGGTTGTTGGAGCTTTTTGATCTGGAAAGTCCTTTGATTAATTTTTTCGATTTTAATTTGAGTAGAATAGTCTTGTTTTTACTAAAAAAGTTGTGTTTTTCTCTCGTTTTAGCCAAATTTGAAGTGTCATAGCGATAAATGAGCACACAGCTCTCAGAGTAATTTGGTCTAAACTTTCACTGACAAAAAGTCAGGCTGAAATATCTCATCTGTTCAACATAATCATATTTCTGTTGTGTAACTATAAAAAAAACATATGACACTAACCAGCATTACTGATAATCACCAAGATAAATTTACTAATTTGTTAAATGAGAACCACAATCACAGACCCGGACATGGGCTCTCTCTGTTATTTACTGATACAGCACTTTTTTTAAACTGTTATGCTTCACATTGAATATTTTATCCACTTCACACTCAGTGATGGTAAGGTAGTACTGTAGTCACAGCTGCCCTGGGGCAGAGTGACAGAAGCAAGACTTCTAGTCTTGTATTAACCCCTCTGACCAAGTCCAAACTCAGTGATGTGAGGAGATTGAGCTTTGAACATTTGGCCTCAGTGCCTGTTCAGAAAACTAAATATGTTGTTTGAAGTTTTAAAAGTGCTTTATGAATAAAGATGGTATTGTATAGTACAGGGGTCCCCCCTGGGGCCCAAAACTGGGCCGCGGGCTATTCGCTGGGCCCCAGAGTATATTTTAAAATGTGTTTCTGTCACTACTTCTTTGTTCTGTATAATGAAAATATAGAGCCACATAACCCAATAAACCGCAGATTCAAGCAATAAGGGCTAAAATATAATTACATTAATCAGTTGTATGTATTTTACTGTATACTGTTGTTATTGGTGTTACATAACCTCGACCAGTTTCTGGAAAAGAAAATGGTGACTTTTCTGGTCCTCACACAAAAAAAAGGTTGGGGGCCGCTGGTAAAGTATATTTGCATAAGCTACATATCAGCTGTATGAATGTCTATCTATGTCCTTCCCAAACCAGGCTACTGTAAATGTGCCTATAATTTTGCACTACTGAGTGCATTTGAATGAAAAAAAAAAAAAAAAGGTTCATCTATAGGCCTCACATGTTTATAGTAAGTTAATCATAATCATTTTGCTGCATATTTATCTAAAAATTAGAGACTTATTGTAAGAAAATAAATTTACTACTAAACTGTCCAACACAATTTTAAATTTGATGGTTTAAGTTCCTGAGCATTCTACGAATGCATGAAACACTGTAGGCAGATTTCAGTTTGGTCTCTTCAGGTTAAAATGTACAGTCTGGAGTTACAGTTTACTGTCTAGATTTACTCGACTGGACTTGAAAGGTTTACACAGTTGCAATACAATACAAGGTGTTGTGTGTGCTTCTTCAACTTTTTTCTATAAATGTAAAAGGAGGGACAATGGTATGGACATTTTCACGCTGATCTTTTTGATTTAAGATTATGTATCAGGTGCAATTACCCACAGGGTTATTACAGGGTAATTTCCACCCTCCTGAGAACATCCACATTTCTCAACCATCTGCCTCAATTGGAGGAGAACATATCCTCTGATCCAGCCACATAATGCAGAGATGTGGTGAACCTCAAGAAAGCCAAAATGTCACAAAAGATAAAGATGTACAAAGCAACCAGTTTGAAACATCAACAAACTCATCTGGCAATTCTGCAGCTGCCTGGTTGGCTCTGTAGGAGGTGCATCAAGTATATCTGTTTGTTTGGTAGAAATACCAACACCTGTTACAACTTCGGGCTTGTTTGATATCAAGAGAAGGATGGTACCACCTGGTATCAGGTTACATCAGGATGGGAGATGGGAGACCGCTGAAACACCAGTTGCCACAGTGGGACTTTGCTGTTGTGTCCTTGGGCATGACACTTAACCCATGCTGCCTCAGTGTCTACGTACACTGGGTGAGTGGATCCTTGCTTGTAAAACACTTTGAAAAGTGGAAAAACACAGAGAGGCCATTTACCGTACAGAAGACAGACCTGTGAGTGGTGTTTGTGAGGTCAGGGGAATGTGGGATCAGTGATTTGTACCTCCATCCTCCAAAAGCTGCCTGTTCACTTTCACCCTGTGTGCTGTGGGACATCAGGAGGAACCCAGAACCCTCACAAACTACGGTCTCATCTGAGAAGTTTATTCTGATGGTCACCTTTGGACATTCAGGGGGAAAATGTTCAGCTCTGTGAAACCCTTTTTGAAAAAGTCTCTCCTGATCTTCATTGATCCAGCAAAAAACTACTCTGATCGATGTTTCAGCAGTATAATGCTTTGTAAACCCTCACATGTCATGGGCTCTGGGTAAACCTTACTTCTGCAAAAAGCTCAAAGCCCACAAAGTAAGAGAACATTTACAGTTTTCTTTGGTTGATCAGCCTGTCTACTGGAGCCTCCTCCTGCTCTGAGTACAACAGGCCTCTTTATTCCTTGATCACAGCACAGAATTACACAGTTTCCACATTTTCAGACATGTACAGTCTGTTGAAGGCCCTGGGTAAAAAGTCCTATTTCATGCTCTGCATTTCTTGATTTGTCTTGTCTTCCTGATGCAGTAATTTACTTAAATGTTTCTCCTTTGAGTCCTCAATCTCAAGGAGGAAGCAATGGAGGACTAAGTAAGACCAGACAATGAAGTCAAGTTGGTGACAAGGCTCCAGGAGGATGAGACACCTGAAGTCTCTGAATCTTGTGGGACTGTCCCGGCATGCCTGTCTTACACAGCGAACTGGGACAGGACTGGCAGACCAGGGTAATGGTCCCTTTGTTGAACCGGTAATGGAGATTGTGTTCCAGGTCCAGAGGAGTCACACTCCTCAGCCTCAGGTCAGATCTACTTCATGTCCTGGAGAGGTGAATCCAACATGTAGTCAAACCTCAGATTTGTGGTGTCCTGTGAGAGGCGCTGCTATAGTATGAGGTTTAGGGTCCTTTACTCAGGCCTGTCGGCTCCCTGTATGACCAGATCTGTGTTTGGATTGTTGGCAGTCAGACCTCTTCATACTTATATAATTTGTGTATTGGCTATTGGCATCGCCAAACCTCCTGTATTCTGGTGATTGTTTCTAAAAATCCATATAAGTCGTAACTTAATGTAAGTAATTGTCAAATAGTAACAGAAATCAGGCTGATTAGATATATTTTGAAGGCCACACATTAAAAACAGGAACACAAATCCATTTAGTGTGATCTGGCAGACCAGAATTTTAACTCTCATTTTACATCATTATATTAACATGTATCTTGTTGATTATCATTTGTGTTGGTTTTAGAGTCCAGTGTCATATGTTTTTTTACATTTACACAACAGAAATATGATTATGTTGAACAGATGAGATATTTCAGCCTGACTTTTTGTCAGTGAAAGTTTAGACCAAATTACTCTGAGAGCTGTGTGCTCATTTATCGCTATGACACTTCAAATTTGGCTAAAACGAGAGAAAAGCACAACTTTTTTAGTAAAAACAAGACTATTCTACTCAAATTAAAATCGAAAAAATTAATCAAAAGGACTTTTCCAGATCAAAAAGCTCCAACAACCATCAGAAGTAAGAATACAGAAAATAGCCTGAGTTCTATGGGAAATGCCCCTCAGTGAGAATGACTCTTGTACTTTGTGGCTCACTGTGAGGCTGGGTTTTGACAAAGTTAAGACATATTATACATTTTCTGAATCCTCAGATTCTAGAGAATAATTTGATATCACATTTGTGTGTCTGTCATGTTCCTAGAGCTTTCAGTAAGAAACGTAGCAAAACAGTTCAGGAAAAAATGATAAAAAATCTTCCTCATGTGACAGTTTGAAAAGCTGCTGTTGCCATAGTAATTATCAGAGAGGACAACAAATGCACCTACATGAAAGACAAGATTGTTTTCTTCAAAATGACACTAAACATAATAGTTTAAATGATTATCAGATGGGCGGTACATGGCCTAAAGTATAATATGAACCAGTGTCAAAAGTGTATTTTTTAACATGTGGTTTGTAAACTTCAAAGGTGGATATTTATGTTATCGCTGAAGCTCAGAAAAGTCTATCATGCAAAAATATAAAGCTTAGATATTGTCCTTTCCAAAAATGTATGATAGCCCTTGCCACCTCTGGTGAGCCCCGTTTTCGGTCTGGCCCATGGACTATACAGCAAAGGATTTGGGCTTAAAGCAGCGGTGAACGAGGTGAGCCCGGAGCCCTCGCTGTACTCGTTCTTTTTCTCTTTTCTCCACTCTCCCCGCGAACTCTCTTCGTTAGTGACACGAAACATAGACATAATAGTTGTTTCAGGTGAATGTCTATCGCTTCTCTTTGCCTTTTTGCGCGTATGTGCGTGAGCCTCTGACTTCGAAATCCCACCGCGTTACGAGTCCGCGCTGGAACATGAAGTGGTCCGCGGTGACGCGCTGCCAGACGAAGGATAAACTATTTAATTCCAAACACGGAGCACTCTGGTTCTCTGCGTGGACAGGGACAGGTAATCGTCCCGCCTTCTGTCCTGTCTGTGGAGCGGGGGATGAGCGAGCGAGTGGCAGAGACGGAGAGGAGGAGGAGGAGACGCAGCAGCAGCAGCAGCAGCAGCAGCAGTCGAGAGCCGTGCGTAAAGTTAAAGGGGAACACACTTAGCTTGGATATGAACGCATATTTTACACTGAGTAGCTCTGTAATGAAATATAAGTTACAGATATCACTTATTTGAACTTAAATAAAAATGAACAGTGAATGAATTTGCACAAGTTCAGTATAACTGGTTCATGTCTGTAAAAAGCAGAGCTGGTTAGGCTCTAGCCTATATAGTTTTATCCACCTTCACAATTAAACGAGTTAATTAATCTTGTTGATCTAATCAGTGTTGGGGCATTGAAAAAGTAATTAGGTACTCATTACTTTTTACTTTTTGAAAATGTAATTAGTTAAACTACTTAGTTATTGCCTCAAGAGAGTAACTTGGTTACATTACTTTAGGATTACTTTGTGTGCATTATTGCAAACATCAATCAAAAATGGGATTTAAAATTGTAATATTGGCATTTAAACAAAGGCAAACAACAAAAGAGTTGCTTAGATTCAAATTCAGTAAAATCAATATTAAAAAGTATTCTGTGCACTGTTCCAGCTGCAGATCTGTGTCTCTGAGTTGTTTTATCTCACACAATAAGTCACTTTTGTAGATTTTTTATTTTTTTTTACTTAAAAGTGAATAAGAGTATTTTGGCAGTAACTGTAATTTAATTACAAGTCTTTTCACAGTAACTAAATTACACTACTAGTTACTCAAAAATGTAATTACAGTAACTAAGTTACACCTAACACTGGATCTAATTTAGTCAAAAATCATTTCACAGGTACATGTCTAGCAAAATATAACAATTCTTATAATAAACTGTTGATTTTGTGTTACTTTTGCTCATGTTTTTATGCTGTGGGAGAAAATCGCAAAAAAAATCGCAATCGCAATATTTCCTGGAAAAAATCGCAATTAGGATTTTTGGCTAAATCGCCCAGCCCTAGTAGAAATGCAGGTATTGTTTGCAGCACATATTACATGTTAAGAGGCAACTGTTTGACTTGAAATACATTAAAACAATAAAATGAAAGGGTTATACATGAAAATATTTGAGTAATGATAAATACCCCTAAAAATACATGACATAAGGCAGTGTTTTTCAACCAATGTGCCCGGGAACCAACTAGTGTGCCTTGTAAAATATGCCAGTTTTCAATATTTAATCTAGGTTATTTACAGCAAGAAAAAAAGCAAAACCAATCCCCATTTATGCATTTAAAGAATAATTTAAAGATGTTCTATGTAAAAATGTAATAATTTTGTGTTCCAAAACAGCTTAATTTGGCCATATTTCAATGTGCCGCAGATAAAAAATTAAGCAAAAAAAGTGTGCCGTGACTCAAAAAAAGTTAAAAAAGACTGACATAGGGGGTACTCTTTGTGTGAGATCATGATTAGGGGTACTCAAGATGAAAAAGGTTGGGAACCACTGGTTTAAACTCTCAGGAACCTGGGTCAGTTGTGTCTAAGTGTGGAGGGAACTCAGATACTTCCTGCAATTTTCAACTTTTACTTGTCAATTTCTTCATAAATTGCAACTTAACTTCTGTAAAACTATGATAAATATTTACCACAAAGACTATCACACCAAACTAAGTCAAAATGTGAAAAATGTGCAGTATATTAAGTAGCAAAATAAGTACTTCATTCTAGCCTCTCGTGTTTGTCCAAGTGCAAGAGGAACACTTTAGATTCAGAGTTTATTATATAACTAAGCCTCAGTACACACAGTGCCCTTTGACCCGCGCCGCCCTTTACCCTTTTGGTGATGTGTGAGTCCATCATGAAGTTGTGGACGTGTTTTTCAGCTCGAGTCAGCTCCAGTTTCCTGGCAACCACGGCGACGACCAGCACCGTGCAGCCGGCGCCCTGTTCACACGAAAAACAACAACACATCAGCTCGAGTAACAAACTTTTATTGTTCTGAATTAATGAACTGTGTGTTTTCTACTTAAAATATAAATATGATGAATGCAGCACTTTGTGAAAAATTAGACCACTGTGTACTGACTGAAGTGAATAATAATGAGTTTTATGAGTGAATGCTGAGCTCTGATTGGCTGAGCTTGAGTGGTCCTCTCCGGTTTCACTTTGCTCTTTGTATGAAGTTGTTCTTAAGCCATAAATGCAACTAAAATTTAATACATGTTGATATTAACCATGTGTCGAAGGATTTATAAGAGGAGGTTGTCAGATTTAAAACCTAAATTATGTTTGCAGTGTGAAAATCAGCTACACCACCTTTGATACAGGAAGTGGAGTGCAGCTAAAATGTAAAAAAAGTGAGCAAACAGATGCTCCGGCACCACAGACAACGTGACTGAGACCATCCACCATCAATTCTGTTGTAATACAAAAAGTGAATGGATCTAGTCACCAATAGAAATCACCTGATTGAAGATTTGTTTTATGACCTTTAAGATATTTAATAACAAAGTACAATCCTCATGCAGCTCACGAGTTAAAATGAATTTTTCACTTCTCAATCCTAAAGTATTTTTATCAGTTTAGATTAAAGCAATAAAACCCCATAGACATGAACTAAACAGGAAACAAACACGCCGACAGGAAGGTAGCATTCTTGAAAATAATTAAACCAACTGACAATTTGTTTGTTTGTTTATTAATTAATAAAGGGACAATGCATTTAGCAATTAGCCAGTGCTAATTTTCATCCTTTGTCCCTTGCTGGAAAAACAGTAAGTACAAAGTACAAACCCTCTTTCGTATCTTAAAACTCATCCATAGGCCATCCAGTAGTGGCCTATCAGAGCTAATTGCAGCAACTTGATTGATAGGCTAATAGGCCAATAGATAAGAAGATACCTCGTTTTCTATTGGTCCACTTTTTACTGATCTCACCGTGTCAATCGTTAACGTGTTTTTATTCTTCTTTTTCTATTTACCAGATTCGTGGACTTTCAAGTCATGACTTAGACTTGAGTCACTAGTTTGAGGACTTGAGACTTGATAAAATTTACTAAGACTTGGGAGTCGACTTGGACTTGAACGCCAAGCGACTTGAGACTACTTTATGCTTCTCCTCAAAAATGTAAACATGTCTTCATTTTTATTTTTGTAATCACTATTTTTTTTAAATAGGACCATTAGTAGAAATCTATGAAATTGTAGAAATATAAGATGCATTTGGTAGTTTGTTCTAAAGATTTTAAACTAAAGCAGAGGACTTGGACTTGTCTCTCTTTGACTTGAGACTTGACTTGGACTGACCGTTAAAACTTACTTGAGACTTGCAAAACAAAAACAGTGACTTGGTCCCACCGCTGCTGTTTACCTTAAGTACAAAAGTGCTGCAAATCTTCACATCTTGTATGACAACAAACCTTTCTTTAATTCCTTCATACAACCTTATAAGTCATAAGAGTCTTTTTGTCTGTTTGTGTGGCCCTTATGTTTATAGATTTTGAGAAACATTTGCAGACATAATATGAAGAGTTTACTAGCACAAATAGTAAAATCTGGCCTTATGTCATTCTTGTGAACAGATCCGACTCCGCAGGTCTGTTTAACTGTCAGATTGCAGACCTTATTCGTATATATATATATATATATATATATATATATATATATATATATATATATATATATATTTTTTTTTTTTTTTTTTTTTTTTTTTTACCAAATTCTAACCTGTGAAGACAACTTACCCTTCATTAATCCTGTTTAGTCTTTTTTTCTCCAGATGTTTTTGTCTGTGGTGAGGTTTCTATTAATCAAACTTTTCTGAATTATCTTTGGCATTGATAATATAGCTTATATCACAGTGTCCAGCAGAGGGGGCTAAGACACTGAGTAGTGAAGCATTTCAAATTAGGCTAAAACAATAGCTGCTGCTAGCTAAAGTGTTGAGATAATATTTCAGAGAAATCAATTTGAAAGATTCTTGAAAATACTACAAGTAAACCATTCGAGAGAAAACAATTGTAAAGAGCAGAGATACTACAATTAAGTTTGATTAAAGACTAAGCCCAATTTTACAATAAAATAACTTAAAATAAAGTCCCACCAGCACATATATCTTGTTCATGTATCTAATCAGGTGGAAATCAGTCCGACCTGTCCTGTCTACATTTAACAATGTTTCGTTTGGTCACCAAAGTTTGTCTGTTGTTGTTGTTAGCATTGTGGTTAATTGTCATTAGAGACAATTGTCACGATGCATTAGGTAGACTGATGTAGGAAGTTTATAATTAATTATTTTTGAAGCAAAATTCGGGTAAAGTCTAGCATCTTTAAGAAAAGACTCAAAAAGGGTTAGGGTTATATTCCACTTTTCAGTAACTAAGTAGTGTAACTCATTACTTATAAAAATGTTGATAACATATTACTAATTATCTGAGTAACTCAAGTTACTTTCATATAAATTAATTGCTTTTATATTCTATTGAAAACGACACTTCAGGACCAAAACACGACTAAAATACTATCTGTTGCTTAAAGGTAAATTAAATATAATGAGGAAAATGTGTTATAACATCACATTTCCATAAATTAATCAGTATCAAGTGTAAATGTAACAGTGTATTATTAGTGTTGTACAAGGTTTTATCAAATGTGTGATGAGCTCAAAATAACTCACAGTTGTGTAATTCAGTTACAATTTTGAGACAGTAATATTGTGGCACAAATGTTTTACATTTTTCTCCCTGTAACTAGTAATATATTATGTATTACAATTTTAAAGTAACTTACTCAACACTAGGGCTGGGCGATCTGGGAAAAAATATAATCACGATTTTTTTTCTCATATCGATCGATCTCGATTTTCGATTCGATTTAGCTTAACCTTTTCAAAAACAAATGAAAAATGCCATTCGTGAACATAAACGAAACTAAAACTTTTATTATGTTCTATTTATTAGATTTTTTTGAAGCTTTATATCATTATTTTGTCTCTAAGATTGACTTTTGCTCCAAACTACACATTTTTATTGACAAAAGTTCCGTTTTCGATCTTTCGATTCAAAACCCATCACCAAATAATTGACGATTCGTTTCGATTCGATCTCGATCTCTCGATTTTTCGATTAATGGCACAGCCCTACTCAAAACTGTAGATTGATTCAGTCATCATAGTGATTTAAGTAAAGCTAAACACCAAATTAACTTTTTCTTTGGCTGTTATATGTGCTTACAATGCTTAAATAGCTTAGCCTATTGTTCAGAGTTATTTTTGTGCTGATTTAGCAAATTAACAAGTTTCGGAGGCTAATTTTTCTAGTTGTGGCATCAGTGTGAATTGCCCTGATCACCTGCTGTCACACTGATGCTCTCCGCTCTCACTCCCTCCTTTCACCTCTTCTTACTCCAACACCTCAGTTTTAAACATGTTTCTAGATGAATGGTTTTGATTTTACTGAAGAGAAAGTGTTTTACCATGATCCCAGTGAGCAGACAGATGCTCCGGCCGCAGTAAGTGTGCGGCACCACGTCTCCATAACCGATGGACAGAAACGTGACTGACACCATCCACAGCGCCTCCATGTAGTTACTGCTCAGGTCCCGGTAGTTGTGATGTCTGCAAAAGAGCAGCAAATACTTTCATCAACAGTCAGGCTTTTCTCTGTTCTGTAGCTGATACTATAGAGCTCTGTGCACGGGATGTCAGCTGGTTTCTTTGTAGAGCTTATGCAGATGACGTCAGAGCAATCTAAATGTCAGCAGTGAGTGGTGAAAATGAATAAGAATCAAATAACAATTTCTCCTTTAAAGGCTACCAAAATAGGAAAAGAGCAGCTACAGACTAGATACTGCAATTGCTGAAGCAATTGCGGAGTGACTGCTTGCCGTGAAAATGTGGGAGGGGCCAAGCTTAAAGCAGCTATCTTGTCCAAAACGGCGAAGCGACATTATAAGGTTAAGTTTTCCAGTTTTCATGTTAAAGTGAAAAGGTTTAATTTACTCGTAAGACCTTGTGATTCACAGTCATTTACCTTATCCAGTAACCTATTAGAGATATGAGAATCAGTTACTATGTGATTGGTGTTATCAGTGAAAATGTTAGCAAGTTGTCAGGCCTGGGATTCGAACCTACAACCTGTGGAATACCAGTCTACATGTTTTACCCACTGGACCACAAAGTCACTTGTGAAAACAAGAATCAGATATTGATGACAAGAATGAAGACCCATTCAAGTCATAATAGAAATGTTGAACCTTTGAAGTGAAATATCATTAGAGGAGAGAGCAAAGTGAACTGGTCAAATTTGTGAAATTAACTTACTCATGTTTTGATGATCATAAGCTATTAACATAGCAGTAACAAGGTTAGCTATGGATCATATGTCATCTCTTACATACCACTTAATGAGACATCAAATTCTAAATAATGGCTTACTCAAGAGATGTATGTTCCTTCACAATGCAAGCAGAATTTATTTTTACCAAATTGAGTGGAAACAAGTACCTGACCATATCACAGACACATGTGTCTGTATCGTGGTGCAACACCAGCTCAAAGAAGAAATCAAACTGGCAATGCAAATGAGGGAGTCATGTGAGGCTCATTCTGCTTTCTGATTGGATAATCCTCTTAAGAACCAAGAGCGGGAAGTAAAAGTTTTAACTATTATATCAAAGATCTTTAGGTAGCAAGACATATAGTGATTAAATTTTATTTTGGCTAGTAATGCATTGTGTTTTCTTACAAATAGTTTTCATCATTTCTTTTCATTTAAAACATGTCGTCTCCGGGGTTTGAACCGGCAACCTCCGGTTTGTGAGGCAAGAGCCATACCACTTAGCTATATGTTCAGTGAAACAACAATGTCTAAGAGACAAAAAGAAACTGGACAGCCAATCAAGTCATTATGCACAACACCTGTGAGGCAGACCAAGTGCAAAGTTATGTCGAACAGTTATATCTGTTTGCCTCCAATTGATGCAACCAACATTTTTAAGAAAGACAGTGGATTTTTTTTTACCAACTTGTGTCTAAACAAGTCCCTGATTCTATCACGGACAGTTGTCCCTATATCGTGGTGCAACATAAGTTCAAAGAAGAAACCAAACTGGCAATGCAAATGAGGGAGTCATGTGAGAATCATTCTGCTTTCTGATTGGATAATCCTCTTGAGAACCAAGAGGTGGAAAAAAAAAAGCTTGAAATATTATCTTAAAGATCTTCAGATAGCAAGACATGAATCTCTGTCATTTCAAATTGAATGAAGTCTTTTTTAGTGAGTAATGCATTGTATTTTCTTACAAATAGTTTCCATCATTTCTTGTCATTTAAAAGATGGCAACTCTGGGGTTTGAACCAGCATTCTCTGGTTTGTGAGACAAGTGCTCTACCACTTGGCTATATTTTCTGTGAAACAAAACAGTCTAAGAGACAAAAAGAAACTGAGCAGCCAATTAACTCATTATGCACAACACCTGTGAGGCAGACCAAGTGCAAAGTTATGTCAAACAGTTATATCTGTTTGCCTCCAATTGATGCAACCAGTTATTTTATAATTTACAGTCATCTCAAACACTAAAGTAATAATTGTTAAATCTTACTCTTTTTAGTGATAAATACATTTAACCATGTTGGCACTTCTTCATTTCACATTTTTTCATAATTTAACATTTGGCAGTGGCGTGTCTTGAACTCGGAACCTTTGGTTTCCAGTGCGGTGAGTTATCCACTCAGCCACAAGTTCTGTGAAACTTCATTGTCCAAGAGACATGGAAACTGCCATGTGCCAATCAAGGAATGACGGACATCACCTGTGAGCAGACCTGTGCAGTGTGAATTGGGTCAAAGGTGATAGCACACAGTTAGAAGATTCAGATAAAGTTAAACATAAAAAGTGACAAGCTTATGAAGTGAACAAATATTTAAGGAGAGAACAAAGTCAACTTAGGCATAGTATAGTATAAGTATCAGTGAAACCACATCAACAGTTAACTTTGGCACAGTTAAATCAGTAAAAACTATTGGATTTTAACTATAAGTTTTAAAAACAGAAATCCCCCAATGAAGTTCACATTTAGTGCAAGCGGTGGGGATCGAACCTGGATCAGGATATTCGAGGGCTAAAGCCTTATCCGTTGGACCACTTACAGCTCTGAGTATGAGAGGGACAAAGAACAGGGAAAAGGCTAACCCAGTGAAATGGGAAGTTTGGCTCCATCTGGTGGCAGATAAAAGTGAAAAGAGTGACAGGTATTTATTTTGAATAGAGGTTAATGGGGACATTTTAAGTTTAATTTGTTAATAGTTAAAAAACTATAAGAGTTATAGAGGTGAAAAGTAATACCAGGGAAGACATTTTCAGGGAGAACCTGAAGAAGTGAAAACTGGTGATCTCAGTGAAACGGTTAATGAGTTGAAAGGTGCACAAAAACGGGAATAAAAGGGATACTTATATAATAATAATAATAAAGAATTACTGGAGCAAATAGTGACTGCGCATACATGCGCAGTCACTCAATTAATAATAAATATAACCACAACAACTGCTGAATAGTGAGATTGTGTCTGAAATGTAAAATGAGAAAATCAGCTAAACAGCACTTCTGTTTCTCTCATTTCTGACACAGTTCAACTCATTACCTTCCTTTGCTTTAATAAGATGGTTTATAAAGAGATTATCGGTCAACGCCACTTTTCCGGTCTGAACCGGTCTGACAAACGTCTGTCTCCTGAAGCCTTTCTTTCACTCACTTGATTGTAACGTGAGTGAAAAGACATTTGTCTTTGAGTCGCAAAGACAAAGAACGTCAGAAATGGAATTAAAACTTCATCTACTGGCAACAAAGGAAATGACAAAAGGGAAGCAATCAAATCAACCTTGCCTGATATGCTAATGTAGGGCTGGACGATTTTGCAAAAAAAAAAGTAATTTAAAAAACAAAAATTCGATTTCCGATTTGATGTCTTATTTTTTTTTTTTTATACAATTTTAAAATAACTGGGTGCAATAGATATAAATTCTAAAACACTCCTTTAATGCTGTGATTCAACATAGGATTAAAAGTGCACAAGCCCAAAATATATAGAATGCACTTCAATTTGTAGTGCAATGAAAAAAATGCCATTCACATCTTCTTCTTTACTTTGATAATTTTTTTAACTATAAGCCTATTTATATTTCAGTGCACTAACTCATGTGAGCCAAACTCAAACAGATAAACTGTTTCACATAAGACACACACGAGCTTTTTGCAGAGGACAATTGACACTTATTATTTATTTCATAAAATGTAGCCAATAGGAAACATGATTTGACCAAAGCTAATCCTGCCCTCTCTCTCTCTCTTTCCTGTCAGCTGCTGCTGCAGCACTTCTTTTCACTACAGCCATCTGAGTTATTTATTTCTGCTAAACAACTGTATAACAATGCTTCTTCAAATCTGCGTTTTGTGATGTTTTTTAATCCTAAAGTGCCGTCTGTGTGCGCCGTTCTTAACGCTAGCACCACATTTAGCATTGCGGGGGGTTTTCAACTAAAAACTACCACATAAACGTCTTTTATGGACATGCTATCCTCTTTTTAAAGCTCTGATTCTGAACTATCCAATCTGGATAGTTTTTCAATTTGAAAAAGTCACTACACATGAACAAGCACAGAAGCGCCAGCTACTGTTAGCAATGTTAGCGGCTGTTGTAAACATAAGGACTACATGACAACATCACATGGTGATTTTGGTGATTAATATGAGCAATGAACAAAACAATCCCAATTTAATGTGTACGTGACTTTAGCTGCATAAGAAGCACTAGACTTGAGCGCACAATGCTCTACGGAAGCCTGTAAGGACGAGGCAAGCGCCGCAAAAAGTAAAAAAAACTTGAGTTTCTAAAAATACAAATTGATTTGAGCTGCAGCCTCGATTTATCGATTAAATAGATTTTTTTGCCCAGCCCTATGCTAATGCTTATGAGTCTGGGTGATTTTTGAACCTTCAGGGGGCAGGGACATTCAGAACAGAAAGGACACACCCAGAGTCACAAACCTCTCGCAGACGTGCAGACCCCAGGCCGCCACGATCCAGAGAGAAACACTGAAGATCATGAGCACCGTCCCGGGATAGTTGGTCATCAGCGTTTCCCCACAAACCTCGTGTTGAAGTGAATCTGCAAAGGACAAAACTCCGATTTAACATTTCATAATTTCAACACGGGGTCTACAGTGTTTAGGAGAGCGACTATCTGATTGCGTTTACGTAACAAAAAGCTGATAAAGGATGTTCCTAATCTAGCTCAGCGCGGGCAGCGGGTTTCGCGTTTGCAGGACACATGGAGGTCGTTTTTTGTCACTTTTGAATGGCGCCGATGAAGGAGGGGATTAGCAGGGGACGAATAATGAGCCCAAAGCACAGAAGCGAAGGAGAGATTTAGCAGCAGCAGAAGCAGTGAGGGTCAGGACTCAGGAGTGTCACACCTCAATTGTCACTTGTCTACAGACCTCCTGGCCCACCTAAAGGCACAGACAAACACAGGAAGCTGCATAAACGGTTACAAGAGACAATATTATCAGCTGATGTGTAGCTGAAGCTAGATTCAATATGTTCTATGTAGTTAGTTGAAACATAGAGGTTTTGTCATTAAATTTGGGGAAATAGGTGTTTATCTGTCAAATTGTTCCTAGCTTTAAATAAACCCTTTAAAGTGCAGTATCAGTCAAGTAGTTACTCACGTTAGCAATAGTTAAAATGTTCCTCAAAGGCAGTGGTGGTTTTTGTCTGCTCTGTTCTATTTATGCAATACAGAAGTGAAAATTTTTATAAAACCTTTAAGCTTTTAATTAAAAAGTGATTTAAAACAGTTCAAGTTCACAATGGTGTTTCTATCACAGTTTAGTTGTACTTTGTTTACAGTTACCAATAGATTCTCTGTTAATCTGTCACAAGATTTGTTGTTAGTGTATTTATGGTGAGTTCCAGGGAACTGGGAATTGAGATATTTCCCACTACCATACAGTATGTGCTGGAACGCCACTCGAACTAACTACCACTTGTGAGCTGGGACATGGTCAAGAAAGTCCCACTTCACATACGATTGCCATACGACTGCCACAAAAATATGTAGGTTAGGTTATTTAACGTTCTAGCCTAAAGGTTAGTATTAGCCATAATGTTTACATAAGAGTTGATTCAGTTGGAACGTTCTGAACTGGGAACTGGTATTTTTCAACTAGGAAATGTCCCAGTTGCCTGGAACGCACCGTTAAGAGTTTGTTAGTGGGTTAGCTGGCCTGATTTTTTTCTGCAAACCAGTTATGCCATGAATGGTGCATGGCATAACTGGTGCACTTTGTATTGGTGGCTATGCTAGCAAAAGTTTATATTTTTAGATGTTTACTTCAGAAGTTTGGGTAAGGATAGAGTTAGGATCAGGGTTGGGCTCAGGTTAAGTTAATTTGGTTACATTTCGGGATTTGGGAAAGGAAACTGGGTAGCGGCATAACTGCGTTGGATGCTTGTTTCCATGGAAATGTTATTTTTTTATTCCACAGTAAACAAGTTGTATTTATACAGTGTTCCAGACAACTGAGAGGTCAAGTATTTCCCAGTACAACGTCTGAAGTTCTGATTTCAGAGAGTTTAAACAGAATTACTGGTAGGTTTACAAGATGGCTAATGATAAATTAAAGAATATTTGGGTGGCTGTGGTTCAGGACAACGACAACTTAACCTCCTCTTCTTCACACAAACAAACACTCCTCAAACACTGCTCCAGAAGCTCCATTTATAAAGCTCAAGATCGTGCCAGAATTTTCAGTTTGTTAAATTAATGGAAAAATGTAGATGTTAAATACTAAACATATGGCTTAATTCAGTTACCAGTAGCGATCCAACAGTTTATGTTATTTTCTTTAGTTTTTCACGTTGTGGTTCAAGCTACATGTCAGATTTTCCATGGCAACAGTGTTACTTCCTGAGCTCTACAGGCCTTTCTCAACAACACTGTTGGACGCTGCTCTCTCGACCTCAATCTCCCACTCCATGTTTCATTTCTACAGCCTTACACTAACAACAGCATGAACACATTTTATCCATTTACTTCTTCGTTGATAAATATTTCAACTGCATATCTTTGTTTTATAGCCTGGTCCTTGCCTAACCAGGTTCAATCCACCTAATGCCTCCGCTGAAGTTCATTTCACTCCAGCTGCTAGGTAAAAAATTGCAGAACACCTGAATTTTTTTCTCCAACCCAGTTATGCCACACATCATCACTTTGCATTGGTGGCTATACTGGCAAATGTTTAAATGTTATAATATTGTGTGTTGGCCAAAACCAAACTGATTTGAGGAACAGACTATTTGAGAGAGAACAGACTCTTGTCAAATATTAACTAAGAAGATGTTATTATACCTTTTAATTCTTAAGTTTACCGCACAAAAACGACAACGGTTGCTGATACATTTATGCTTTACTTTCTGGAGTAAAAAACGACCAAGAAGCAGAGATTGGTTAAATAAGTCCCCGCTTACTGTGGAGCAAACGAACTTCAATGGTGCGATGTCATATGATTTGCAAGAAGTGAAAGGAAACCAGATGCATCAGGCTCGTTCTTGTCAGTGAATAAACCAAATGTAAATATTTATGTGGCTGTTAATTACGCAGATAAACCCAATGTGAATGACATACCAGCACATTTTTTTATCTCAGTCTCAGAAGAAAACGTAGATATACAACAACATGTCAATAACGTACAAGAAACATGTTTTCACGTCTTTTTTTTATGTCATTGTTTTACAAAATCCAAATTGTAAAATAACCACAAATTTTGAAAGCCACACTGCAACATTAGCCTATCCAAAGCCCCAGTCCTAAACTTACCAATTTTAGTACTTTGAAACCTAAACTTACTTGTTAAACTTAAAAATGTCGTCCCGTGGCTTCAGCTAAAATTCATGGTTATAGTCCGTTTTGACTTTTCGCAACATATTGACATAAAAAAAAAAAAAAAGTGAAAATGTGCTCATTGTACATTTTTGACATTTGTTGTATATCTACGCAGGCCCTTCGACAGAAATTTGGGGGCCCAGGGCAAGAGTGGGTCATACGGGCCCCTAGAATATAAATCAATCTGAAAAAGTATCATTCTGGACCCTTAAGACTTTTCTTCGAAGACTGTGTAGCATTTTTTCAATTCAGTGTAGAAATATCTTAGTTACACGTTCCCTTTTTTGAGTCACGGCACACTTTTTGGGTCAAAATTTTCTGCGGCACACCACCAACTTAAAATATGCCCAAATAAAACCTTTTATCAAGTCATTTTTACTGAATGTCAGAAATATGACTTGTTGCACTCTAATTTTGGAGCTGGTGTACATTTTTAAAATTAAATCTATGAATCTAATTTTTGGCCACAAAGTTACACAACGCACAGTATTAGCTGTACAAGTTACTTACTTTGTTAAAGGGGGCCTCATGTAAAATCAATGATTCAATGATTTGAACCTTGTTCTAACTACATTCCCTCATCATTAGTTTACTCAAAGTTGTATTTGAATTGATTCATGTTTGTTTGAGTAATCTTGTATTCTTCTACAGCTCTTGCTCGAGTGTTCAAACACCTGTTCTTCACGCTGCCCACTTATTTGTATTTACTTGTTATAATTCAAAAAATAACATTCAAAACTGTCCCAGAGTCACTTTCCAACAATAAAATGAGTCATATAAAATGTGTTCCTTCTTTCAGTTACATTTTAAAGTGAAGAGGCAAGGCTTAGTACTTCTGCAGTTTTAAACAGAAAGTCACTGGAGCTGTTTCTAATTTTAAGACGTTTTCGATCATTTTGGGATTTACAGTGAACAAAATGTAAATTGCTGATCTGCATACTATGTTCTAGTTTATTACTAACGAGTTAGAAATAACATGATATGGCCCCTTTAAAAATTGGTTAATAGAATGAATTGGTTTATAAGTTGTATCTGTGTATAAATATTATAATTTAGTCTTTTATTTACTTTCATGCAAATGTCTGTATTTATTATGTGAAAAATAATGTTGGGTTAATACAGTATGTTCTTTAAGTGTTTGTGTTAGCGGGTTAGTTGCCTCCTGAGTCCGTGCATGGGTCCGGCCCGTGCGTCACCTTGTTGAGCGCGCCGATGCTCCGGGACGCGGTGTCGGTGAAGAGGCGACTGTGGAGCATCATGGCGCGGCCCAAAAGGTACAGCCGCAGGAACATGGGCAGCGCCAGCACGATCTCCAGCTCCGTCTCCGACAGCGACGGGCGGGTCTTGTTCTGCTGGAAGTACGCCGCCAGGCCCACGGGGTACGGGTGGATCGCCACGGCAACCAGCTCCAGCACGATCAGGGTCACGCGCTCTGTCGTCATAGCGATTCGCCAGTCCTCCGCTCCGATGTCGTGGACGTATAACTGCAGACAGAGACAGAAATATGATTTACAGTAACATAGCAACAAGAGCCAAACGATCTGCACATTTTTCTGTGTTTGTGATTTAGATTGCAATTAGAGGGACACTGACAAGGAATAATTGTATTTATTTATCAAGCTTATCTTTAAACTTTTTTTGTTTACAATAAAAGATTGCATTCACATTGCAGAATTTTGTCATGTGATAGGTCCAGATGGTCAGAAAAGCTTTTTTTTCTCCAATTGACTTTGTGCATAGAAGATGTTTATTTTCAAACTGCCAGACTTTAGCGTTAGCAATGACAGACAAACACATCTTTTTATAAACACACTTTGGTCCTTTGGTGAAATATTCTCCTCATTTGTAAAGTTTTTAACATGTTTTCAGAGAAAACTAATAAACAACTCAATGCTCACTACCCGATCTTAAAGTATTTTTTCATTTTTGGCTGAACTAGTGATCTCCCATAGAAAAGAACTAAACAGGAAATGAACAAGAAGATAGCATTTTTAAAAATAAATAAGCCAACTGACTTCTGTGCACAGAGCCAATTAATAACATTGCAATTTCACACACTTTCAGTCGGGTGGTGTTTATAAGTGACTTTACTCATTAACTTTTTGTATTAGAATTTGTTGATCAGTACAATGTTTGAATCGACTAAACGACTAAAAGGACGACAGACAAATGTTTGAAAGTGCCAAAATATTACATTATGAACTTAGCTGAAAGTTTACAGCATCAGTCGATTGCTTATTTTGGTAGCATATCAATATGCTCAATATAAAATGTATTTATTAACATTCATAATATTTAGGAGTGTCAAATTAGTGCATTCATTGAGATTAATTAATTACAGACATATTAATAGAGTTATTTTTTTAATCGCATTAAACTGTTTTGAAATCTTTTAACTTCATTGTTTCCATATGTGAGTTACAATCATGACATAAGGATTGTTCAACTTGACAACTTAGCAACAAAAGAGAATTATTTTTTTTGCAATATCTTAATATTTTCCATCTGCAACGATATGTAATGAATTAAACTGAATAAAAACAAAACATTTTTTGACTGATAATTTTCAGCAATTTTTAGTATATTGCCCAGGTCTATTTGCGATTTAAGACTCTGTTCAAAGTTTATCCAGAAGAAAAGACTGAAAAAGACCAACTAAACTGACAAACTATGTAAAGAATGATACGTATTTCAGAACTTGGTTACACAAATCTAAACTGCAATAGCAGTTTTTGAAGAAGGTAGAATGTTGTTAGAAAAAGAAAATGGTTACATATAGTGTACACTGACTGTTTTTTTTTTTTTTTTTTTTACAGCCCTTAATATATTTATGTATATTTTACAAAAAAAAAGTCTGAAAAGTTGTAGTCACATTTTCTTCTGCTTCTCTGTCCACTTCATTGATAGTTATTGCATTTTCTTAATTCTATTATTCAGTTAAAGTAAATCCTTTCTATACAGTCTAAAACAGCTCAAAATTATATTAAAACTGTTCATGAAAGGTAAAATTTTTGTTTTTGTATCTGTGGCAGAGTGGCTAGCACTCATTAGCACTCAATATTTTCTATACCAAAAATGTTTAACATTTTGTTTACAAATTTGTCTAAGGTTGTATTAGTGAGACTTCTCCTTTGTTGAGATAATCCATCTCATCTCTCTCATCTCTGAATATTGCTCAGGTGCGATGCTTTGACTTGCACTACATTGTTGCCTGCAATGAAAATGTATTTCTTCATCACTAGCAGTCTTCAAAAGCATTCAAAGAACTGAGCAGTGCATCCAACTAGACTGTACTTATATGTTTTCTTCTTTTATAGTAAGTTTACTGCTGCCAGAAGTTTGTCCCAAAGTATTATGCGTATACTTTTGTCGTGAGGGGTTTTATGTCCAGACACAGTCCAGTGGAAAGTGGATTTATGATGCAATACCTGCTTTGTCTCAAGTCATTAAAACAGGAAAGAGGCAGACATTTTCTTCCAACAACTTTTAAACACCTAAGACAATCACAGACAACAACCACAAACATTGCTTTTGTGAACTGAGCCACCGGCTTTAACCTTTTACCAGATTAATGACATTAAATTTGACGCAGCGCTGCCCTGGTGTGATATATGTGCTTTACAGTGGAAACTGAAGGGACGGTCGGATGATTAATGAAAAATTTAATGTTGCTCTTAAATGCTTCTCGGACATTTGCTTTGTCAAGATAAGAAATCTAGCAAAAAGCCTCTTTATGGGCACTTGGTTACCATCAATCAACCTGAGCCAGAACTGCTCACAATTCAGCTTCATACAATTTATTTAAGCAACAGAAAACCAAGCAAGTCTGACCTTTCACCATCTTGATCTTGCCAAACAAACACGACCTGATCCGTATCTTGAGGTGCATTTTAAATAAACATTTGACATTGTACAGGATCGACTGGACAAGGACAGATCAGACAAGCTTAGATAAGATAATGAAGCTTGATCTTGATTTATACCTTTAAGTAGCTTATTCCTTTATCTTCTATTGATCAACAGACTAAATCAAAGCTCACCTTTTCCACAAGATAATTATACTGAGCTTAATCTGTGTTTTTTCTATTTTTGAATACAGTCACTTTTAACTCTACACCTGAGATTTATTTTAATTTTTTTACATTCATGCAAAAATTTAGAAAAATGTGAAGAGAAAAATCTGCTCCCAGACACTGCACATCACTAAAACAAGTATTAAAACTACATACTCATTTGAACAAGTATCAATACTGAAAATAATTGAACTTTCCTCACTGAAAGGTTTTATAATGATTGTACATTTTAAAGATCAATCATGTATTTTTTTTGGTTGAAAACAGACTTAAATAAAAGCATGGTAGACAAAATATAAAATGTGTTTTCTCTAAGTGAGCTTGCATGGCCACAAAATAAACTATTATTTGGCCAAGAGGAGGACCTCCTGCTGCTGTATGTATTCATAGAAAAGTTGCTCATTTAGCTATTGTTGACATTGTGGCAATAAACACATTTATTCCTAATAAAAATGTTCTAAAGAAGGATCTTCTCTCTTTGTTTCTATTGAATTGCACATTTGACTTTTCACCTCCAGAAGTTTTTAAAATCTGTTGTTTTTTTACTATTGTGGTATCAAAGTTTGACCGGGCCAGCTAGATCAGTTCTTGAAATATTTCTGAGTTCACAAACTTGGGCCGTGTCCCACTTTTAGGTTTGCGTTTTGAGACTTCAAACCAACATTTGTTCAGACCAATCACAACACAGGACTATAGTTTATGACAGCACCACTGGGACAGCACCGGGGGCTATATGTCATTACTATTTTGGCTTTTGAAAAATATGCATTTGTAAAGAGAAAGATGGTTTTCCTTTTCCATCAACTAGATTTAGAAAGAATTGTATTAGTTATTAGTCTTTAGTTGCTCTACTTCCTTCATACCTGAATGTGAATCTTCAGCAAAAGCCCGACAGAGCTCATCATTTATATTCACAGGATGTCTACACACTGACTGTTTCTAATGTCAGGACAGACAAGAGAAAACTGTCTTTCCTGTAATGTGCTCTCACAGGCTGGTATTCTCTACAGAGAGCTTTTAAACACCAAAGTCGTGTCTATTTACTCATTTTGACTCTTTTCTGAAAGACCTGGAGATGCAATCATTAATCTGTAACTGTTTCTAACTATGTCTGTAACATTTGTAACTGTATGTTTTATATAGAATTCTGTGTCTTGGGTTGAGTTGTTGGAGCCTCTTGGCCAGGACTCCCTTGATAAATCTTTAAATCTTAATGGGACTTTTCTTGTTAAAAAAAAAATAATAATAATATTCATTGGTCTTTGTTTCAAACAGCTTCAAATGTTCATCATGATGCTCCACATTTTCCCAACAACTTTCATAGAGTGATGTTCCAGACGTGAGCCAGGTTAATCAATATCAGTCTCCTGTATTGATAAGCAACTGTGTTCTTATTTAATTTTATTTTCATTGAAGACGGTGCAGATATTATCTAGTTTGTTTGCTAACGGCAGTTTGAGATTTCGAATATTTCAGCTCATACAATAACAATAAAATGTCCTCATCAAACAAATTCCAAAACACAAGAGAGAGGTAATAAATTCAACTGTGTGTGAATGTGAGAAATGCCTCAATGTTCCTGCTGTTCACCTGCTTTTCTACAACAGTTTACTTGATTGTATCTTTTTTATATGTCACAAACATGCTCAATATTTTACAGAGTTGTAGTTGCTTTATATTAGTTTTCAGTGTGTAGCCGCCTTTTTCTATTTAAGTTGTGTTTTGTTTTAGCTTTAGCTAGGGGAAATGTCCTTTCTCACCATTGACTCACATGTATTTTTGCCACTCACTGCTAACATGAATGCTGTGATGTCACCTGCACAAACTCTACACTGAAAATAATCACATAAACAACACCAAAATGAACCTTTACCTCTTAGAAAACGCGTCTACTAACTGTCTAAATCTATATAATTTCTGTATCATGTATTGTTATTTTATTACTGAGTTTCCTGTGTTGATGTAAACTGTGCTCTTACTTGTACTTCGCAGCAGTGGTAGGCGATGATGAGCCCCACCAGAATGACCGTGGTGATGCTGATGATGGATTTCAGGACCAGAGAGTACAAAGAGCTCTGAAAAAAAAAACACAACACAACACAGACGTCACTGCAGCAGCGGAATAATAACATAATCTGATACTTAAAGGATCAGTGACTCGACATGTTTTTAATGGGAAGCAATGTCATTTGTTTCTTTGAGGAAATGACATATTAATCGTCAAACACAGCAATAATGTGGACTTACAAACAGAGCAAATGATGTATATGATTTAATCTTTGTCTAAGCAGGTCATTAGTTCACTTACATTTACTCAGTTACATTTACTTGAGTAGCATTTATATACGCTACAATTAACTTTTCAGAGTACTTTTCCAGCAGCTTACTTACTTGATTAGTATTTAGTTTAAAGCAACAATACTGTACTTGAGTTAAAGTTTTGATCAAGCTTATCACTGTGAGCAAATTTAAATTACAAAAAAACTCCAGAGTACACCGCTACGTCACCGGAAACCTTTCTATCCCCGCTCACACATCTGTCACAGTTTGACCCCGCGCTCTCCACCCACCCACCTTCATAATAGTAAGTAAGTAGTCTTCATTTGTATAGCGCATTTCACAGACAGAGTCACAAAGCGATTCACAGAGAGATGAACCCCTCCCCACTCAGTGACAGTAAACTGCCCTGGGGCAGCTCAGCAGAGGCGATTCGCCTAAACACCTGGTGCCTCAACCTCCGACTATGACTAATTGTCCCTACATGTTATTGGTTGGTGGGAAAACCGGAGTGCCCAGAGGAAACCAAAGACACTGGAAGGTCCCGGGCCGTGCGGGAATCTAATCTAACTAATGTCCTTTAAAACAGAGAAAGCGCCTGGTAAAAACACTGTCACTGTGTGCTGAAAAGGAGCACTTTCTTGTATTGTTCTATAAAAAAGTTCTGTGATGTGCATAAAAATAAAAATTTCGGATACACTATCTTATCCCAGCTAGGCTTTTGAAAAACTAAAATAAAATAATCGGCCATTGATATCGGCATCGTTTGACAAAATGTTTAAATATCGTCATCGGCCAAAGAAAACCCCTATGTGTCGATGTCTAGAATGTATATTTATATCTGTGTTAATTAAAGTAAAATAGATGTACTTTTATTTGGAGTTAATAATGATCGACTGATTATAAATTCAGGCCATGCCTCACTTGCCAATATTGATATCAGTTGTGTTTATTAAAAAAAAAGTTGACATTTGGTGCAGACTTTTTAAAACGATATTTTGAATGTTTTATTTTTGCTAAAGTGAAAAGTTACTTTGTGATTTTGTTACACTTTTAAAGTTCCATAAATTTGTACAGCAAATAATGGTTTGTCACAGCAGGAGGTCAAATAAAAGACTAAAGAAGGAAGAAAAATGGAGCTCAACAGTGGGAGATCGCCCTGGTTCCAGAAACAAATTCCCCATTGTAATTGCCATAGGTGTTTCAAAAAACAATATAACGAATGCAAATCTCACGATACGATATTTATTACAACATCACGATATTACAGAAGGCCAGTAATATTGAGATGTTGCTTACAGTAATAAACATTAAAGTCATATTTTCCAGTCATTCTTTTTTTATCTCTCAGTGATTCCTTTTCTTGGTGCAAATTCATGGCTTCAGGCTAAATTGCTCGCACCATTCAGGCTATGAGGCCTTGTTTCTTTGCTTGTTTATTAAAATATTTATTAGATACAAACTCTGCACACCTGACAGGGTGACAAGTGCGTAGAAGAAAACCAGTTCGTGAAGAATTCGTAAAAAAAACATATTAGAACTTTATGATTTTTGTATAAAAAGTGTGTTAATGTTCTGAACCCAGAACTATTTTCAATGCAAGTCATGCGGTTTAATATTGTCAGGTGATGACGACGATGTATTGTGACTATTTTGGTATCGTGATATCACAATATCAAGACTCATCACAGAGCTAATTAGCCCTAAGGACATTTTCAAAGTTTTATTATGTATATATTTTTTCAAAATCTTGTTGTGGATTTAACATGGGGGCGGTCACTGTTGAGCTCCAATACAATTTACGAAGCTAAATTAAGTGATTTAATACAATCTACTGTTAGATGTTTTTGTCAGGACACTCACAACGTCATAAATAATCTTTTTTTTTTTGTCTTGCTATAATCACAAGCCTAAAATTTTATATTGTGACATTCCTATAATGCCAATTATTACTTAAATAGCCTCTTGTTTTAAGCACAAATGCTCCAGATAATGCTGAATGTTTAATGTATTACAAAGCACATTGTCATTGTTATCCTATTTCCATTTGTTTTGTTAAATATGAAAATCAAGTACCTCCTGGCATGTCCTCATAGGTGCCACTGGTTTGGAAACATCATTATTTAGCACATGGTTGGACTTATTGCTCACGTTTAATTTCTTCCTTCTTTACGCTGCACCGTTGTGTGACTGTGTTTGGGATTAGCATAAAAAAGCGAGATAAAAACTTCCATAGCAGCCTCTTGTGTGTAACTAAAGTGGAGTAATTAGCCCCAAATCATCCCCTCTTCAGAGAAAACAGCTGGTTGTTGAGAGGACAGATGTTTTATGGTAAATTATCGCAGCCATTAACAAAGCGCTAACAACACTTGAGACGCTAAAATAGACTCGATAATATTTCAGGCCTGTTTTTCATTCATAACAAGCTGGATCTTTATCTCCTTTGATTAAATGTCAAGAGGAAGTAGTTTTTGTTTCATTAAGGCCTATTTTTGTGAGATTATGATGTTTATGTTTCTCCAAATACACATAATGGTAATGGTAGCAGCTAATTTGACTCTGTTAGCATCATGTCCTTATAATGGCCTTTTTATGTTTGTGTTAATACATCACACACTCCAAGACAAAGTACTAGGTTTATTTAAAACACAGAAGGTTGACAAAGTGAACTGGCCTGTATTTTTTCTTTAGACTTACCTATTGTTAATATGCAAGGTAAATTAATGCCAATAAGAAATAGCTAATGAGCATCAAAATAAAGATTTAAAGCTGTTGTCGCTGGGGTTTTTGTGTTGTAAATTAGCAAAGTTAGTCTTTTCATTTCAACAGTATATCTTAAACTAGGCATTTTGAGACAAAATATGATCACTGTGTACTTTCTTAATCAAATAATGTGTATATATTTATAATTGATTTGATAAACGGAAGCAGCACTTTGATTGGCTGTGCTCGGGTGGTCCACTCCAGTTTCACTTTGCCGTCTCTAAAAGATGTTCTTAAGCAGCGAGAGCAGTCAAAAAGTAGTACACGTGCAATAATCTATGTGCCAAAGTATTTGTAAGAACTAGGATGTTGTTTGAAAAACCTGCTTGTGAGTTTTTCAGCGTGTAAATCAGATACTGCAGCTTAATAATCACCAACTTGTGTCAAAATAAACGTGGCAGCTTATGTACACATACAGAGAAAATGTCTAATGCCATGTTTTAGATTAGTTTGTTTATTTATTTATTTTGATAGAGACTCTTTGCAGTAATTATAGAAAAAGTGCCCATTTCCCCTGCCTTTCGAACGATAAAACTTACCTAATTTAACATTAACTTATGTTTGATTAGATTAATACCTGTTGTAAATAAACAAAACATAGTTTTACATTAATCAAGAACACATTTGTGAGGAAAAGTTAGGAAAATATTTTAAAAATAACAGAAAGTAGAACACTCAGGAAACAAGGAAAAGTGCATTTTCAGTGAGAAACACATTTTTCTGACTCTAAGCATAAATTTAACAAAATAAGTGTGTTCTAGAGTATTTTCAAACTTATTGGATAGCTGCTCGGCAATGACCTAATGTGATGTTATCATTTATGAACAGGAAGCAAATTTTCAATCCTAAAAAATAGCTAAACTGGGATGAAATGTGTAAAATCAACCTGTCATAGGCACTTTAACGTTTCCTTAAACCGTCACATTTGAAAAAGCCTAATCTTGTCCTTCTTTTGGCCTCACCTTGCTGTAGACGCTCCAGGACAGCTCGGTCTCCATCACCATCAGCACCACCCGAAAATCCCCACGGCCAGAGCGCTGTCGTTCAGCCGCTGTCTCCTTAGAAACAGGCTCCTCCTCCGCACCAGCCGCCACCCGATGTTGTGAGTCTTCCAGTACGGGTCGTCGTTGGCTTTGGTTTTGGGGCTGAGATTGAGCGGGTTGGGCTTCGGTCTGAGTCTGTTTGCGATTGGCAGAAGCGTCTTAACTTCCTGGAGCGGTCGTGGCGCCTCCTCCCGCGGTTCATCGTCTCTGCTGGTGATTATGATTTCGGGTAAAGTTTGACGTTCCTGCATTTCAACGTTTTCTGAAATACTACAAACTCTATCTCCATCTTTGGGCTCCATGACTGGCCTGCAGTGGACCTTGTACGGTGACCCAGCTTGAGAGAGCGGCACATCTGTGAACGACGTCACCCGTTCTTGCAGCTTATGTCCACTGCTTGAGTTTTTACTTTTGCCCTTGTGTGAAGCGTTCTTGGATCTCCTCTCACTTTTCTTTTCTTTGCCTTTTACCTTCTTACTGGGACGAGGTGATGATGATGTTAAATACGGATGTCCATTGTAAAGAGGTGTAGTGGCCATAGCCTGGGTTCTGTCCATCCACACAGTCGGGTCGTGCGGTTGTTGGACCGTATGATGGATGCCACATTGAGAAGAGCAGGCCTGAGGTTGTAGGATTATCCTCGGGGGCAGTAGGGGGCGCAGGGGATCCTCCGCCTCCTCCCCGTCCGGGCCAGACAGGTTCAGAGAAGGAGAGTGCTCCATGGCTTTTAGGAAAACCTGTAGAATTAAGGAAAACACCTTAGATCAAAAAGTAAAAGTGTGTAGAGTTTATTGTTTTTCATAAGGCAGAACAGAAAACAGAAAAAAGGATGGTAGGAAATAAACAAGGTTATTGAATATTTTACACAAATAAACCAACTACACATCAGCAGCAAACCTCTTTCCATTTTTCTATTTAAATAATTGGAATTCTAGAAAGGACAAAGCAACAGAGCCGTCAGTGGTAAAAATAGACAGAATAAGGTAGCCTACATCTGTTTTTGCGCTATGAAAAGTTTGTTACCCTTAGTTGATTCTTTTCGCACCAATCCCAGCACAAGGGGAGGGGTTAGTTAAACCTCTTAAGGTAGCGGAAGATTCAAAATGGCCGATGCTATTCATCTAATCAGATGTGCAACTGCACTTGTTGCTTTTCAATGACAAAACCACATCACCAGAGTTTGTTTTGCTAATTCAATAAAGCATTGAATGCCAAAGTATTCTAGCAACTGGGTTCTTGAAGTTTTTTCACCTTGTCTACAGAGGTGAACTTTGTTCTTGCAGGACTGACAAACACTGTGCCATAATTGGCTGTATTTTCCAAGTAGATGTGGCTGTCTGTAGAAATAGTTTTATATTTAAAATTTTGACGTTTTAGATTTTGTACTAGGCATATATAACTGTAATCAAAGCTCCATCTCTCTAAAGCAGCACCATAACAGGAGCTTCAGTTTATGTGGGCAGGCGTCAGCAGCAGAACTTCTGATGAAGCATAAACAGTTCTTGTTCTTACAGTTCAAGATGCAAGTAAACTTTTTGCTTCTTTTGAAGTATGAATTGATCTTAAATCTAAGCAGAACTAAAAAGGCTAGTCGAGATGTCCTAACGATGGACGGATGTCCTGCACAAATGCATTTAATTTTCCCAAGCGCACAAAGAGTAATCTACCCAGTTCAGTCATTTTCACAGCTGGTGTCTCAGATCCAAAGCACAGAATCCAGTCGCCTTTAATCCCACAGGACAGTGAAAACATGAATGAATGAGATCCACAGAATGACATTTCAAGTACATTCTGCTAAAGTGATGATAAACTAACTACTACAACATTTTTGTAGCAATAATCTTATCTTCGGGTTTCTTACACCCCCAGCAGCACTACAAACTCATGTAAGTTCAATAGCTATTGAAGGCAAGTTTATCAGCCTCATCTAAATACTTGTTTTACAATTTTAATACTTCATCAAGTTCATAATAAACCAGAGTGTGGCCTAAGGCTGATACTTGCAACACTGGATTTTGTTATGCACGGAATATAATGTATGAAACCAAACTAGTTTATCCTTTTATACAACACAACACTTTATTGAGTTAGTTATGAAAATCTTTTCAATGTTTGCAGAAGGTGTTATGCCATTAATACATCAATTCAGGCCTAGGGAAGAAAAAAAAAAGATTATTTAAGCTCTACCTTAAATCCTTAAAAAGTCGAGACAGACTAATACTTAGATTAATGTCATAATCAAGGTGACAAGTCTAGTTCTCACTCAACTTGTACCCAATCAAAACCATAGATAATTTTCAAGTTCTACTGATGATGAGGAATAATGAAGATTATTATTTAGTTTAGCTTTTCCCAAGTTTATATTGATAAATCTAAAACAGCTGACCTAAATTTAAGTGCCAGAACTTAAGTTGAGGCAGTTCATCAAACACTAAGAAGAGTTTAAGTGTCTGAATTCTTACCCTTTTTGCTCAAGTGTTCAGTTTGAAACCAAATGACATTAACGCTATAATCCAAATAACCCAGTTCAAATCTTCGCTGAGTCCTTCTGCGGTCATGAAGGTCACATCTGCTCGCACTCAAATCCTTTTACAAATTTCCTTCACTTTACAAAAAAACAAAATCCCATTAACGAAAATTTACTTCACTTCTGCGCTTCAAAATCAAAACCATTACACTCCAACGTTAAGAGTCTGTGCGATGAACTAAAACCAGTCCATTAACAGCGTCCTTAAGCTCCACCCAGAAGTTCAAGGTTACGCCTGTGACGACACAGTGTAAACCGGCGGAGATCCAGCGCGTTTCCCAGCGTTTTCCTCATTTGTTTCGCCTCTTCGCGCTCGGTCCGTCGCGCCTCTCATCTGTGTCTCCGTCCCCTTAAAGCTGCGGGGCTTAATGACAGCAAAGACTCTAAGTTACAGATGTTGCATGAAGCCAAAGTCCAAGACCCAGTCATCTGTTCCGGGTTTTTTTTTAGCTGAAGGCTTGACAGATGCACAGCGGGTGGCCCAAATAAGTCTGAGGGAGATGTCATTTACAACTTGCAAAGCATAAACCATCAATCAATCACTGCAGTTTCGTCTCAGTTGGGTTGCAAGAAGTGGGAATATAATCTTTGATATGAGCTCTGCAGATTAGCGCGCCAGATTAATCACAAAGAGGATGTGATATGATTATGGAAAAATAAAAACCTGTTAACCAACAATATGGGCCTGAACAGTGGGCTGAGTATTAAGGCTTTAAAGTCATAACAATGACATTGAGCAGTATCATTATTTATCTAAATCCAGGCGACAGATGGGCGCGCAGATAATAGAGCTCACAAAGTAAATGGAAAAGGATTCGATGGGACGGCAGAGGAGGGGGGGTGGTCTTGTGGAGGCGGTTGTATCCGGATAGTAGCAGGATAAAGAAGAATTATCTAATCTGAAGATGTGTATGAGAAGACATGAGGCAGAGGAACAAGGGGGCACTGGTGTGAGAATTTCATGTTTTTGTGTTTTCTGTTTGGGGACAGCTGTCGTGAAGGAGAGAGAGGGAGGAGAGGAGGATTTGAGTGTTGGGGTGAGGGTTAAGCCCGGGACAGGTTTTGGGAAGGTACATCAACAGGAAGCTGAATTATGGAGCATGGACGTAAAACTGCAGGACAAAAATGTTGTTCTAATAACCTACATATAGTTTATTTTAATCAGATGTTAAGTTCACTCCGTACAGCAACAGGTCTGTTGTTTTTTTCAGCCCCACTGCTAAAGTGATGATAAATAGTATCCTATAATAGTATCCAGACAAAGCTGACTTCAACCTCATGGAGATTGTCCCAAAGCACAACTCACTGCTGACTAGATCCCGAATGGCACAGAGATTACATTTTCTTCTCAGGATATTAATTAGGAATGGGACGATTCTGTTTTGTCTTGATTCACAATTTCAATATGTTTTCAACTACTTTTTCTGTGAATTTGTTAAACAAAACTAAATCAGGAGTTTAATAAAATAATGTCTAAAAAAGTTCATATATTTCAGTCTTTCCTGGGTAAATTTTTATGAAACAAAAAGTGACAGAAGGACAAAACTCACCTCTATAACATAACGACAATAACTCACAGTTTACGTCCTCTGACTAGAGAAATGACAGAACATTACGAAAACAGAGCCATGGACGGACAACAACAGAACTGACTTGAAACACCACTACTAAACTATTTTCAATATTGTCCAATCCCATTAAGGAATTCTCTCTTTCCTTCTTTTAGTGCGATAGAAACAAGTTTTTACTGATACATTTGAACCCTAATGGCAGACCTTCAACAAGGACTTGAGAGTGCCTTGATGTGCACCATAGATCGGCCTCATGTCATTTTGATGTGCCGCTGCTAATGATTGGAATTTGGCTCAGAATTCTCTTAAACTAGATTCTAAAATTTCTCTTTCTGTTTTTAACTGTAAAGTGAGGGGCATTTTTAAAGACTCGTGTAAATGTTTTACTAACTGAAGGTCATTTTTATGTATTTATCTCTTTTTCTGTTTGTTTTGTGTGTTTTGTGTGACTCCCTCTCCCCTTCCCCTGGTGCTTTTACACACCAGGCCAACATTGTAAATAAGAATTTGTTCTTAATGTTTTGCCTGGGAAAAAAAAGGTAAATAAAGATAAAATCTTCCAGCTACAATACTCCTCTTGAGTTCTGACCAAGCCTAGTACTATGAACATTGGTGCTGCACTGTGGTTCTCACGGCTCCTGATGTCCCAGGATGGGTCAAATGAGAATAAAAAATGTACCCACAGGGACCAAAAAAAGTGTACCTTAAGCAGTAAACTATTCTTAGGTTCCTTCAACATTATTTCTCTATCACTGTCTAGAGGTCCTCATTCCCATTTGTACCTTTTAGACAAGAGTCCTTCGAGGTCCGACATGTCACACAGACAAATAATTCAAATAATATGTTGCAATCCAATAAATAAATTCTTGGTTGACTGTAACATACAGAGGCATGCTCTGTATGTTACGGAGGCAAACTCTGAAAATTATTATCTTATCTTGTGTAAACACTATCATGCCTTATTGAAAAAAAAAGTACATTTGTTGTTTTGTGAATGCTATATTTGATTTGATTATTCATGAAGAAAGATAAAGATTAAGTTCAGCTGAAAAAAATGCATCCGTACAAAGAAGCTACTACTTTAATACAACTAAATGCTGGCATTGTGGTGATAAAATCTACCTTATCTTTGTATCTGTTGTCCACATCTGCTGTAGCCTTTACAGATAAAAACAAAGTCATGTGTTTTTATTAGACATGGGACAATAAAGAAAATAGTATTGAATTGTTTGATTGTCATTTTTCAGTCAGAGGAAGTAAACAGCAGCTTGGTGATGTAATATAGTATATATCATTTGTCTATTTTTGGTATACGAAGATTGACCCAGGAATGAATATTGAAATCGTGACCCATGTATCGAAACAAAAATTGAATCAAGACTAGAGCTGGGTAATATATAAAATTTTAAATAGTCTGGTGATAGTTGTTTTGAAGATATGCAAAAACAGAATATCAAGTATATTGTTTGTAGTAAAACATGCTTAAAAAATAGCTGTTTAAAGATAAAAATGAAGAAAGTTACAACATTGTAATTGTTTAAATAATTGTAGAAGATATTTTTTCAACTAATCACTCATAGGTGTTTCAGTTGCCACATTTTTTTTTACATAAAAATCTTGTTAAGATGCATTTTTTCTTTATAAATAGTAACTTAGCACGTAAACCTCTGAATTTGTGGTCTTGTGAGTGCTGTTTGGGTCAAATATTTGGTCAGAACATTGAGATACTCACTAGTTTTGAGAAAGAGGAACCTTTTAGTCGACTAATTGATTGATAGCCGTGTTTTAAGTCGACCAAAAATGTGTTTAGTCAACTACTGCCTAATCTTTCTGATCATTAAGCTTCAACTAATAAACTTAAATATGTGTTTGAACATTTTCCGGTTGGTTTAAAATAATAATGTCTGAATATCGTAATCGAAATGTGCCAAAAAATTATCAATATTTTCTTTTTTGTCAGTACCGCCCAGCTTTAATCATGACAAAACAGAATCATCTCTAGCTTTAGAACAAAAATAATGATGCTTCTGGTTATATAATATATAAAATATATATAAAACCTCTCAAGTTCGCAGACTTTGCCAATCCATCTTGTCAAAAACGCTCCCCTACTCCAGCCCCAAAATGACAGCTTTTCAAATTGGATTACTCACCATTTTAAAATAACCCATCCACCCCTAATCCCATTAAGCCCAACTCTGAGCGTCCCGTCCTTAAAAACGCATGTACAGTAAAACATTTAAGTTACGGCTTTTTGGCTTAGCTTCATCTCTGCAGCAGCAAACATCTTCCCGCTATATCTCTGCAGCGGCGGCTTCCTTAAATTATGTTGTCCCTATTTAATACCCCAAGCGTCGTCGCCCGGATATATGCACATCTGCAAGTCTTCAAATTAATTCACACTCGGAGCCAGACTCGGTAAATCCACGGCCGGCATGGCAGTCGCTAGTCTAAGTATGTCAATTCTTCTTACGCGTGTGGGGCCCGAAGCCAGACTTGTCTCGCAATTAGTCTTTTCTATTGCAAATCATCCCGTTGACGGCTAAGACGCTGAAATTAAACCGAGGGGATATTTTCAGCGTACTAATTGCAGTGGGCTGGCAAATGGCAACTATAAGCTCGGAGCAAGTCTCTCTGCCAGTTCATCTTGTGGTTGTGATATTAATTGCCGGCGTCTAAGCGACAGGGAGGCATTTATTAAAGAATGAAGTGGTTTTCTCAAAGGGAATGCAAGCTGTGCTAAGTCGATTTTTTACGATACGAGCCAGAGGTGAATTTTACGCTGTTTATTTTCTGTCAATTCATTTAAGGGGATAAACAAGATAAGCGACGGCAGACTTTTATAACAACGTGAAATGGAAAATTGCAGATTTTGCGGTGCAATGTGGAAATGAGGTGCATTAAGACATCGAGGGGCAGGTATTGTGATTTATAAAGTTGTGGGGCTTTGGACTGGTCGTCAATATAGTCAATTATTCAAATGAGTGGATTCAGCTTCTGTTTGACTGAGTAAACGCGTATTTATTCAAGCTTTTGACATCATAAAGAAATCCGTGTAGGATACTGATGAATGGATTATTTCAATTATATTTAAGAAATATTTTAGCATCGCAAGAGGTGTGCACTATATTGAATTTGAGATCATAATGTGATTGTTGAACATATACAAGAAACAGAATATTTAGTATATCATTTGTAGTAAAAAAAGCAACAAAAAAGACTGTTAGGGATGCACTGATCCGATACTAGGATCGGATATCGATCGGGTATCGGCTCCATGATCATATAGTGCCTTTAATTGGGCATAATGAGACTAATTTTCTGGCTGATGTTGACCCAGAATGTTTGACATTTTATTCATATTAGGTTGTGTAGTTGTGACTTGCACTATAAATAACAGCTACATAACACAATATGATCAAATTTCTTATGTTTTGAAAATAACAAAAAAAGTTATTTCAGTCCATAAACTAGTATCGGTTTATATCAGGCATCAACAGATACTTAATTCCAAAGAATCGGTATCAGAACTGAAAAAGAGACTTCAAATGGAGGTGTAATTAAATATGAACTAGAATTAAAATAAAGTTTTTGTAGTCTTTTTTGACTCAGTTTGAACGACTTGGGAAGATTTTGTGGCATGACATTCATTAAAACAAAAAAAGTGACAACATATTGCTCGGAAACCTACTTATTTAGCTTAAGGGGTGTATAATGTTAAGAGTTTTTGGGTGTCTTGAAAAGCGCTTTATAAATCCAATCCAATTGTTATCATTTTGGTAATTGATTAATATGTTGATTATTTAATTTGTTAAATCAATTACTTATGTCACAAAAGGCTGGTCAAGGTGAGATTTTTTTAAAATTTGACCAGTACTACAAAAAATATTTGCACTCACCATGCAATTAGTTTTAGCTCACTGAATTTGGGAATCTCTGTTATATTCTTTTGCTTAAGAAATCGCACTTCTGTCTCTATTTGTAGTAATTTACAATAAATTAATCCAAGTTAAACTCTTGCTTGTGTTCCATACAATAAACACAGTTTTATATTTTTTCGTTACACTGTACATTCAACTTTTATGTCAAAGTGGAGGATTTTAAACTTGGAGTAAAACACTGACAGGAGGCTTGAGAGTGAAAATTATTGCTCATTAAAGTGGCAAGTAAGGGTCAGTAAAAGATTAGTATGACATTCTGCATTATAAAATATAAGCATGTGTTTACCAATGCAAGATAATAATTATTATAATGCATTGGATTTATACAGCGCTTTTCATGATACCCAAATACATTATTTATTCAGTGATAAGCTTCAACTGTAGCCACAGCTGCCCTGGGGCAGACAGATGCAATTGAGGCTGCCATTTTGCATCATCACCCTCTCCGACCATTCATACACAGATCCATATTATGCAATGTTGGTGAAGTGTCTTGCCTAAGAACACAGAAATGAATTTCTCCTCTGTTCGTCCCACTGTGGCTCCTGAGGTTCATCCAGTGGTCTCCCATCCAAGTACTGCCCAGGTCCAACATGCTTATCTTCTGAAATCTGACAGGATCAGGCTTTGGCAGTGCTGGTATGGCCACAAGATCTAGTCTAATACTGGATCTGGTCAGTAACTCTCCAAATGTTTATACTAGCTTTTACTTTGTTATGAGGATAAGGTTAAAGTGAATCTATCTGTTCTGAATAATGTGGTGAGTTTAGCCACAGCAACAAAGGCCATGTAAGTTCAGGAGTTCAATCTAGTGCAGTCGTAAGATCTGTCCGTTCAAATGCTCATAATTTATATCTTCTCTGTTATATCTTGGCTCAGGGGCATTCAAAGTTTGCCAATTGTTTTGTTTGCCAACACTGGGGAGTCTTTCCTTCCCATTGGTTCGATATAATTCATTCTAACAGGCCCCACGGTGTCCATTCGAAAAACGGATTACATTTTAGTTATCTGTGTCTTTCATAATGTATCCAGACTGAAGAAACATGATCAGTGGTTTTGGTCTAAGAATGACTGAATGCAAACATGTGTACTTCTCCATGGTCACTGACTAATCCTCATCAAATGTTTCAATAATAAATAATAAAAGACAATTTATACAGACAAAGTGATTGATATAATAGGTTTGGCAAGGAAAAAAAATATTACTTATTAACATTTTTAATACCACAATTATGCTTGAAAATTGTTATTTCAGCCAACATCCATACATAATACAGTAATTCAGATAAAGATGGCGCCCATCCCAAATTCAATAAACCTTTTCACTATCAACAACTTCCTAAAATATATTACATTTTCTATATTCAAAACTTTGAACTGGATCCTAAACTCAAACTTTTAAGTCAAACTAAAATGTTGGATAATAAAGCTAATAATAAAAAAACATTGTTCAGCTGATTAAGCCAGTACATTTTGTCTCTAAATCCATTATGAAATTAGTCAAAAGTATGATTCTGCCAAGTGCATTTTAATTGTGATAATTAGTGCTCACTGATGCAAACCTATTTGGCATCCACACCAGGCAATTTCGTGACAACTTTGCATCTTTATCTTTCTATTTCATTTTCAGTGCAAAAGAATGAAATATCGATGTTGACATTTCTTGGCCAAACCGCGCCCATAAGTGTATTAACCCTAAAATGCCGACAGATTTCAACACTTTGCATCGTAAACTGTGGCAGTCAGCAAAACTAATCCATACAATCTTATCTCAATGAAGAGTAAAGTAGCAGGAAAGTGTTTTTTTTTTCCAAATCTGATAAAATAATATTACACATTAAATGTAAGTATGTGGATAAGAAATACATCTGCGACTGTTATGTTATGTTAGTGCTCTTACTGCAAAGTGTAGTGAAGCACTGCTAAAAACAAATACATTTATGGCTAGACAAAATATTGCTGCTTATTAGAACTGGAAGAATGAGTTTATGTGCTAGAGAATCTGATTTTCAACCCCCAAAATAAGGAATATTTAAACCTGTCCTATTAGTTCTTACAAACATGTTGGCACATCGTTGGTATATATGTGTTTTCCAGCATAGGCTGTAATTATGTATCAAAACATGAAATACTTTATTAGATGCAGACAAGGTAGCATAATTTAAGAAAAAGTCGGGTAGCCGAGTTTAGGGAGAGCTTTGCTTTAAAGGACACATATTATGCAAAATCGACTTTTTTGAAGTTTTAATCCTATTCTATAATGCTTCCTCATAAAAAGAAATTGTCTGTGAGCTACCTTTCGTTCCTGTCAAAACCACACTCATAATGCCCCTGATCTGTGATGTCATAGGTAGATCTCTGAGATCTTCTGTCCTGTTTTTAAGTCGATAAATCATCCAGACTTGTTTTGAGCATTTCTGCAGCATTAGCACATCAGGCAGGATCGATTTGATTGTTTGCCCTGTGAAATATCCTTTTCAGTCGATAGAGCTCTTACTCAATTCTTGATGTGGAAAGCACATGACTTGTCAAGAGCTTTACTACATCCTTTTTATTGGTTCTTGTGCATGCGATTACAAAGTTGGTATAGTGAGCATAAACATAGTGTTTGAAGGAAGAAAACATGCAAATGCATCATATTTGTTCTTTAATATAAGCCGAGACTTGCTATAGATTTTGAAATACTCAATCTCAATTTGTTTTTCAGATATCGACTTTCCATATTTGACCAAACCTAAATGCAATAATCTATAGCTTGGATTCTTTGCTAAGTAAATTAAAACTATCTAGTTCTTTTGCTGTGCTGAGTGGATGAATGCAGAGTGAGTCAATAGGCAGCCCAGTGTGAGCAGAGGGGACATGTGTCAGCGTGGGAGCGGCCTAATCCAATCAGGGCAGTAATTAAACAGAGTCCTGATGACTGCTGCTGTCCAACGGTGGCATTCAGCGTTTAGCATGAGCGGCTTTGGCGCTCGGTCTGCCAGGTCAGGCCACAGCCATTAGAGCAGCTCTGCAATTAGAGGCGTGACAGCGGATAACGCAAGTAAGAGGAGAGGAAAAGAGAAACCACTGAACATACAGAAGAAATATATGAAATGCAAAGAAAAAGGAAAAGTTAAGATCAAGTTTCAAATCACAGATACACTTTGTGTTCAACTTCAAGTGCTTCTTCTACAGCATTGTATAAATTGTTATTTGTGGACTTGGACAAAAACAGGGGAGAAAAACTTACCTTCATCTTAAATATTACCTAAATCCAATCCTTTGTTAAGTAGAACAGCAGTCACGGACTCTCATACCTCCAGTTTCAACCGAGGTCATTTAGCCATTCCTTCCAGTGTCTTTTACTGGGTCTCGTTTTGGTAACTGACACCGAGTTATAAGGAGGAGAAGCAGCTCTACACTGAGTTCCACTGATCTCAAGGGGAAAACCTGAGAAAAAATAATCTTGTTAATTGTTGCTCTTCTTGGGAAAAACTGAAAGTGCATTGGGTGTATGCAACTCAGCAAATTTAAACCAATAAATTGAGAGCCATAGCTAACAACAAAAAGAGAACTAATTATTTAAATCTATTTCATGTATGTTAGAGATGCACTGGTTCAAATTACCTTTAATCATAGACTACATTAATCACCTTGTCACAATCTATAGCTCTGGAGAAATACTTGTAGTGCTTACGTTTCTGATTGGTCATTACAAATTGAATTATTTCTTACTTTAGAGAAGGCTGATTATCCATGTCAAGTAAACATTATTGATCACTCTGCATTCAGTGCCAAAACCATAGATTGTTCAGACATTTTGGCTAATATAGGCCTAAACAACATTAAAATACCACTTACATAGTAGCTTTGACGTACATCTACTGCAATCAAAACAATAAATTGATACTTTTATGAATTCTATTATTATTTAGCAGCAAGAAAAAGGCTATTATAGACAAATAGATCTACACCACAAAATGAAACCGAAAATAGTAAAAATGAATTAGTAAAAAAAGGGCCAAAACAATACATTGGGACCTTAGCTTTGATGATTTGCGACACCTTGTAAGTCTCTTGGTCTAGAAAAAACAACTTTATCAACTTTAAATAACATAAAATAAAATTATTTATTTTTAAGGGAACCAAACAGATGAAAAAACCGGACTATGGAAGGTCAAAAAGGTTAGATGCTAATTAAAAAGGCTACAGAAAAGCTAGCTACTTGGGCCTAACTTTCTCTTTTGAGGATGCACACAATCTTGTTAGCGCTGCAATTAATTAGTATGGTAAAATGTAGTTTGATTTGTGTGTCGTTCGCCGTACAGCCATAATCTTTAATCCATTTTCTCTGTGCCTCATATTATCCGCTATTGATCCAAAACCACTCACCGCCCACAGTCGCACCGCAGCGTCCATAATTATCTCCTCTACTTTTTTACGGCTCTCGCAGCTCCCGTGTCCCGCTTCTCCTTTCTCCGTAATTAACACACGAACTTCGCCTCGCTAAAACCAAAAATCCCAGAGCTGTAACTTCTCATTACAAAGTACAGTGTTGGGACTCCACCACCAGATGTCACCCACGCCTCGATGCTTTCCGTTTTTGGCTCCATGTGACAGGTATTTGGCGCCTTTGGACCTCCACACACCACAAATTCTCCGTTTTTAGCTTCAATTTTAACTCTCAAAATGCCAAGTTAGACTAGACTTTAGACAAAAGTGTAGTTAGTAGACGTGATCATATTGAAGATGTTTCCCTAAAAATATGCCGTTTTTTCTTCAGTTTGGCCACGTTACTTCCTGGTTGGACGTCAGTAGCAGCAGCAGGTAGGACTTTCTTTGCTTTTACCAACATTAAATTTTTTGTTTTAAAAACAGTTACTGTTATATTGCAAACAAATTAATGTGTTATTATGTAATATCATTTGTTAAATTATATTTTTTGTGTAATATTAATTTCTGTTCTTGTTTAAAGTTTGGTTGCTAGTTCCACAACCTAGCAACCTTACCTAGCAACCAGAACTGCTGCCAAAATTAACATAAACTTCACATTTCAATAGTTTTGTCAAATTATGGTTTGAGCTATCGAAAAACATCTTTTCTTTAAGGACAAAACAAACAAACAAACAAAAAATACAAACAAACAAAACAAAACAAAAACTACTAAAACATGAAAAAGCACCTGGTCACTAATAGGCTATTCAACTAGCTGAATACTAAGCATGTACACCTACTATCTGAGATAATAAAAGAGAAAATGAAATAAACAGTGGTAGAAAACCAACTAAACAACAGGAACATAAATGTTTCTCTCACATTTCTCACAGCTGCAAAAATTAATAACACAGTTTAACTCATTACTTTCTGTCCTCAAAATACATGTTTGCCCAATAAGTTTTTTATGTGACGGATGAAATGTCCTGATACTCCAAACTGCTGTTAGTTAACAAGCTAACAAAGCTTTTTCAATGTGTCACCATGACAACAGAAAAGAAAGTACATTTTGTCAAATGAACTGCATTCATGTTAAACTAAAGCTTCACATACAAAAAATTGGCCAAAAAAAAGTTATTTTATAGCCAAATTTTGTCACTCAGTCAAAATCTTGAGCTGTATATTTGAAATAAAATGATTACATGACATTTGTTTTAGAACCCAGCTGTAGGCTACTTTCTGTAATGATCATCTTTTGCAAATTTCTTTTTAAAATTCTTTACCAACTTGACTGATGTAAGTGTATTTTTCTCCACATTTAGAAAGCAATTTGAGCGTGATCCATTGGCCGTGGCTGTGTCTTGGTGTGGCTGGTGACTGGTCCATTCTTCTTGGAGCCTCCGTGGGGCCGCTGAGTTGTGTGTGCGCATCCGACCATGAATGCGTATCTCTGGGGGAGCGCTCCTGTGGATGTCTGGCAGTTTGCTGGGTCTTACACCGAAGGGCAGCTCGAGTAATAGGGTAATCTATTATACAGTCCAGCTCCAGTCTCTCTTCCTCTCTCTCTTTCTCTGTGCTCCTCCTGCGCCTACGTTTCTTAAACGCTGCCGCTGTCTTTGCATCAGCATTTCACCAGGACAAATGAGAAGCAGAGTTTAACTGTGCACATTCGCCCTGGGACTCCTGCAGACCAGCATTTTCTCAATTAAACTGGAGGCTGAAGCATGAATGTCCCGGAAACATACAGTAGCCCAGTCTTGATACTTAAGAGCCACTAAATCATAATTTTAAAAGTACTTATGAATTCAGTGCTTACTTGCAACATTTATTTTTCCTTAATAAATTGGTTTGAATGAACCGAAATATTGAATTATTGCAGAGTTTAAAATGTTTTAGGAACCAATTAACTTTGAATTTGAACTATATGTAACTAAACCACCTACTGTAAATACCCTATCACATTTTTTAATGGTGTATGAAACAAATATTGTTGGTGCCATTAAGTTTGGCAGTGCAGTCCCTGTTTTGCTTTTGTTTTTGGCTCAGACACTCAAAAAGTGAAATATTAAATTACATCGATGTGTGAGTTTATGAACACCTGATAATTCCTCACAATCAATAACTTAATGTTATTATCACACCTTTGTCTGTCTCTGTGAAGATGTTTTTGGCTGAAATGTTTCACAATCTGGCCTTAAAGGTAGTGTTGTTAAGAAGCACAATAGGAGATTGTAGTTGCAGAGAGGAACATCTAATCACAATAACTGTGCATGTGTTAGAGAACTTAAAGCAATAAAAACACCCGTAAATAAGGCTTAATACGTCAATGTGGAACTTGGCGGTCACTCTTTTGTTACAAGAAAATACATTTGTTTATCAATGTAGTAGTTACTAACGAAGAAATTTGTACCAGTTCCAAGCCTGGTTAATTGAAAGTCTATTTAAATCATATATTTGTAAAAATCATTTCTCTTTGTTGTCCCAAAATAGAATAAGTATTAAAGAGATTTTTATAGGATAAGCAGGTTAGACAACATATTTCTATAAACCTTAGTGAACATGAATATATTTAAGATTTCACTAAACATTTTACTTGTTTTCACCCATTTTTATTTGTATTTTGTTCAGCAAATTTGACATTGTGTAGTTATGTTCTGTTCCTGGAAATAGGGATATTTCCCAGTTGAAAAATGCCAATTCCCAAATCTACTTGCATGTAAGCATTATGGCTAATGCTAACCTTTGGAATAAAAAAACGTAACGTTTAAAAAATTGTTACCAATGTTAACATCGTTTTTTAGTTAAACCCTCAGATTAATTTATTGTGGTGATTGTTGAGCAAGTCCCAGTTCACAAGTGGTACCAGATTAAGTGGCGCTCCAGCACATTTCTGCAAGTGGGAAGTGGGAAATATTCCAATTCCCAGTTGCCTGGAAATACCATAAATCCACAGCTGTTAGCTAGCAACCACATTGCAAATATGGGAAAATTTCAACAAAATTGACACAATAGTTACTATTTGACAAATGATAATATCTTAACGTACTTTAAATAAAACTCCCCGGAAATTATGTCGTGGTTTGTAAATTGTCTTGCATTTTGTCTTGCGATTGCATTTTGGTGGTTCTTGACGACATATGTAAAGCAAATCATAGAGCAGTCAATTTACACCTTGTGTAACCTTTTATTTGTTAATTTACAGCAAAAAACATCACACCAAACTAAGTCAAAATTACAAATAATGAGCTTTGAAATCTCTTTAGATCTAAGCTATTCTTGGTTTGCATCTGCTAATCTTTACTAATATAGCTTCATCACTACCTTACTAACCTCCTGTTTTAACAGTCTAATATGTTTTTTGTCCTGTCTCTTCGTATCTTTGCTGTTTGTTCCCTAAAGGTTCGACAGGCCTCTTTTCCTCGTCATGAACAGGTCTTCTCCCCTCGGTCTTGACACAGATCCACCTTAAGCCAAACACACACATTAGATTCGGTGTCATCGGTGCGTGTCCGTGTCCACTGCGGTGAAAGCAGCAGCTGTCAGGTAAGTGCCACTCGCTACAGCAAAGACGACAAGCTAACAAGAGAGAGAGAGAGAGGAAGAGTGAAGGAGAGAGAGAGAGAGAGAGCACTGTGCAAAGAAGAACAAGCATGACTCATAAACAAATGCATGTCATGAACTAGACATTAAGGCTGAACGATTGTGTATTTTTTTTCCAAAGACAAGCATTCCAATTATGACTTGATTTGCAATTCATGTTTTAAATCTGATTCCATTCACATTTCAAACATGTTCAGGAGGAGAATTGAGATAAAGACTGAAATAAGCCTAGTTTAACATAAGTAATATTTTTTTTATGCAACTTTACTCTTAGGCCTTATCCACACGAAGCCAAGTTCAGGTGTTTCAGAACAAATGTTTCACCTAAACCACACATCGTCCACACAAAGCAGGAGTTTCAGGACACTGAAAACGAATATTTCTGAAACCAGGTCCCAGAGTGAAAAGATTTCAAAACTCCGGTTTAGTGTCTCCACAGTCACTGCCCTAGAGTCACATCTCATCTGCAGAATGTACTGACTTTTATATGATGTTGACTGTGAAAATCTGACGTCTCATTTCACCATAAACCACAGAAGACATAAAAAATAAAAAAATAAATCCACTATAATCTCTATTAAATCTATTTTGAAGCTTTGTAAAAATATTCCAAAGCGCATAAATCCACTTTTTCTATCTCTTCTGTCGGTTTTAGATCCATGTTGTTCTTTCAGAATGTTTGCTAAGTTTAAATGAATTCTGTTTGCATTCAGAAACTTTTCTGTGCATGCTCAGAGTCAACTCTTCCTCTAGTTTTGTGACTTTCTGTGTCAGTGTCAAAGCGCCACACTCTGGTCAGTCACAGACATTACATCAGCTTCATGCTGGTTTACTGATTCGTGTGGACGCAAGTCACAAATCATAAAAGCTCCATGTTTATGCAAATTGTTTTTGAAATTATCATCGTTTTGTCTTTGTGTGGACAAGGCCATAGTTGACTACAATTTCTTTGGTTGCTCTGCCACCTCAGATAAAACTATGTCAGCAAAACTGTTCATTATTTTATTGATATCTTATTAGTGTTCGTGAGTAAAGTCTAAGTACAATTTAAGCTTATTGCTTTTAACTAGAGCTGGGCAAGTGATCGAAAATTGAAAGACTGACAGCCAGTCCTTTGTCAGTAAAAATGTGGTTTGGAGCAGAAGTCAAACTTTGGAGCAGAATATTGATGTGTAATTTAAAGAAAATCTATTAAATAGAACATTATGTAAGCTTTTCTTCTTTGTTTGTGTTCATAAAATCTATATTTATCTTGTTTACGTAAACAAAATTGAATTGAAAATCAATATTGATCAATAACGCCAAGTCTTACTTTAAACATTTCCATAAGAAATGACAAACGAACAAAAATATGAACTGGCAAACGAATTAAGTCATAGTAGTAGTGTAATTTAAACCATGTCTTTACACATCTGAACATCATTCTTATATTTTTTAGAATATGATGTTTTTGGTCAGAATAAAACAGGAGAATTTGTTTAGAAATTACATATTTAGTTATTTTCTCCTGTTAAAATACTTTGCAATGTATTGAATATTTAACTCCCTTTTTTGCTGTGTAACAGCTTTTATTCACCTTTACCTGTTAAAAATAATTTGTATGATAATTTTCTTTGTTGCCCCAAAGGGTTTGAATAAGTAGCACTGAGGTTTCGCTAGCAAGGACCACACCACATCAGAGAATGCAATTAATATATTTATTGACGATTGATGATGATGATTGATCGATGGCTGGATCGGGGAGACTATGGGTTGGGGCTCTGTCTCAGCGATTCGTTCAGCCGATTCAGGACCCGACTCGAGAGATCTGAGACAAGACGTGTTGTTGGGAAAGGGCGGATTAAGTAGAGGCTGCTGGGTAATTGGAGGAGTGTCCAAGAAGGCGAGCGAGGCGTGGTTTCCTGGTGCGAAAGGGCTGTGGTCCTGCTCCTGAAACTTTGTTAATTTCATTAACACCCATTTAAGTGTATTTGTACGTTTTCCAATAAAACATAATGAATCTGAAAATATTTTGCTTGTTTTTACCCAATTTAGCTATTTTGATGAAGATTATAATTGTCCTTTGTCCAGATATGCGGTAGTTACACAGCTGCATTTTCTGAGAGCTCTGTGAACTATTGTTTTTGCACAAAAGGCTTATTTGGAACATTTTATAGTTGCATAGTTCTGTATTAAATGTCATATCAAGAGTTATTCCTCTGTTTTCAGGGAGAGAAAAGTTAAAACTATTGTCTGATGACAGAAATGCATAATTTTAATGAGCTAGCCAACAGAGTATCAGAGTCACTTTTCACAGCGTGTGGTTGGCAAATAAAATCAAAGTGCCGCACAGTTTGTGGGAAAAACACGAGACTCCAGAGACAAAGCCGAGGGAAGCCATTGGAGGTCTCTGAAAACAGTTTAATTGGCTTTTACTTTAAACCAAAAGCTGATAAAAAGTTGGATTTAGTGAGTAATCTGAAGTGTGAGATCAGTAAAAACCTCCAATTATTTTATGAAGTATAATCACAGACTTCACCAGATTAAACAGTGGTTGAAGTTTGTTTTTAGTTAGTTAATAAATACATTTTGCAGTGGACAATCTTCGTGAAACGTTGAAAGCCTAAAAGACAGAAATCCTTGAAGAAATAATTATGTTTTTTGATTTTGTTTTGAGAAAATGTCAAAGAAAAACAATGAAAAGTCTAGAACCAAGAAATGTCTGTCCAGGGTTAGAGTTATTATGACTTTGTTTTTACTGTTTGTAGCACAAGAAGTAATCGCACTTTTAATCATACCTACTGGCTCACACAAAAATATAGGTAACCGTATTTGTAACATCAGGTAAATTTGATTTTAATGGTAATTTACTTATTAGTGGCTAGACCCATTGAACTACATTAATACAATATTAATTTAAGTTGCCCTTCATCTGTATTAAAGGAGACCTATTATATATATTATATATATATATAAAATCCACAGTGTTCTCACATCATTATTTCAGGTTGATTCATGCATGTTTGAGTAATCTTTTTATTTTAAAGATCGAATGCTCAGAAAGTATCTGTTTTCACTCACCACCTGTTCCCACGCATTTGTCTTGTTTACTTGCAATTGCTTGAAAAATTCTGGTCGATCAAAATTGTATTAGTCGACTAATTCCTTTATTTAGATTATAATGTATTTAAGGTATTCAACAGTTACAGAATCATTGGTCTGATCTGTCATTTTATATAAGCACAGTTTCCTCTTCATTTTCTACATAAATTATAGTTTTTGCATGAACTACATAATATTAGTCTTTTTGAGTAACATTTCTTCGTCGTCACATTACATTGCATTATTCCAACTTGATTTTGATATAAGGAATAAACTTGATTCTCAATACCACAATGAGAATGAGAATGCCCTCTCAAGAAAGTCAGGTTTTTATACAGTGGACTGACATTTTTACACAAAATCCAAGTTTATTATCAAACATTTTAGTTTCAAACCAGTTTTCATGAAACTCAAGATTATTTTAAGATTATTTTGCAGAAAATATCAGATTTTGTTCAAATATTTGTCCTGTTAATGTTATCTGTCTTTGTTCAAATGAGTATCTAATTTCGACACCAGTTTTAGCGTTGATTTGCAATATTTTTGATAACTCTACTTTTTAGCTTCAGAGCCTTTGCCACGCCCCCTTTTTAGTCGATTAATCGGTCGATGGGACATGTCTTTGGTCGACTACAGCACTAGTAGCGATTTTCCAACATTTAAAATCAGGGTTTATCAGTTCTGTAGTTTTCTCATTTTTATCCCTAAGCCGTTTTAAATGAATTTTGTGTTTTGCAATGAACAAACTTACTGAACTTACTGATTTACACATGTCATAGTTTTTTACTAAGAACATGAGTAATGGGTCTAGTCACCCCATTACTTTATCATAACTACACCTTAATTAGCCTTAGTAAAGCCTTAATAAAGTGTGATAAAAGATAAAAGAACAAGTAATCACTTAATGGATAAAAAGGTTTGTTGAGGCTTTAGAAACTAAGGTTAGGATTAAGGGTTGAGGAGTATAGCTTGTGGTGGTTAAGTTGTTATTTAGCCTTTATTAACATTTTTGATCATTAATTTCTCATTTGTTCATGATGAATTAACCCATTATTGATAGTTTATTAAGGCTACTCAAGATATACCGATTATAAATATATATTCTTTAAACATTTTATAGCAAAATTTAATGTTATTAATTGTAAGCCCCCAACCTGTCTTATTCACCTTATTCTACCACGCCCACTTTTCTTAACAATGCACTTCCTGTTCAGTAGCGGTCAGACTATAGAATTCCGCTATTTTTTTTCTTACTGTCAAAATATCTATTTGACAATGTCCACAATGCAGACAAACATAGCTACCTTAACCTAACAGAGCTAAACAGGAAGTGCGCTGCTAAGAAAAGTGGGCGGGGTGGAATAAGGTGAGCAACTGCCATTATACGCAACATTAACTATGATTTTTTTTTTACAATCAGACAGCTCTAATCAAGACCAAACTGGGCTCAAACCAGATAAGACAAGTGTAACTGCAGCCTCACTTTAAATTTTGCCCCGCTCCCTCCTCCTGTTAACTCTGCCCTCTCGTATAAGCCTTTAACGTGGTTCCATCTTCTCCTGTGTGTCATATATCTGCCTCATCATTTCAGTCCCACCTCTACTACCCCCTCTCCCTCTTCTCTCTCTCTCTCTCTCTCCTCATCTCTCCCCCTCTCGCTTCCCATTCACGCTGCCGTCCTCCGATGCTAGTTGCCGAGCGGAGGGTTTTCCAGCGGCTTCCACACTATCCTCCTCCCTGAACCTTTTTTTCCTTTTTACACTTTTCCTCCCTTTTTCCCGTTTTCGCCTGTTCTTTTTTTTTTCTATTTCTTTGGATTCCTACTCACTACCTCTCTTCCTACATCCTTTTTTGCTTTTTTTCCCTGACGATGTGGCGCTCCGTTGCTCTGCTCCTCTCCGCTCTCATCCACGGTGAGCTGGCACACATGGGGATAGCGTTTCTCATTTTCAATATTGCAGCAGCGGCAGTTTTTGCGTTCAAAGAGCAAAAGAACTGGATTGAATCTGTCTCGAGCCTGTTCTAAGCGAAATAGTTGTTCTCTTTTGGTTAGAAAAGTGGGGCTAAAGTACAGCACCTGTTTGCTTAGAGAGGATTTGTTGCCTGTTCTGATGCTGTCGTGGCGTTTTGTTTACGACTGAGTGACGTTTATAGCAGTGAATAAAAGTCCCAATCTGCGTTCTTCTAAAACCCAATCTTCGCCGCTTATTTAACATATGTTTTGTGTATATTTATGTCACAAAAGCAGCAGGCGAATCCACTCCAAAAGCTGCTAGATCGATGGGATAGCCGGCTCTTATAGATCGTCCCTTCCATCTTGCTTCCCGCTGTGTTTCGTCTTGTGTGGCATGTGCTGCTGAGTGGACGCGATGCAGCAGCCAACGATGATTCTCCGTTTGGGAAAAAGGCACGGTGGAAAAAAAGCTGACAGAAAATGGCAATTGGATTAGTCACTGGGATGGAGGAATGTGCTTTTAGCTTGAGTTAAGGGATACAAAAGAATATAAATAAAGGTTTAGACTGAAGGTTCCTTTATATAAGTCGGCTATATGTCGACTTTTAAATAATAGTGCGAGTTTACTTTTGATGTTAGGCAAAAATTTAATTGAATAACAGAAGTAGTAGCACTTAATATGACTAAACCTTATTTATCTTTAGTAAAATCTTAATAATGCATGGATAAAGAGTTAATAATTCATGAACAAATCAACAAAAAATGGATGAACAAGTTGATTAAGCCTTAGTAACTGCTCATTTAAAGAGCGAAGGTTAGGATTTATGGTTGAGTTGTTACTAAGACTTAGTAAACTTTTTCGTCCATTAAATTCTCATTTGTTCATAATGAATTAACCCATTATTGATGCTTTATTAAGAGTTTATTAAGGCTAATCAAGATGTAGTTATGATAAAGCTACCAAAATGCTTTAAAAAAGCTAATTCAAAATGAAAAAATAACTAAGCGATGTTGTAAACCTTAAACTAGATAAGGCAAGTTTATATGTGTTGAAGAATTTATTAAGGTAATTTATAAAACAGGAAAACACAAGAGCATAGAAGAGGAGATTTCTTCACACTGTTGATCTTAAGTAATACTGTATAAGTGCTTAAATTAAGTTGCATTTAGCTAAATTTGGATATGTTTCACTGTCTTACAATAAAATTTGGCGTTATACTAGTATATTTTGTTCATATATCCAGTTTAGTGGCCTTTTTCTTCTCAATTTCAAGTCTGAAAACGCTTGCTCCATTGGCAGGTTCGTTTTAAGGCACACAATATACAAATATATATTTATTTCAAACACTATTTTCACTTGTTTTCTGAACTAAGATGATTTATTTCCAATAATTGACTTGGCATAATTTCACATTTGCTTAATAATTATTGTTAAAGTCATACATTTTAAGACAGGTTTTAACACATTTATGTTGAACTGACAGAATATCGTCCAAATATTGTTATTGCGATACAATACTGTCTTTCTATATCAACCAGCTCTAGCACTGGTTTTGTTTGAAAAAGTTTTTTTTAGTTAGTTAGTTTAAGACAAAAGTCTAAGTACCGTACACTTAATTATATTGACTGAACAAGATTTATGTAGTTACATTCTATCACTTATCTATTCTGATAGACTTAAAAAATTAATAGTTTGGTTTATGGCCAATTAAAACAACAACATTTTCCCACATCTTCTGAACTTTGCTCATAACCATGTACTTTTCCCGACGTGATAGTTTGCAGAACTAAAAACACCCTAATTCAACACTGACGATTAGAAATAACTGAATTTCTATTGTTATTAAATCTGAATAATTACACAGCCAAGACAAAAGATCTGAACATATTTTATGCTGGACTTAAATACAAACGAAACCTACAGAGCTACAGTATACGAAGTAATAACACTTGCCATTTGATAGTTCTAAGTTGAGCCTGTTTTATTGCTGATGTGGACATGGTTAGCCCTGGTATAATTCTTATTTAGCCCTACTCTAGTTCAGGTATTTGATTTTCTCTCAGTTTTGACGTGTTGAATGTGCAAGGTTCAAAATGTGTCTTATTTTAGTCTCACTGCATTTCTCCCTTTATCCTTTCTCTCGATGTAGCTTGAAGTGTTGAGTTCACAGAAACCATACATTTGCAAATTGCATTAGGCCGGGCAGCTCCATTAAAGCTTATGTGAAGAGATGTCTCAATAGGCTTAGTATTATAAAAAACACATTGACAAAAAGCACGCCTCAAAAGTAGGGTTAAAGAAGAGTTAACACAAATACTTCCTCGTAACGTAGATAGTATGTAAGCACAGAAATGTAATCATAGCAAATTAGATTTTCATAGATTTAGTGTTTATTCTAATTATGCACATTCTCAGCAAATTGTATATTGAGTGATGCATTTTATTGTAACTGGCTGCACAAAAGAATACGTTTATGATCTTTTGTGATTTTTAGACGTATCAAAAAAAAGAACAGGCCACAGACATTAGGACATTTACAACGATTATTTGTCTGACAGTTGCATCATATCACAGGGAGATTTGTGTCAATTGATCGAGCGCAGAGTGTCTTCTTTCGTGTGCGCATTTATAAAAGTAAAACAACAACAATAATGAAACGAGAGTGGATTTATAAAGGTTAATAAACAGGAGAGCGGAGGGTAGTTAGAGGTAAGGAGCTGTTACACTGACGCTTTGTCGACGTGAAATGTAAAAGTTTAAACTAGGGCTGAGCGATCTAGGGAAAAATATTATCACGATTTTTTTTCCTAATATTGATCGATCTCAATTTTTGATTCAATTTTGTTTAACCTTTTCAAAAACAAAAGGAAAATGCCAGTCAAACTTTACAAACTTTACTTTATGTCCCATTTATTAAATCTTTTTAAAACTAGATTTCAGTACAGCCTTAAAGTTGGGCTTTTGCTTAAAGCCACAAATTTTTACTGATAAAGAAATGGTTTTTGATCTTTCGATTCAAAACCCACCATCAAATAATTGACGATTAGTTTCGGTTCAATTCGATTTTGATCTCTCGATTTTTCCATTATTGACCCAGCCCTAGTTTAAACCGTGTGTTGACCATGTTCTGTTGTCTAGTAAAGTTACTTCAAATCATTTAAGGAGCAGGTGTGTTGGAGATGACATGCGTATACTTTTAACAAAGAATCCCGCACTTTGACTACATGCACAAAGCCTTACATTTAGTTACAGATTGTTAGGCAATCTTTCTTCTTTATTTTAAATTTGAAGAGCCGCGTCACAAGGCAGATGCAACAGATGCTGTCAGTTGTAAAGGTCCTCGCACTTGTACAGCATATGAACCTCACCATGATGCGCCCTGACAAACAGTCGTAACAGTGTGGCAGTGACGCACAGACATAATGAGAAAAACAACAACAAATCTGTTACAAAAATCCTATCTCTGGCTACGCCTTCCCGAACTCGCAGAGGGGTAGATCGAGCTTAAAATCGTCCAAAACTCCTCTAGTGTGCAAGGGCTTTAGCTCAATGATGTCAACTTCTTCTAATGTCTCCTTGTAATCGATATGTTTAATGCCATACTGTGGAATATTCCAGGCAGAATCAGATCTATCAAAAATATAATTGCATGTAACATCTTTAAATCGTCAGCAAATAGCATTAATTGCCTAATAGCGTCAACTGCTTGTAATGTTTTCTTATGATATACAGTATATGTTTAATACTATACTGGTACAAATATCTCTGCCATTGGGCTTAATTCAAAAATTTTACATTGTCCTTAAAAAAAATTACTAAACATTCCTAATTGTGGAATATTGCTACAGAAACAGACTTTTCAGAAAAGTTACAGTGTGCTCCTTTAAGTTGCATAACTGCTAATTTTTTTTAAGATTTGCTTTGTCGTGATTTATTTTTTCAGAGGTTCCACAGTGCATTAGCTATCAATACTGGTGGTCTACAAATCAGCACAGATAATATACAAAGAAATTATAACAAGTAAACGGTTTAAATTGAATCAAAATCTCTTTTAAAAAGGTCAATATCCATTTACAAGCTGCTTTTACAACTTCAAAATAACATGTCACTTGTCTAATGTACAATAATATTACCTTATATTCTTTTTGACTTGATGTTACTTAAATTGAAAAGATTAAAAAAAGAGGGGCTAAGTCAAGTTGTTCTGAATGAAATCCTCATTATATATTACAAACAAACAAATCAAACGTATTACGCTAGTTTTCTATTCATCCTTCTAAAAAGGACAGTTTCTCATTCACACCATTTACACCGTGTCAGACATTTTCATTTCAACCCGACTCACAGTAAAAGAGGCTCAAAGGTGAAACAGCATGAGTCAGTCAACAGTAAAAGATATGACTGCATCGCCTTTGTTTCGTCCAGGTTTAGTCACTGCCTTGACTCGGTTCACACACTTATGCCATCTATCTCTAAGTGTATGGTCTCAGTGAAGCTACTTAATATTAAATGCAGTTTTGAGAAGGGTTGTGCAATTACGATTATTGCTGTAACCGCTTGCAAAAACTGTGTTGTTGAGTATTTGTGATTATTATAACAAGGGTGCTCATAAGCGCTCATATATTTCCTTTGAGCTGCATGGAAAAGTAGGGCCCCAACAGTTTCTTAACAAATGTACAAAACTTTAAAAATCTGTCTATTTCTATGAGATTTATTGTTACCTACTTAATTTTATCTCTTCGCTTTCTGCATTTAAGGAGCACTCACTTTCTGCACTTTTTTCTCTCAGTTCTTTTGTGGGTCCATGTACCCTTGGTTGGGAAACAGTGGTCTGTGCAACTATTATTACTGTACTTGTTAGGGAAATTTAATCTCCCCGGACTGTAATCCCTGTTAGGAAAAACAACCAAGACACAAAAGATTTAAATTAGGATAAGGTTTACTTTGATCCAAGGGAAAACACGCAAAGTTACAAAAACATGTCCTTCCTGATCTAAACCCTACAACGTCTCCATCTCAATCTTGTCCCTTCTTCCCGATGTCCTCACGTCGCCTGTTCACATTGAGCACTCACAAAGAACCAGAGTCCCAAAGTCTCTCTTTTATCAGTTTTCCAAGACTCTCCTTTTAGCTGATTGGTCATCCAAGTCTTCAGTTTTGGCCTTTTTTGGCTATGCTTTTCAGAATGTCCATTTCCATAATCTCATCTCAAACTCAGAGACAGTCTGAACCTGAGACTTTGTCGACTTGCAAAACCCAAGCAAGTTCAGCACTCTGTGACAATTTAGAGGTCAACTGTAACCAGTCCCTTTGAATGTTTGTTTCAACCAAAGTTAGTCCTTAGCTATAGTCCAGTTTTCATATACTGCATTTTAGGGATGGGCCGATATGAAATTTTGGGGCCGATACCGATAACCGATAATTGGCCCTCTGTTCTGGTCGATAACCGATAACTGCCGATACCGATAGGTATATTTTCAAGCAGATCTAAGTGACATTTTGGCTTTGTTAAATGTCTTTGTTAGTTTGTGTGATAGTCACAAATGTATTTTCTTCACATTTTAAGCAAACATCTGCTCTCTGCTGCCTCCTGCTGGAAAACCTGCACTTATAATTTGACAGCTCTTCTGAGAAACACTGGCTTTTTTATTTGTACATTTGACAGTGTGAAATATTTTGAATGTACTTTTCTTTGCCTTATTTGAAATAATTATAAATTGATACAAAAAATTACATAAGGAAAAAAGTTATGTTGTAGGTCTGATGCTGGTATTTACAGAAGAGAACTGTAGGGGGAGCTCTACTGCTGAAGTTGCTTGGTTCTGCTTTAAAATCCACAGCACAACTCACAAGATCAAACACTTACAAACAAATATAATCATCTGAGATAAAAAAAAATATTTTGTGGATTTATTATGTAAATATAATGACTAATTTTAGCTTAATTGTTTGTTTATGTATACTTTGTTTTCTTTAGTCCGTTCAAAATTGCAAATATGAAGCTTTTAGGTCAAATTGAGGCTGGTATATACCCACAGAGAGACTGGAGAACCTCCCCTAAAAATATCGGCGCCAAATATTGGCCGTCGATCCGATATCGGACCGATACCGATATCTCAAAATATCGTGGATATCAATACCGATATATCGCCCATCCCTACTGCATTTTCACATAAAAATAGTTAGGGTTAGGGTTAGTTATCAACACTTACAGAAATATTTTTTTCTAACAGTACTTTTGCTTTATTTATTTGTACCAAATAATGTGATTTAGTCCTATCCTCATGGAGACAATCTAAGAGTTTCACATCATGGGTTGTCAAGTTACAAATAAAACAACAAAGACAACATAACTTTAATTTGAGCATTCATGGTAACTTATGTAAGACTTGTAATCGTCGTCATACTTTATTTCCACTGCGAACATGAGTTGCTCTTTGTCATTTTTTCAAAGATAGCTCTCCAGATGCAAAAAGACGCCGACATAGACCATGATCCTTTGCTTCATTCTGCTGCAAACAACACAAAGATATAACTGTCATTATAAAAGGCAATTAATTAATATTATTTGTAAATCTAATCCTCATTGCATCTTCTCTAAAGTGACTACACATTTGCTCTGTCCTTGTCTGTCTTTTTGCTCTCGTGTGCCTGGAAGTCCATGTTTTCATTATTTTCTCTAAATCCTCTGAATGGGGGGGCTGCCTGTGGATTGTCCCACAGGTGTCATTGTGAATAGATCTCTGTCAATGCTGTGGCTTCTCTGGGATTTCTGCTCGTCACGTTTTAGGTAATTAAACGCCCCCGGAAGATATCCCCTGCCAGGTCAAATAAAGAGGCAAAAAAAAAAAGAAAAAAAACTCTCCGGTAGTATTCACTTTTTCATCATGTCGAATAAAAGAAACATTTGAAATTCAGGACATGTGACCCAGAAATTTCTGCCCAATGTGGAAAAATATTTGATTTGGAGGTTTGAAATTTTTCATTAAAAATAGGGCATTTCATTTCAGAGATTTCCGCTTTGTTTTGGTATTTCAAACAAGAATGATTTTGCTTTTGAAATGAGAAGTTCAGGGATGTAAACACATACTTTTAATAGTAGTCAATAGTCCAGTACTTTACCTGTTGAGTTTGTGATGGTAGTTTGGTTTAGAAATCTCCCATGTGTGCTAAACTATGAGTATGATGCAGAGCTCTTGTGGATTCATAAAGTTTTAATTTACTATTTACTAGTTTCAAGATGTCTTCATTTGCACCATAAATCTTAGATCTGAAAACTATAAATTTACATATTGAAGTTTCTTGCCATTGTTTATGTAATGTCTGAACATATTATTTGATTCATTTTTGACAATTTTACAACACCTCATTCTGCTTAAGAGAAATAATTAAGAACACAGCACACTTGTTAAAGAGAAACTAAACTCAGAATCACCTTTTTGTCACTGTTAAACTGTGTATATGGGGTCAAAATTGAATTATCTACTGTTTCCAGGTCTTTTTTGGACATTTTTGTGCAAACTCGCTCATTTTGTAGATATGTGTGCAAGAACGGCAGCTGTACTGCCACGATGGGCAAACGCTGTCAGTGCATTTTCAGTTCACGCTGACGTTACAGTGAGTTGACGCGGTAGACGAGCCGCCCAGATGGTTTATCTAAACTCCTCCCTCTGACATCGCTGTTGCGGAGAGTTGGAAAGAGATCACCCGCTGCATAATGACATCAGCCATCATTTGGCTCAGTTTGTTGTGCGAGAGGTGCGATGTGTAACCACTTGTGCAACGATGCGCTTGTTCGAAACTTGTGCCTGTGGCAAGTTTATCATTATCGTTTTTTATTTTCATTTTTTGAAAATACTTGCGTCATAAACGCATGTGCTTATGAAGACTAAAGCAAAGATTTAATACATATGTTTTGTAAAGTAAATATAAAAAGAAATCTTGACATGCAAGTAGGTCTAAGCAAAGACTTGGTGCTGTTGCTGTACAGCTCCTCAGCTGCAAATCTCACGTCAGGACCAGGACCGCTGTTCATATTTGGTGCTGTCAATCATGTCTGCTCACACACACTGGGCGTCTCTTAAAAGGCCTCCAGGCATCTCCCACTTTTGCGAGTCTGTTTGAGGTTCAGTTGTGGGCGGAGTTAGTCTCTGAAAGCGCGTTTAGCCTCACTTTAAGTAAATCAAAAATGTCCAAAATAGGAAGCGTGAATTTCTTTGCGTTCTGGAATTTGAAATATATAGATCTTATGAGGTCTTTAAAAATCTGTCTTTAACCAAAACAAACTCAGCTCTATAAGTAAAAGTTGTAGACATATTTTCAACTTGCAGCCATATTGTGGTTGAGTTGCAGTACTGAACAGTAAATGTAGTTGTAGTAGGAGTATTACGTGGTACCATTTGATTGTTTTTCATTTATGTGTCGGCAGAGCTTTTTGAAATAACAATATGCTTGAGTATTTCTTCCTCTCTTTATCCCATTAACAGTCATGCTGCCGTCCTTGTTGCTCACGCTCTTTCTTCTGCAAAAATATTCAACTTTCCCAATAACAAACACAGAATATTTCAACTTTAAAAGGCAGATGTTGCACTCATTTTTGATTCTTGTTAAATTCCAGATTCCTCGTCAACAAAATAGCTGTAGTTGTTTCATTGCATGTTTAACAAGTTTAATATTTAATTTTTAAGTTTTGTGGTGTCATTGTATCTTAATACACTTAAACTGAAGACTTTCTATGACAATTTCAACGAGTGTAGTGTTGAGTAAAACTACAAGCCGTTAACTTTATCAATTTACTTTATAGCATGAAAAGCTTTAGAAATTGTGAGTCTAAAAATGCAGGATTCTTATTATGTCAGAGTTGCTTTTAAGTAGCATGACTTTATCTGTAAGTTACGACATTTGCATGGCCATGAATCAAACCAAGAATAATCAGATAATGGTTAAATCAGAATATTGTCTCAGAATAACATCTGTCTTTATTAACTTGTAATTACAACCAACTAAACAGTCAGTGGAGCTGATCAACATTTTTATTAGTCAGCTAATTGGTTCAGATCATGTAGAAAGTGAATTATTTGAGAAATTTTGACAAGCAAGGACAAATTAACGGGGAAGGGAAAACCTTGAAGCTTTGAATTCAGCACAGTTACTGAAATGTGGGATCAACTGAAGAAAAACTTCAAAACTGGCATGTTTTTACACTGATCAAAAACATAAATGCAACACTTTGTTCTTTTCTCTGAATCTGAATCTCTAAATCAGTCGTGCCTTTCCTCTCCCCTCCTCAGATCTACAGATGGAAATTAGCTGTAAAGGTAGAATCTGGTTCAAGTATCTCTGTCATTGTGTTTCATATCAAGATCTTGATATACAGTATTGATGCATTGATAAAGCATATGTGTACCTTAGGCAGACCACAATAAAAGGACACTCTGAAAAGCACAATGACACAGATGCTTCACGTTTCGAGGAAGCCATGTATTTCTTCAGAAACTGGGAATTTGGTGTTGCTGTGTTTATATTTTTGTTGAATTTAGCGAACAATTTTCATAATACACATTTGTTTTAAATGCAATTAGATTTTCTTGTAATTTCTGCATCTGTCCATTGTAAAACATAAAAGGTGAGCTTAAACAGGTTAGAAAGAAATGGGTCCGTTGACTTCCTGTTCAAAAAAGCTGATCTGATTGATTCAAAATGTACCTGTAACAAGCAGCCGATTTTAGTAATATTTTTTATTCTTTTCTTTTTTTTTTTTTAAGTGTCTACATGACTTGAAATCTTTTTTTTTTTTTTAGTAATGACATGTAAACATATACAAAGTGGGATAAGGGTGTCAACAAAAACAAAAAAGATTACTCAAACGTGCCAGAGTCAATCAAAATGCAACTTTGAGTAAACTAATGATGAGAGAACAATTACATAACATTAACATGGATTTTACTTGAATGGGGTTCTTAGCCTACGCTTCAGCAAACTGAAAAGAGTGGGTCTGGTCACCACGCCTCCTGCCTGTGTTTTAGATCAACTCTACAACATAACGACGAATCAGATTTGTTTATTTGCCTGACTCAGATGAAACAAAGAAGCTGATTGGTCGTCTGTCTTTTAGGCTAAAATCTAACTTTACTCACCTCACATTAAAATCGATTTTTGCTTCGCTCATTGATTCTGCAGAAATCCGTGATGTTTTTCTGTTCCACATGATATTTTTCCCTCGTACTGTTTTTGTCGTAAGCAGCCATGTTGGCTTTCACACGGCAGACGATGCGGGTGTCTCTGATTGGCTCATTAATCTGTTAATCACTGCCACTGAAATTCGAAAGAGGGACACGGTGGCCAGACGATATATTATTTTTTATCGTCTGGACTTTACAGGCAAAGATTTTACATTGGACCCCCATAACACATGCACAGCTAAAGAGCAAAGAAAACAGATTACATACCCAAATATTCTGTTTACATGTCATTTCAACGACCTGACAGCTGATTTATTCATACCTGTAGCTGTTATTTTGAATCCATAAACAGCATGATTCAGTGTCTTCTTGTGTGTGTTACCCTCGAGGCCTCTCATAAGCTCATTACAGATCCATTAGCTCCAATTATGCCCTGATCAGACTTCCACTATTCCTAATTAAATTCTGTTTACCTAGAACAGCAGCTGCTCCCTCACATTATTACCACCGTTCGTCAATATCGGCTCAGATTTTGAACGCTAATATATTAGTTTGAGCGCAGGGCAGGGCTCAGTTGTTAACCTTGACCTCACTATGGACTGAGGAAGATTGGACTTTATTGCATCTAATTTCATCAGAGGCTGGCGTGAACTTCATGCTAATTGGGCGAGATTAAAGAGATGATATGGTAATTTATGATCGTGGGTGAGATGGAAATTTATGGAGCGATAATGCACATGGCACATATAGACTGGAGAAGATGGGAAATTCATAGTCTGGACAAACAAATGTATTTTAAGATGTTGATAGGGGAGAGTAGGGTTAGTTGTCACACGGGTAGGTTGTCACAATCACTGTATCTCAGCTTGTGATTGGTGCATTTGAAAAAAAGTCAGATTAAAATGTGCATTAAATAAACCCAAATTCACTCGCTAAAACGTTTTTGTAAACATTTGTTCAAGATTGTGATAAGACGACATCAAAAAAATTATAGCAAAAAGCACATTTTCAGATGTTGTAACCACTGACTTTACAAAGAGGAGAGCCAGAGTGACATTAGCACTGTTTTTTTCTGAGCTGGGTTTAAAAATGCAGAAGAAAGCTGAGGTGAGAGTAAAACAGTCCAGTCGGGGTTGGTTGTCACACTTTTACAGAAGCCAGATTTTCTCAAAAATACTGTATTTTAAATATTCCAATTCAATGCAGGAAATCAGTGTAAAGTTTCTTCTAAAAAATAAATCTAATTCTTGTCATGTAGCTTGTTTTGTTCAAAAGTTATTGATCGTTAATTCACATTAAAATATAGTTTTACAATATCAATAGAATCTTGACAAAAATGCATCTTTTAAATTTCCATTTGCCTTTTTCCTGTAATTTAACGTCTCCTGATTCAGAAAATGTAAAACATTCTTGAATCAAAATTAAATCAGACATAAAAAATCAAACCAAAGACAAGACACATTTGTCATCGGTCTCCCATTGACATAACATTGAGACGACAAACCCAGACTTGGGGTTGGTTGTCACAGGTGAACAATTTACTTTCAGTGATCAATAACTTTTGATCAGAATAAGACAGAGAACAGCAGGTGGATTCATTAGTTACACAAGACTTTGAACTTTTCTCTGTTGTGAAAATGTTTAATGTGAGGTTTGATGTTTTTGAGAAATTCAAATCAAAGTAAAAAGTGTGACAACCAACCCCGCTCTCCCCTATTGTCTTTTTGCTCCACAGTGTAATTTTTTCAGGTGACTGGTCTCCATGGCGATGTTATAGTCTTCCACATTTACCGTACCAAGCGTATTTAGCATGCTTTTACATTTACATATGTTTATTACTTGTACTGCCAGCGCTGAGCAGGGTCACCTCTCCACAGAGCGACACAGATAAGAAATATTCACGCTTAAAGCCGGCTGCGCACTAGAGCAGGGGTTCCCAAAATAACCATGAGAGGCGACTCGCAACCCCCACAGCAAAACTTAATTAGATACTTGTAAAACTCACTAACAAAACCATTCAATATTTGGTTTAATTGTGTTTATTTTATCAGTTTGCAATGTTCAGGAAAATGATCAAGTCAAAGAAGAAGAAACAAATACAACAAGTCATAACGATTTGTGTAATTTTTTTTGAAATTTTTATTTTTTGTTAGAAAGTGTAAATACAAAATACTAAATACAAAATGTTGTAATGCTACTTGCTAAATCAATCAATAAATCAATCAATAAAAGGGCAAATAAACCATAAAATGAGGCAAATCTTCCAAACCTGGGCTAACATGGCCCTCAATCAATAAATCAATAAAAAACAGTTTGTAAAATGAGGTCAGTCCCTCAAACCTGGGCTAACATGGCCCTCAATCAATAAGGCAAATCCTCCAAACATGGGCTAACATGGCCCTCAATCAATAAGTCAATAAATCAATAAAAACAGTTTCTAAAATGAGGCAAATCCTCCAAACATGGGCTAACATGGCCCTCAATCAAAAAAATCAATAAAGAAAAGTTTCTGAAATGAGGTCAGTCCTTCAGACCTGGTCTAACGTGGCGCTGCAGGAGGTCTTGGTGTATCTGAAGGAGGTCTATGTGCGTCTGAAGAACCTCCTCTTCTTCTTCTGCTCCCGGTGGTTCAGTCTTTCCTGGACTTCTTTGTTGTCTTGCTTCAGAGCAGAGCTGGTCTGATCTTCACACAGCTGCTGGATCTTCTGCTCCTGGACCAGCCTCTTCTGCTCCTCAGTTCTCAGCTGCTCTTCGTGGATGTTCTTCAGGCTCTCCTTCTCCTCGCTCAGGTCCTTCACTTGCTTTGTGAGTTTGTCTGTTTGTGTCAGAGCAGAAGCAAAAGCACTGTGGCATCTGTCTATGACCACTTTGAACGTGACTCTTTCTGTTTGAAGCTGCTGGTTCAGCTTTTGTGTTCTGTCCTTCTCTTCCTGGACTGTCTGCTCCTGCTCTCTCACTCTGGTGCTGAGTTTGGACACAACAGATTCCAGATCTATTTTTTCATCTTGGAACCTTTGTGCCTTACTCTTTTCCTCTTGGATCATCTGCTTCTGTTCTGTCACTGCAGACTCCATGTTCACCTTCTCGTCTTGCAGGTTTTGGGTTTTGTTCTTTTGCTCCTGCATCCTCTGCTCCTGTTCTGCAAATCTATTGTTGAGGTCCCTTACAATAGACTCCAGGTTCATATTCTCATCTTGCAGGCTTTGTGTTTTGTCCTGCTGCTCCTGAATTGTCTGCTCCTGCTCTGTTAATCTGTCGCTGAGTTTGCTTACAACAGACTCTATATTGTTTTTTTCATCTTGCAGGTTTTGGGTTTTTCTCTTTTCCTCCTTCATCCTCTGCTCCTGTTCTGTTAATCTATTGTTGAGTTCCTTTAAAATAGACTCTAGGTTGATATTTTTGCCTTGCAGGCTTTGTTCTTTGTCCTGCTGCTGCTGGATCATCTGCTCCTGCTCTGTCATTTTGCTGTTAAGTTCTCTCACAGCAGACTCTATATTGGTCTTCTCATCTTGCAATTCCTGGATCGTGCTTCTCTCCTCCTGGATTGTCTGGTACCGTTCTGTTAAACTACTGCTGAGTTCACTTACCACAGACTCCAGCCTTGTGTTCTCACGTTGCAAACTCTGCTGTTGCTGGATCGCCTGCTCCTGCTCTGTCACTCTGCTGCGAAGTTCTCTTAGTTTAAACCTCATGTTGCCCTTCTTGTCCTGCAGTCTTTGAGTCCTCTTCTTCTCCTTCTGCATCATCTGCTCCTGCTCTGTTAATCTGTTTCTGAGTTCGGTCACCACAGACTCCAGGTTGACCTTCTCGTCTTGCACGTTTTGGAGTTGGCTCTGCAAGTCAGTGATGGTCTTTGTCTGCTCGCTCAAAGCAATCCTGTTCTCTTGCTTTATGGCAGATCTGAGCAAGTCTAGTTCTTCGCTCAGCTTCTTCTTCTGTTTCCACAGTCTGTCTGCTTTGTTATGAGCACTTTTGAGCTGGTGGTTCTTCTCTGTGATCTTATCCAGGAGAGTCTGAACTCGGTCGTCTCTTGTTCCCAAGCGTCGGGTCAGTCGAGACTCTCTTGCCGTCAGGTCACGGATTTCGTCCTGCACTCTTGCCCTGGCTTTCTCCACTTGAGCGCTAAAGGCAGCGTCCTTCTCCTCCCGCAGAAGACGGATCTCTGCATCCTTGGCTTCAAGCTCATTCATGTGCTCAATCTGGAGATTTGCCACATAGTTTTGGTGCCGTGATTTCAATCCCCAGATTATATTGAGCATGTCTTTTTGGAAGGCCTGGCCCTCATCTTTTTGCCTCTGTAACTGCTCTGTCAGTACGGCGATCTGTCTGAGCAGATCTTCTGAAGAGGCCATTGTTACGTTGGCGGTTTGTAGCTCTGTGTGTTCTTGGTTGAACATTTCTCTGCTGTGTCAGATAAACCTGTCTCTTCTGTCGGACGTCACTGAGTGAATGAGCCGGTCCTGGCTTTGTCTCATAAGTATGACATCACTCTTCAAAGCTACGGAATGCTGTGACCTAAGCAACAGTGTGTTGCCATAGTTACCTCTTCACTCTTAAGTGTGACGTCATTGGTTCAAATGTTAGAATGTAAAATAGGTTGTTGCCATGGTAACCTAGGGATTTCCAAGCTTTTTAGATGAGAATTGACCACGACCCTCACAGCAAAGTTAAATAAGTATTTGTAAACATTCAAGCTGCAAAATCAAAATTCAAAATTTTGGTGTGACTGTATTTATTTTAGTAATTAGTGATTTATTGAGTTATTTTACCTTCACTCAAACGAACTGCTTTCAGTTAAATGTTCAGTTTGTTTTCAGTTTAATTTAATTACTTAAATTAAACACATTGTTAAAATAGAAAAGTTACTTTTTATTTGTTCATTTGTTTAATGGATCTCTGTTAATTGCCATGCTCTATTAGTTAACGTGGTAGCAATTAGTCTTTCAAAATACAACTGCAAAACATATAAAAATAATAAATAAATTATAAGTAAAAATAATCAGTCTAGAGAAGACAAGACAGTGAGACAACATTCCATATTAAGTAGACACTTTCTTGATGAGCTCTTTCTTTAAATAGTTTTTTAAGCATCTAATATTGTTTACTTTAATAAAAGATGATAACTTATTCCAGTGAATGGCTCTATAAAGACCAGTTTTCTGCATTGCACAGGTTCTCGGCACACATCTTGTTTGCTCTGGTGGAGCGACTGTGAACGCACATCAGTGTTGCCAGATGAGAAATGTTGAATTATCGTACCAGAGCCTCAAAATTATCGTATTTTGCTAAAAATTATCATACACATCCAAGCTGTTTTCTATTTCGAGCCAGGGCAATTTGTAGAGTAAAAAAGACCTCTTGATTTAAATTAAATTGATTTTTAAACATGTTTCGCTCAGTTGGGAGGGTGAAATAATAAAACAATGCATTGCACTCAGCGAGCTTTCTCCACTTCACAGCCCAAAATAATATTAAAATAAGTAAAATAAAGCATTGATTCACTCACTCTTTCTCTATGATTGCTCATGCGGCATGATTGTGTATTTAAGTTTGGTCTCAGCACATTGGGGCAGACGCAGACGTGAAGTCATGAGGAACTATTGGTGCTGTTGACCAATAATATCACAGAACAACGCTAAAGCGCACGCTGTGTTAAGTGTTTGCTGATCCTGGATCCGTTTTTCAGTCTTTTAGGTGAGCTCAAGTTAGTCAAAATGAAGAAAATACCTGGCGCTTCGAAATTATCATACATTTACATTAAGTTTTACAGTGACTTAGAATTATTGATTGTACATCGTACAGGAGGTGAAATTATCGTACAAATACGATAATTATCGTACGTCTGGCAACACTGACGCACACACACAGTTTTAATATATAACTCATCAGGTTTTTTGTTATTACTATTATTGCTAAAAAAAAAAAAGTTATTTAAACAGAATGTGCATCCTGGGGGCAGATAAAACTCTGTAGATGTTATTTGAGACTAATATTTGTAGCTTCACTTTGGCACAAAGGTCTCACGAGTGTAATGGAGTGCACAAAAGCCTCTCATTGATCTGTCGCCGCTGATGTCCACTCTATATATCTTTGTCTGTCCTCTGTGTGCAGTTTCGGAGCAGGGCCCACACCAGAGGAGCCTCCTGAAGAACCTGCTGAAGGACTACAACAGGATGGAGCGTCCTGTGGGTAACGACTCTCACCCCCTCACAGTGGTCTTCACCCTCAGCCTCATTCAGATCATGGATGTGGTGAGTAAAGGGCACATGGACAGTTCTGTTATCATCCTCAACCAGTGTTAAGTATAATATTGTGAGTGGATTTTTCTTAAGGAAGGTTGAGAAAACATTGTAAAGAGACAACAGTATATCCGATTTGTGATTCCTTAAAAATGCAAACAAACAGAAATAATTCATTTTAAACGTCCTATATTAGTCCACATATTTTGCTCACTTTACAGCTGGGTATCAATACTAATTTGGCGATCCAATACAAGTCTCGATACTTGGCAATTCTTACCTCGATACTGCGCAGTCCGATACGATTTGATGCAATTTGATTTGAAACACGAAGAAAAAAGGTTGTTTTTTGTTTCTATAATTAAAGCCATTTTGTAGTTATGATTAATTGTAGAAAATACTTAGAATTAGGCTACTACTTGTTTGGTTTGATGCATCCTTAATAGGAATACACAGAGTTATTAGGCTACACACTTTCAAGCTATTTTTCATACTATTATCAATATTATAATGCATTTTTTTATTATATTGATAAGAATAGAAAATTGTGGTTTAAACTAATAAGCTTACGGGGCAGTGTGTTTGTGTGTTTGTGTTTTTTCTACAGTGGGAAACATGTTAAACAGCAGGGCATCAGTTGTTTTTCTTCACAGATCCAGGGGCTTTATTCTGTCTGTTTGCTTCAGGCTAAAACACCTCATTTACACTCTTCACTGTCCGTGTAGAAGGTTTATATAAAGTGACAAAAGGATCCACTGTTGCTCACAGTACGAGCTATTTTTAGCTGGTGGTGTTTCCTTTGTGTTTTGGAGGTTTTAATCTTTGTGGACACGTGTTGTCACACCAGACATCTCTCCTCAGAGCTCCCTGTATTTCCTCAGTCTGACTCAACGCCGAATTTGAGTTAAAAGTCGATGTGCGCATGGCTAGAACCTTCTGCGCATAAACATCAGTGTTTGACGACGACAACAGCTACGAGAACAAACAACATAGAATATCCAAAATGTATCATTTACTTTAAATGTGGTTATTGTAAGTTGAATATGAGCTTAACATTTGTGAAAACACAATATTTAACTGTTAATAAACTTAAAGGTGGGGTAGCTAACTTTTTTAGTTGTAAATTAGTAAACTTTGTGCTTTCCACTAAAACGTATAAATACAGCACTTTGTGAAAAAATTAGACCTCTGAGTACTGTCTGAACTGAATAATAAAGAATTTTAGTTCCAATCAGGAGCTGAATGCTGCGCTCTGATTGGCTGAGCTTGGGGCGGTCACTACAGTTTCACTTTGTTGTTTGTAAAAAGACGTTTATAAGCATAAATACAACCAAAATGAATACACGTCAATATTAACCATGTGTCAGAGGTTATATGAGAGGAAGTTGTCAGATTTAAAACCTAAAAGGTAAAAAAGCTACCCCACCTTTAAGCAAACAGCTCAGAGCAGTGAGGAAAGTGTAGAAAGTATGAGACTGAAAATAAACATAATTGTGCTGACTTTTTTATCTCATATGATTGACGATCTAAAGTTACAACTGACGGAGACATTTTTAGCCATTTCTGGCAGCTTAAAGGTGCACCGTGTAACTTTTTGGCCAAAAAATAAACTTGGATAAAAGTATGTTTTTCTAGTTTAGATGTCTTTGTGACACTAAATAAATAAGAAAAATGTGTAATTTTATTATGAACGAGCTTGCATAGTCACGAAATAAATAGTTATTTGACCAAGAAGAGGGCCTCCTCTTGTTTATTTCTTTATTTTTAGCTATATTTTCTCACATTATGACATAAAACTTTTTTTTATTTTCAATAAGAATGTTCTAAAGAATGATTTTATCTTTCTATTTGTGTTGAATTGTGAAGTTGAATTTTTGCCTCTAGAAAGTTACACAGTGCACCTTTAAGTAATGAAAATATAGTCAAGCTAACAACTAGCATAATCAATTTCGGCAAGTGACTTCGATTGGGGAATGACAGTCCTGTTTGTGTAGAGTGCTGCAAATAACGTAGTATCTAAGTGCTAAGTACACCCAAGGCTGTAAGGCTCTCAAGGCTTGTTTTAGACGCTTTCACTGTTTCTAAGAACTAAACCTGTAGCAACAAATGTCCACTTCTGGCAACCATCTTGTAGTGTCTCCTAAAGATCTCATACAAACTAAGAGGAAGCTATTATAAGCTTGAAAATAGACGTCTCACACGCACACAGTCAATTACCTCTACCTAATGAGTTATTATGACTAGAGAGAGCGTAACCATTGTAACCCATAGCAACAAATATCTAGTTTCAGCGGCCATGTTACATTTGAAAATTCTACTAAAGAACTTCATTTATCCTTTTTAAATACTTTTTGTATTTGTGCATTTATTAATGTTTATTTTCAACCAAACTAATGCTTAAAAATGTTTATTTTCACACCAACAATGTGAAGATCAATAAATGTTGCTCAACTTGACTATGACATTTTTAGGTCACAAATCAAATTCAGAACTATTGCTTTCTTTCATTTATTTATTTATTTATTTATTTATTTATTTATTTATTTATTTATTTATTTATTTATTTATTTATTTATTTATTTATTTATTTATTTATATAGTGTGTTTGTCCTATTTTACTGCACAGCCAGAACAGTTTCTAAAGCCAATGTTGATCATTTCTAGATTTCTGAAAATAATAAGAATACATTCATGTTGTGGTAGCTTCTGGCTCCAATCAAACATATTTACACACATTGTTTGACTTTGTTGAATCAAAGATATATTTCGATTGTTCTGAGAAAATCTGCCAAAGTAAAATAAACAAGCTTTGTTATATAAATCTTATTGATGCATTGAAGCAGTAACTAGTTCTTTGGGGGGTTTCTGTTTAGTTTTAACTAGTCTCACAGGGACAAACAGAGACTTTTGAGGAAGATAAAACTATATCTTATATACAAGTTCTGCTGCTATAAAACAACACAAATCTAATTTAAAAAGATAACTTGTGCTTTCGATTTCAGCCAAAGTTACTGCAAACACTGTTGATTTTGCTTATTATAGTAGCTTATTATGACAAATAAATCAAATTAGCTACTTACATGCATGCACATCAGCAGCTAGATAGATATTAAGAAATGAGCAATAAAACAGAAAAACAAGTTTACTCTTTTTTAATGAACTATACATGTTTTTTTTTTCAATGCAATAACTTAAAATCAATTTCTCCCAGCACAGATCTCATGTTAATGTGTCTATTCAGGTGGAAATTAGTCCTGACTATGTCTAATAATGTTTCAATTGTTTGCCAAACTCCACTAAATTCATCTGTTCTTGTTGTTAGCATTGTGGCGAGCTTCTGTTAGCCGGCACGTCTTGCTTCTAGCAGCTGAGAAAAAGCTTTAAACACATAGAAGTGAACAAACAGAATGCATTAGGCAAGTGAAGTGATGAAAAACATGTGGACAGAAGCAAGTTTGAAATGTAGTATTTTTGTTGAAATGTAGTATTTATTTGTTTGCATTTTTAAGAAAGCAGAAATTGGGCATAGTGGCATTAAGTGATGCAAGCTGGACAATGCACACACCTAACAAAGACTAGTGACACAATCGCAGAACATACATCCTGCTTGAACAAACATGACATGATGATGACAGGATATTTAAACAATATTCCATTAGCAAGGACCACCTAAAACAGACAGATTAAAATTATTTATTAATGGAGATACTGATGTTTTAACTATGACCCAACACAGTCTCACTGAAATGCGTATCTATACTACGACATTATTGGCGTATCATGACCATGTTTTGGTTGAAGCGTCGTGGGGACATTTTCTTTGGGTTTGAAGTTACAAAAATGGTTTAGTTTAGGTCTGAACAGAAATGAACTGCGACACGTTTAAATTTGCGTGGTGTACATAACATCTGTGAGATTGGGCTCGATGGCCAGGCGGTGCAGTGTGGGGGTTCCATCTCGGCGATCAGCCCAGCCGATTTACGACCCAACCCCCACTTTAAACGAGATGTTGGAAGGAATAATGTGAAGTAGGAGAGGGAAGGTGGTTCGAGAGTCAAACTGAGAGCTGCATGAGCTGGGAAAAAAAGGCTTCTGGTGACGTAGAAGTGTCGTCAAGAGAACGAAGGAGGCCTGGTCCTGCCCACAAAACTCAGTTAACATATTTACGCAAAGTACATAAATGAATATTACTGATGTTGCAAGAGAGACAGTTTGCAAGACTTCTTATTAAAAGGTTTCTTGTTAAAAGGTGCCCTGTCTTTATGCACCTGTGTTTGTTTTGTAAAGAAGAAAACACTAATAAACACTTTTAGAAATTGTAGAAGTTGGCTATTAGATCATGGTCATGTTGAAAGTGAATATGTTTTTTAGTTTTCTGATATGTGAGAAGAGGAAAGAAGGAGATAAGGAATGAATGTCAATGATTAGAGTTAATTATTAATAAGTTAATTTCGAAAAGAACATAAGGTCTGTGGATATCTGAATATTAAAAATGAATCACACAGACACAATTGCATCTACATTGACGATCCAGTTTGCAAATACAATAATACGTCATCAGCCTATAAACAAATAAATGGTCACAGTATTTCACAAAAAATACCTGGATTAGTGTGCGACATGGTGACACAGTGGTTAGTGTTCTGGCTTTATAGCAAGAATATTCTCTGTTCAACTGAGGTCTATTTATGTTTGCATGTTCTCTCCATGTCTGTGTAGATTTCCTTTTGAGCACCTCTCTCTTAAATAAACTAATGATGCTTGCATGAGTCACTTAGCATAGTTTGAGCTTTAAAAATATCGCCTTCTGATATTTATTGTGAGGTCCAGGTTACTTGTATGTTGATTAGTTGTCCATAAATATGTGAATGTACAATAGATTGAATAATATTTTTTACAGAAATCCATTTTTATTAGAGTTATGTCAGCTTATTCTCTGTCAAGAACCCGAGTCACCCACAGTGAGGAGAAAGCTGGACTTTTCTGGTTAAATAAAGGTCAAATAAATTACATTAAATTGCTCAAATTAAAATAATCAGCAACTACTTTAGTAATTGAATAACAGTTATCAGAACAGTGGGTCTAGATGAGAAAAGAGGTTTAAAGATTAAAGCTGGCTGCACACTAGAGGAGTTAAAGATCTTTTGTGATTTTTAGACACATCAGAAAAGGAGAGGCCACAGACATAAGAACATTTACAACGATAATCTGTCACAGTCGCTTCATGTGGCAGAAAAAACAGAAACGACACATACAGAGTGTTTTCTTTCATGTGCGCATTTATAAAAGTGAAACAACAACAATGATGAAACGCAGAGCATTAAACCAGGTTTATAAATGTCACAGGAGAGCGGGAGGTCTTTAGAGTTAAGAAGCTGTTACACTGATGCATTGTGGGCGTCAAATGAAAAAAATTTTGTAAGCTTTGTGTTTGATATTTTCTAAAAGTGCTTCACACACATCATTTAAAGAACAAATATGGTGCATTTTTCGTGTTGTAGGGATGTATTGATAAGTAGGGATGAGTATTGATAAGATTTTATCAATATCGATGCTATTACCGATTCCTCTTATCGATACGATTCCTAATCAATTCTCTTATTGATTCTTAAAATTATATGTTTTATGTAGGCCTGTCTAGATTAGACATATGTATTTTAACTAATTTTAATACATTCAGACAATGATGTGGACTGTATTCTGATGATTACTAATTAAATATAGGCTAAATGAAGAGCAGAAATAATATTTCAGGCTTAATTTCAGAGCTAGAGGCATAAACAATTTTGATATTGATAACACTAATAACGCTATGCAAGGGTTTAACTTTGGCCATGTGATGTATAGTTCTACACATCACACTTTCCCTGCGCTCACCAGGCCTTTCTCTTTCTCCATATTCCACAAACTGTGCTACTGTAGTTTTTTGATCCAGAAAGCCCACTCCGGGTGACGGTCTGCGCTTGGAGAAGGCGGAACAGCGAACTTCAGTCCGAGGCGAACGCACAGTGTCTCCCGGACCGGCTGTGTGTGCGCTATTCAGGACGCAGGCAGAGCACAACGGACTGTCCATATACCCGCTTTGCCTCGGGGCTGACACAGCTGACAGTTGTGTGGGACCCGAATGAAAACCGAATTAAAACAGCCCAGCGTGAGGTTGAAGTTCACGCAGTATTTAAAGGCACAGCGGCTCAAAGCGGCATCGATAAGAAGAATCGATAAGAGAGGAGACTAACGATTCCAATAGATTGCTAAAAATAAAAACGGTTCTCAAGTAGAAGCGGTTCTCGATACCCATCCCTACTCCTGAGTACCCCCGCTTTGTAATCTCATGCACCAGAACCAATAAAAAGACTGTAGTAAAGCTCACATGACAATCCTGTGTTTTGTACATTAGGAATTGAATATAAGCTCTATCTACTGACTGAAAAGAACATTTCACAGGGTAAACAATCAAACTGATCTTGTCTGAAGTGCTAGTGCCCGTGTTTTTAATGAGGAAGCAATTTTAGAATAGGAATAAAACTTAAAAAAAATTTCTATTTGCATATGTGTCCTTTAAGGAACAGGTGTATAATTCTCACACTTTGACTAGGTGCACAAAGCGTTGCATTCATTTACAGATGATGAGGCAGTAGAGCTGTGCAATATATAAATTTTAGATAATATCGTGAATGTTGTTTTGAAGATATCCAAAAATTGAACATCGAGTATATCGTGCAGTAAACACTTGCTAAAAAGAGCTCATTTACAGTAAAAAATTAATAATAAATAAAGTTATGCTGTATCTTTCTTAAAGACAAGGCAAGTTTAAATAAATACTGTAACCTAATTTGCACATTAAGCAATTCAAACTGCTTTATAAAAGAGGAAAATTGGTTTAAAATTGTGATTAATTTGAAAAGACGGTTTGCCTAAAAGTAATTTGCAAGTTTTAAGTAGATTTTGACACACAACAAAAATAAAATATCCCATTTTGCTTAAAGAAAAAAAACACACACACAAATTTGAAAATAAGAAAAAAAATCTTGTGTTGAGATGATAACTAAGTTTACTTGTTCTATTTTACTTAAGACAGTCAAACATGGTCAAACAACGTCATTCAATCTATTTTAAACTCATTAGAATATTTAAGGTTGTCGTTTTTCCAGTAGAACTAATTTGAACAGAGCTTTTAACACAATTACGTTGAACTGACAGAATATCCTCCAAATATCGTTATCTACATTCGCCAAAAAATTATCGAGATATTCATTTTTGTCAAAATCGCCCAGCCCTATGAGGCAGTGTTTCTTCTTTATTTAAAATTTTAAGAGCTGGCGTCACAAGCCAGATTCACCAGATGCTGATGTTGTAAAGGTCCTCGTGCTTGTGCAGCATGAGAACCTCACGATGATGTTCTCTGACAAATAGTCGCAGAGACGCACAGACATAAGGAGAGAAACGATAAAAAATCTCTTGCAATAATCCTTACTCTGACCACACCTCCCCGAACTTGTAGAGAGGCACATCTGGCTTAATATCGGGCCAAAACTCCTGTCGTGTGCAGAAGGCTTTCGACTCTCAGCAGTAATCACATCAAGTATGCACAGAAAACTAATTATTTACCCATTTGTTCACTCCATAGGTAGAACGTATGCGTTGCAGAATGTGCTCAGTTTCATTTTAGCTAGTACAGTCTAATATCTTTTATTCACATGCTCATCTAATTGATTAATCAGAAATATACACACATTGATTAACAGGCTCATACCCCTTTGAAGTACTTTAATTAAAATGCACAAGAAATGGTTGTTAAGCACAATCACTGGCTAAATTAATCGGTGTATGTAATTTATTTCTATTCAGACATGTTATTATATTTTTCAGGACGAGAAGAACCAAGTGCTGACCTCCAACATGTGGCTGCGAATGGTAAGAGCCTCTGGAGACGTCGAGTGCCTTTAGTCTGTAATGAATAAGATAAAAAAACATGACCAAAGCAACAGCGGTGTTCAATGGAAACTGCTCTCAACACATTTAAGACGCTCAGAGCCTGGTTCACGTAAATATCATTGCAATATCTTCTCGTATAATTACACCATGGTCTATTCACTTTGGTATTTACTTATTTTTACATTTTATAATCCCACACGTATGAACTTTTCAACAGTTTTCTTTCGTTATCTTCTCCTTTTGCCGTAATATTGAAAAGTATGCATAGAGTTTGGGTGAGTTTGCTTAATCTAACTTATAAATCTAGCAAAGGTTGGCTGTCGGTTTAGTCATGTATTACTGAAATCCTTAAAAATATCACAAGCTAACAATTTGGAATACCTACTCACCTTATTCTGGCCTGCCCACTTTTCTTCACAGTGGACTTCCTGTTTAGCTGTGGTTAGCTTAAGCGTCAACAAGTATTTATTTTGTAGTTATAGTTATTTGAGTTTGCCTTACAGGACAGATAAGAACTAAACAGGAAGTCTGATGCTAAGAAAAGTGGGCGGTGCAGAATAAGGTGAGTAGGTATTCCCCCCATTGTTAGCTTGTGATATTTTTAAGGATTTAAGTAATACCTGACAGGGGTGTAGCACCAAAATCTGGGCCCCAGGTACAAATTTTGAAAATAGGCCCCTAATACTGTACATAATCTTGTGTCTTCATTTTTAGTCCACTCTCATTAGTTTTATATTAGTTTTATTTCCTTCTATAATTCACAAACATTTGTATTTATTTTCAACATTCCTCACATAATTTGCTAAGTGTTGCTGATAGGGTTTATGCCGGTTTCAGGAGATCAAATCGAACACTTTGTAATGCTAATTTTAAAGATTTTTATCGCCACTAGAAAATAAAACAATTATGTGTTTTGTTGAATAAAAAATATCTGTCTATTTCACAAGTAAAACGTACCTGCTTTTGGGGCCTTTTCCTGTTCTGGGCCCAGGGAAAACTAGTACCATTTACCCCCCCAGTTCGACACCCCTGGCAGGTGAGACCAAAGAGAAGCCCTCTGTGGTCAGTCTAAAAAGTCCTGTTCACATGACATCACAAGACGTTTTTAGACCAATAACATTTAATACAGCTACAGTGAATTTTGTTTAAATGTATTTTTTTCTTGTAATACAAAAGATTGAATTGTGTGTCTAGTTTCAAATACACATCACCAGACTTAACTATATCATAAAGTGAATAATTGGAAAAATTGGCTCATGCCCAGCATCTGGACTTCTAAAACATGAATGGAACCTATTTTGCCTGTGAAGTAATGTTGAGATTTGCTACAGAAACTGAAATCACTGTCAAGAAGACATTTTAATCACCACCTCTTTGCAAATACATGTTCTAAATGCAACACAAAAAATATATAGCGAATAAAAATCCACTCGCCATAAAAAAGTTGCAAATTTTGACTTGGAAAAGAAAAACGTTTGGGCTATATAAAGTTTAAATGCATAAGCTTAAAACTCTTGCATGCTTAGTTTGCTTTTTTTTCCCTTTTTGCTTGAAATAGAGACTAAGCTATTCAGTAACTTCATTTGATTCAATAAATTTGTGATTCAGAACATAATGAAAGCTCAGTAAAAAGAGGACTGGAGCGTAATGTACAAATGTGTCTGAGGGAACAGCATTTCAATAGAAGAGCTTCCTAAAACTGGCAGATTGTCAAAAGGTGTTTTCACGCTGGACTTTTTAAATTAATTGGCTACTTTGATCGTTCGTTCAAGGTTTTGGTGCATCATCGTTTTATATGCAAATTAACAGATGGAGAAGAATAAAAGAAAAGTAGATTTTTGCTACTTTTTGTTTCTTCGTTAACAGTTTTCTTTTCGAAGAGCAAAGATCACATTTGTAATTCTAAAAAGGGACTGGGGGTAATATAGTGACTCTTGGTACTGTTATATATTATTATTATGTGTATTGCTATTGTTTTCACTATTACATTTTTTGCACACAGCTTCTAAGTTGAATTTAACCGACAAAAGACAAATCTAAACTTTTCTCTTTGTGTTGTTCAGGGTTGGTACGATCATTATCTTCAGTGGAACCAATCGGAGCATCCGGGCGTCAAAAACCTGCGCTTCTCACACGACCAAATATGGACGCCGGACATCCTGCTCTACAACAGGTACAACACACAAGCCTTTTCTATTACAGTGTTTCTTATTAACAAAGTGGACTATGGTGGCTTCTCAATTGTCTAATATTGATCAAGTATTTTGCTGAATTGTAGAGGCATTAAGTGACCTGTTTGCTTCAAAACTGGTATTCAATGAAATTATTGTTCAAAGATTGCTTGTTCGATGGTATAGACCAGGGGTGTCAAACTCATTTTGACAAAGGGCCACATTGGCATCGAGGCTGTCCTCGAAGGGCCGGTTGTAACTAATATTGACCTATTTGCTTTATTTAATTATTGTATATTTATTGAAATTACTATTGTTAAATATACGTATATCCACTGTAGTAGGAAAAGGGACTTGCTCTTTAAGTTTCAGGCAAATCATTCATAAGGTTAAGACACCCACTAACATCAGAATAAAGTAAACCTTATAAGACCTCAAGGGCCGCATAAAATGAAGTGGCGGGCCGCATCCGGCCCCCGGGCCTTGACTTTGACACCTGTGGTATAGACCTATTCCTACCTAGGAAACTATGTAGGCTCAGGCCATTTTAGTGCTGTCTGAATATCCAGCAGGTTTGAGTGAAAGTAAACTCCGATACTGGGATCAAACATCAGAGCCAATCTATATAAGATTGCTGGATCAGGTATCTGTCCCATAATATCGGTTTAGTCAAAATTCTAGTTGTGCCTTTAATTGGACATATTTCAACTTATTTCGAGGCTGATTTTGACTGAGAACATCTCATAAAGATTGAAATTTACCTAAAATAAATAACATTTACGTAACACAAAATGACCAACTTTCTTATTTTTTGAGAAGAAAAAAAATGTCAGGGCTTATGCTAGTATCGGTTGTAGAAACTTATTGCCAAAGTATTGCAGTTGGTACCACCACCATCACCACCACCATCACAACCACTATCACAGACTCAGTCCAGAATAAAAAAAAAACACAAAAACTAAACAAATACAACCCAACGCACCACAAATTACAACAAACACCTGTACCAGAGTCTCCACAGTTCAGACTGGTACCTTGTGTCACTGAGTTACACATCAGTCAGGCTCCTGATAATAATGTTTTTAGAGTAATTAAGACGACTGATGGATCTGTACATCAGACAGCGCAGGACTACTTGGAATGTCTTAATCCTGCTGTAACAAACAGGTGGCTTGCACTCTCCCATCTTGTCCTTTTTAATAAAATCCTTAGACAGTTGTATGCCACATTGAGCTTCCTTACACTTGCTCTCTTATACGCTTGCTCTCTGACCACAGGTGTGCTGTATATAAGGACTGACAGTATGCTTTAAACAGTGTCTTTTTCACTTCAACTGTATAAGCACCAAACCTGCATGTGAGTTTGCTTGTGCAAACATCATATGACATTGTCTGTAGATGTCTTCATCATCTGACATGTCCTCACAGAAATTATGTACCAAATATTTATATTTGTGACAGACAGATTATTCCCACATAATGCAAACTGAAGAAACTTCAAACCTTTATCATCTTTGTTCTACAGACCATTACAACACGTTTACTTGCATTATATTTGATGTCAAACTCCAGCCCATAATTAGAGCCGATGTTAAGAAGTTAACCTTTCCCATGACTGGGTCATTAGTGTGGTCGTTATAAACCACAACGCATTAGTTGACAGAAACAACATCAACTTCTCTTTAGCTGGAAACAAAACAACTGAATAAAGCAGATAAAAAAACGGTGATAATGAACAAAACAACATTAAATAAATAAACTGTTAGCTGTATTGATGCAAACTTTAGCTGCTTACCTTAATTTGAGCTGTAAAAATCGCCTTTTGATGTTTATTGTGAGAATCAAATTTAACTAACTTGTATAATGATAATTTGTCCATAAACATGGGCTTATTTTATTACAGTAAACTATTTTTTATTAGAGTTTTGTTATTTTTTTCTCACTCAATGAGCAGAGTCAGAGAGCAGAGTTAAGGAGCTGAAAGAAACGCTTTGTGTAGCATTATGTAGTAAATGAGAGAAAAAGGAAAAGGATACACGTTCAAATTCAACCGCTGTATTCAAAATATCTGTTGCAAATTAGTCTTTAATCTTCTTGTACATAGCAAAGTTAAACTATGACCTGTACAGAGCCAGTTTAAGACAAACTTTTCAAACTAACGTGTCTTTTTTTTTACATTACGACTAAGGGCCAATTCAAATAATGTGCATTTGCAAGTCAGTATTACTTAATGTGAATATGAGCAGCATTCCTGTCATTATTAAATGTATTTTGTAATTTAAATAGAGCTAGTCAAATGCCAAATGAAGAGATGTGGCTCTTTTAAACGCTTATCTTTATATTCCACCAAGCCAAAGCTAAATGTGTCCTTCAATACTATTCAGACGAAGAGGAAATATTTTCAGAAGACTCATTCCTCTTTGGCAAAGTTAATATTTAATTTATGCGACAAAATTTGGCAGCAGTGCGAGTTTTAAGAAAAGTACAACCGAGTGGAGATGTTGAAGTTACACAGCTGTTTAACAGAAGAACACCACGAGCCTGTTTTAATAATAAACCCTCGCCATATTGCGCCGCTGTCCTTTTTATTTTCGGTTTTAATTAACTGCCTGCTTCATTTCTCTTTGCTCCGCTCATATAAAGCATATTTTTAGTCTAATTACAAACTGTTGAAGCATTATTAGTGAGTATTACTTATCAAACTTTTCAAATAATGTCATAATAACTTCGCGATCTGAGTCAGAAGCGTTTTTTTTTTATTGCCAAAAATGTGAGGTACAAAAAGGTTTGGATTCAGTGAGGTACGGACTGTTGCTATGGTCACTGGTCTGAGGTGTTGCTAACAATATTGCATCATTAACATCTATTATTTATACACTGTACCATTGTAGCTGTCAGTGTAAGAGAAATGCGCTTCATATTAAAGGTTATCAGATAAATGTGTATAAAAATGGAAAGTTATTGTGCTGCTTATACTTCTTTCTTGTTGAGTTATTTTAAATTTTCTTCTGTAAAAGCTTAAAACCTAACATCACAAAAAAGCTGCTATAAGCCTTGGGAAACAACAGGTATGAAAACAATGGCAAATTGACAGTGTTTCTTGTCAGGTTTGCAAAACAATAGCAAAAGCAATATAAAAAAGTGAACAAAACAGCTGTGTAACAACCCAATACACTGCTGGGTCACTAATGGTATATGTTTAGCTGTCATTATAGCGTCAAAATATGCTTTTATAAACACAATTTTTAGTATTCAGCAATTCAGAATCTGCACTGGTTCAATACTGGACCAGCTGAACATTCTACTGTTGTGTGGTGTCACCTTCCCGAGCCTTATAGTCTGATAATAAAGAGTACTGTAAATATATCTAACGTTTAAAATGAGAATATCAGGTAAACAGTTGTAGAAAAACAGATAAACAACAAGAACACAGAAGCTTCTCTCACATTTCTCAGTGACCATGACTTTGGCATCACACACACAGTTGAACTCATTACCTTTCTCGCTTCATGTCGCAGTTGGACAGCAGAAAGAGCTGCAGCTGATTGTTGCAAACTGTAGCAGCAACACAAGCCAGCACATGTAGAGAAAAACACTGTTTCAAGCTTCAGGAGCCTTCCGTCACACCGGCTCATACCTTTTTTTTTTTTTTTTTTTGTAATTTATTGTACACCCAGTGAAATACACTGGCTCATACCTGATTGATACACTTTTTAATTTCAAGTGCTGAGTCAACTGATCTATCACAGAAAATTTTCACCGAAAAACTAAAAAGCTAAACCGGATTTTTTTTTCAGAATGAAGGCTCTAAGCTTGGTTTGTTGCTAGGTTTTATGGAATTGATATGTTCCTTATTGTGAAGTGTGGGAGGGGAGCTGCCGTTTGAGATTGGATCTTCCTTATTTTGGACGACAAAGTGAATGGCTCTGTCTTTGGTTCCAGACCCTCCTGCATTCTAACAGAATGTTGGAGGGGATGGATGGTCAGGCCACCGTTTTTTTGTTTTTATCAATAAAGTTTCTTCAGCCAACTAGATGGACAGCGTCTCTTTCTGCAGGATGACATGCGCAGTAGAGCAGAAAGTGTCGTCGACCGATAATCTCTTTATAGGATGTTTTGGTTAGGAATTTATTGTTTTGCAACAGTTGAAATGTTCTAAATATCAAACTGCTCTTAACAAGCAAGCTAGCAAAGCACTGCACAGTCACCATGGCAACAGATAAGCTACTTTCAGTTTTCCTTTTGCTGCATAAAGTTATGTTCAACAAACAAAAAACTAAACTAACAAACAGGTTCTTGTTCTTCTGATCATTTTAGATTGTATTGGTTAATGTTATACCAATGGAGAATTTAAAATGATAAATACCGAAAATAGAAATAGTTAAAATGTATTTTGATCATGCAAAGTTATACCAGTAGTAATCCAGCAGTTTTTGCATTGTTTTAGCCGAAGCAATGTTCTGACTATTGCCATGACAACCGTTGTCTTTTGACTTTCTATCAAAAATACTTCCAAATGTTTTATTAAATCTGTATTATTTATTTATTTGGGGCTGTAGTCCACAGACAAATCAAACTAAGAATCTCACAAAAAGAAGTGCAGTATTGACTTGGCCTAAAACACTGATGTTCAGAAAAGTCTCATAGTGCGCCTTCTTTAACCCACGGCCCTCTCTCTCCTCTGTCTTTCCTCAGTGCAGATGACGACTTTGACTCCACCTTCAAGACAAACATCCTGGTCAACTCCAGCGGATACGCCGAGTACTTACCTCCAGGTGCGTCCAAATCCTCTGCTCACGGCTCTGTCTCCGAGGAAACACGGCTTTGCTCTGTTTGATCCTTCAATATTTTATCACTACAAAACACTGTATTGCTGTTTCTTAGAGCGGTGTAAGTCTGTGAAGATTCCCACAGGTTTTCTAAGCGGTGATTTATTTGCTCATGAAGCCAGATTACAGCTGCTATGAGAGCTAATCCCCTTTTAGGTGAGCAAAGTGTGAAGCTAGTCCAACAGCTGTGGTTCTCAAGCTGCAGAAAAGATCTCTTTATGTTTGTTTGTTTGTTTTTTTGCATGATAGTTATGAAGTAGAATCAGTTAGTTTAAAGCAGAACTAAGTAGCATTTTTACCTCCATGATGATGATGGGAACATACCTTTATTTTAATTTAATTTAATTTTGGGTCATTTGAAGCATGTGTCGGCTCTCTCCGTTGACTGCAACGTTCCTCACTTTCCCCCTTCGCAACACATTGCCATTTCAAATTTCTGTCCTGAGAAACCATTTTTTTGCAGTGTAAAATGTGTTTGTGCTGCCTTATTTCAATCTAAAAGTTACGCAAAAATGAGAAAATAAATAAATAATGTTAGGTTTTGGTTCAGCTGTAGGGGCTGAAGTTGGTTAATTCTGCTTTAACATTCACCTCCTTCAGGCTTTAGGCTTGGCTCAAACTAACCCTTTATTCTCCTGCAATCCAGATTCATCCTGATGTCTTTGTTTTTGTCAGCTTTCAGCACAATCACGCTGCTCTACTTCTTTTCTTTTCTGTGATTACACATTTAGGATTCAGCAGCATCCTGTTGTTATTTTGGTCCAAATGGGTGAAAAGATCCACTGCCGGCTGTCACACTTGTACCTCCAGCAGGTCCAGGAGTGCAGCACTTTGCTGAGATGATGTTTACAGTGACAAACTGAAAAAAGCAGGAGAAAATCAGAGCTGAAATTTTCTGCCTGAATCATTACAGTAATTTAAAATGTTCAAATTATGAAATGATGATCCACTGTTAGGTAATCTTTAGAAAAATGATATCTGATAAAAGAAAATGATTTCACAGATCTAAAAATATGTATTACTTGTTAACCGTAGAATCTGTGCTGGTCCTCATGGATGATTGATGCCATTTTGGGCCATTTTGGAGCTTTTTTTAAGCTTCCTGAGAGGCTGCAATGCCTTATTATGATCAATAAAACAGTCATTAATATCTCAAAAACTAAAGCAGCACAAATTAATCTTTTGAAGCACTAAACAGCACAAACGATTGACATAGTTTTTGTGCAGATGTGCGTTTGATGGAGGGCCTACTTCACGGAGGTCCCCCTAACCTGTAGAGGGAGATATCTTCAGCAGGACAGATCTGAGACGTGTTGTTAGGACAGGACTGTATAAGTAGAGGCTTCTGGGTAATTGGAGGTGTAGCCGAGGAGGCGAGCGAGGCTAACCCTAACCCTTGCTAGTCAGAAGGTTGATGTGACCCTGCTCGTACAATTTCATTATTAACTCCCATTATTATCAGATTTTTCTATACTTTTGACAACCCTAACCTTAACAAACTGGACTAAACCGTTGTATTGTAGATGATTAATCTTGCACATGTTGTTTACATTCCAGAAAGTTAGAGAGTTTCTGTGATCGAGGAAAAACACGCAGCCCTGTTATGAATTCAAATCAAGCCTCACGATGTCTGTCAAAGCCCGCGTTTGGCTTTTATTATGCTCGCATGTTTATTAGCGAGATTGCAGTGGACATAAATATAGCTCTGTGTGATGCTTGCCTCTGGACAAAAGCCAATTACAGACAAGAAGAAAGAGACGGCTGAAATCGTGGGCTCGGTTCAAAGAATAAATGGACGGGAAAATGAGAAACTGGAGGCAAGTCTCCGCTCTGAAAGGAATGTATTTTTTGGGAGGTTTTGTAGTTTGAAGCCGCTGTTATTGTCAGTAAATAAAAAGCAGAAATACCGCGGCGACCGATGAGTTGGTGGAGTTTGACACGAAGTAAATAATTCAAACAGAATAGCTCGGAGCGGCCTGCTGTCTATGGAAATACAAACAACTCTTTTCATTTAGCGCTAAAGGGTCATAGAGGGGGAAAGTAAACAAGCATTTGAGCACATGCATAAGACTAAAAAGCGTTTTCTAGTGTCAAAATGTTCCCGAGTTTATTTCTAGATTGTTGTGAGCAATGCTGAGGAGCTGTTTCCTACTTCTATAAATAAAAAAAGCTGAAAATGTGCTGTTTAAACCCGCAGGACAAAGTAGCAACAATAAAAATGGCAAATATTGGAATATATAAAAGTGTAAAGCTGTACAATAACTGTGCCGGTTTTATTGCTATAATCGCATTAGCATTTGTATTTCCCCGTAGTAAATATTTAATTGGAAACATGATATAATGAGGAAATGAAATTCTTTGCACCTCCAGTAATCAGTGAGATGCATTTTGTTTGCTAACATCTGTATTAAAATGCTTTAGTTGACTGCATGAAGTGCCAAAGAAAGCAGTTGTACACAGACGTTTGCAAAAGCAGTTTAGGCCAATAATTGTTTGAAAATGTAGGGTCTGGCATCAGTATAAACCTTTATAATCCTTTATATGTTATTTTATTTAAACGAAATGCTGAAGCCTTCTGTACACTAGAGTTTTTTTCTCCAACCTTATGCCCAGTTTAACTCTTCACAAGTTCAGGGAGAGTCTTGTCAAGTAGTCTTGTCTGGGAGGTCAGAGTGACATTACCTCCAGTCTGTATTCTTTACAAACTGGTTCAATACACACGCGTCTCTTCGTTGGTTTGTAAATAATAGTTGGAACATGTGACACTTACAGTCTAACCTGATGCATTAGTCATTTTCTTTTTTCACTTTGTGGAAACTGTCTAATATTGCACCATTGAGACTTGTTCACTCCACAATAGACGGGTCGATGATGTCATTGGCTGTTTTTTTTTTACCTCAATTACCTTCAGATTTTGGAGAGGAATGGTCAAAACCCCAAATAGGCCAAATTGAGTGTCTTTCAGGTCTCAGCTGTCAACACCAGCTTTACCAATCCTTATATTTACCAGAATTTTTTGGGGGTAAAAATTAGAATGTGTTTTTCTAATTTAAGTCAGACGTGTGAGGGACAAAAGGCCGGAATGAGAAGGGTGAGAAGGAGTTTTAATACTGGTCATAAGTAATAAGGAAACATTTGCCCTGCCTAATACCCTGTAATAACACTGAACATAGGCTCTTTGATTTTACAATATAAATAGGCTATTTAATGTTTATTAGGGACAATGTACAATTACTTTAAGCACAATGGCAGAGATGCTTCTACCAGATCTCGCTCTGACAGCGGCAAACACACACTGAGCTGTGGAATGTTTGGTCAGTGCAATTTAAACAGTGAAGGAAACACAAGTCCACATGAAGTCCTGGATCTACATCACACACTGAGTTCCAGTGGCGTGCTGGGTTACATTTTCAGCCTGGGAAATGTAGGTCTTAGATTATGTGTTTTTTTCTCATGTCTCAGTTAGTCGAGCGGTTAAGAACAGCGCTTTGAAAACATTTCATTTTCTGCATATTGGAGTCCTGCTCATGTCCTCTCTTGATCTTTTTGCTTCTTTGTTTTTTACACTTTTCCCTACTCCACCTTCTCCAGTAGTGCGTAGTTTTATTAAAGGTGACCTATTGCGATTTAAAAACTGTGGCATAAGTACATCAATAATTCATATTTTGTTAATTGCAAAACACAAAAAACGGCTTATTGGCATGTATGCCATTTTTGATAACAACCTGTCCAGGGACTCCAGGTGGAAATTAGCAACTTTGCTACAACCTGGCACAAGCATCTCTTCTCTTTTGTATAGGATAATGTTTTTTGTGCACTGTCCCTGATAAATAAACTAATAAACTAAACTAAATAGAAAAAGGTTCATTGACTTCCTGTTTAAAACTCCAGAACTGATAAGCCCCGCCTCTGCTTTGTAAAGTTGAACTTTTAAAAAGCCACAGGTTTAAAAATGACTGTTTTCAGTTGTTGGAAAGTGTCTGCGTAAGAATTTTAAACCCTACATGTTTAACTCGCAATCCTATTTTTTGAGTAAATGCAAGTTAATATAGACAAGAGAAGATGAAGACAGGGATATAACATCCGCTGCAGGACAACATAAGATTACTCAAACATGCAGGAATCAATCTAAATACATCTTTGGGTGAACTAATGATGAGAGAGCACTGCTGTAACATGGTTAAAAACTTAGAAAAGTAGATTTTACACTGCTCAGACCTGTTGACCTCTCCTCTGCTCGGCACACACTCATGAAGAGCTCACGCACATGCATAAAGCGCGTTCACAAAGACAAACTTGCGTCTGAAAGTTCTGTATGAAAATGCGCTACGCTTCGCAGTGGAACAGGTTTTTGGGCTCCAAAATGTGTCAGGAGTCTTTGATGTTATGCTATGCTGTGAATCAAACCATAGACTTGAGGCAGCAATGTCAACATGTGACATTGAGACACTTAATCCTTGTAAAAACTTACTTGTTTGTGATCTGCACTTTTCTTACATCTGAAAATCTTGTAGCTTTAGTACTTGAAACACTTAAAAGACTAAATACAAGGTTTCCTGTGAAGCTGGAGTGCAAAAGCCGTGTGTGGTCTCTCGTCTGGTCCACAGCACTAATGCAGCATGATGCAGTTAATCACAGTAAATTTGTGGTTTAGACCCTCCAGAGCTTTAAACAGCAGTAATTACACTGAGGTAATCTCCATAATGCAAACTCCAGCGATTCACAAAATTTGTAGTTATTTGCTCCAGAGACATTTCAGGACAAGGAAGTGAATAAACAAGAGAGACTGTTTCCACTGTTCCGTTTGGAGCCCTGCACCTGATTAACAGCTTATACTAATCTCTATTTACCAGACAAATGTGTGCCAGGAATCAACAAACTGTATGCATTTGAAAAATTATTAGTCCTTGTTGGTTGGATGGATGATTAGTCAAAGAGAAACATCGTGAGCCATTGGGAATTTATTTATAATTACCCTTTTTCTTAAAACCTTAAAAGACTGAGCAGCTATATGGTAATTTATATTACTCAACTTTTTCCCTCAGTTTGATGGATCACATTGTTGTACATGATTTTTTTTTTTCCTTTTCTATTAACACAAACACCGTACATTTTATGTCTGACCTTTACCATATATTTTATCAACAAAGCTTATCAGTGTTTGAATCTGGTGTAGGAAAAAAATAAATTTAGATCATGTTGATGTTGTTTTCAGGATATGCTCTTAAATAAATACATATTGAGTATATTATTGTTTATAGTAAAAATGCTACAAAAAGAGATTTAATAAAGAAAATAGAAACTAAGGTTGATATTTGCTCAGGTTTGTGAGTAATCTTAGGGACCTTTTGAAAACATCCCCAACTGATACTACGTTTTCTAAAGACCCTTTTCAACCTAAATCATGGTCACGTCACAGCTGGCAAAAAAACCCTAAAACCTATAGCCGTCGCATTAAAAGTTTGAGGTTTTATCACAGTTAAAATGCCGTTTCGTTGTGAACTGGAACTAGGATATTTGTGTCTAATGTTACCCAGTCGTGTAACTGCAGTGTGATGTTCAAATTGATCACTTGTGTGTTTAAAAAGAGACATAATTGTGTCTAAATGCTAACGCTAACAGGAAATGGTCGTACATACAGAAGTTAGCATTTTTGAATGTACGCAAGTCAACTGAAATTCCGTGCACACAGCCTTCTGTGCTGTTGCCAATAATTCCATATTTGTTCACAAGACCCTTATTTCCCGAGCAAAGCCTTTGACCAGAGCTAACAGATTTTCAGAGCTACAAGCAACCAGTTTTGTTGAACTCTTGTCCAACAAAATTAGGTTCATCATAAAATAATTACTAGTAAATGTTGTGTCGCCTCTGAAGCAGTAATGGGAAGATTGTACATTAGCATATCATTAGCTTCAAGACATGAATGAACTGTTAAAAGAACATTTTAGTTATACTGGGTCTAGCAAAGTAAAAAGGACCTGAAACAAATGTAAAAATCACCTCTTCAGCCTCGTGAAAGAGCAGATCCAGATCCTCACACAAGCTCAGACAAAACGCTTCCATCTGCAGAAGTAATTCACCAAAGTCTGTGTCAGGTCTCACAGAGATACATATTCTGACAGTTACGGACAGAACCTGACATTTTTTCTGCTTTTGTGTTTAAGAATCCCCCTAAAACATGCTACTTTACATACTCTAATTCTTGGATCTTTTTCCATCAAGTTCTGCTTTAATGTTTCACTAAGATTTTGAAGATGTGAGTGTGAGATTCTCAGTGTGAATAATATGTCTCCTGCTCCTGAACCTCTCTTTCCTAGTCTGATATTGTCGTCTCAGAATCTGTTCATGTTGTCAGAGAAGAAGGAATATATTGATGTAAAAATCTGGTCTGGTAGTCAGTCAGCTGATCTCATTCATGATGTGTACTACCTACTCAGTTCTGCTTTGCCCTACTTGGCCTGGTTTAGTTTCTTTTCGTCTTAAGAATGTGGTAGTATCTCCTTCTGCCCACAATATCCATAGACAGAGTCAACATCAGACCTCCGTGGGGAAACATAACATGAACTGTGCATCAGAACAACAGCTTTATCACTCACTTCTCAACAACTACAACAGCAAATGTGGACTTAAAGATGGTGTAGCTGATTTTCACTTTACAAAAACCTGAAATAGGTTTCCAACTAGTTTCTAGCTCTCATAAATCTTTAAGCATATAATAATATACAGTACATGTATACATTTTTGTCTGCACCCAAGTCTTGAAAATATTTTTGTAGACAGCAAAGTGAGACTTAAGGCGACCACTCAAACACAGCCAATCAAATATAATGTTTTTCATTTCGATTCAGACAGTACACAGAGGTCTATTTTTAAAAAAGTTAAAGCTACAGTATACTTTGAATTAGAAAAGACAAAGCTCATAATTTACATCTATAAAATTTAGCTATCCCAACTTTAAGGAAATATATTGTATCATATAGATTTAAAGACATGGAGATGAATTAGGTGACCCAAATGGCTAAATATGTAAATACACTCCAGATCAAAATTTTAAGACCAGTTGAAAAATGGCTAGAATTTGCATTTTGCACATTTGGATCTTCTCGAGGATCTTCTAGATTATGCAAAAGCAAGAAGGGGAAGTGTGACCAAACCATTTAGAATTTAATAAATAAAAAATAATAAACTGAAATAGGCTGTTTATCACCTGATCAAAAGTTTAAGGCCACATGCTATAAAAGACAAAATATCCTCAAAATTCTCCTTTTCTGTCAGGCTTTCAGACAGTTATGCCCTCCTGATGGTTAAAGCAAAGAAGTTTTCACTTCTTGAACGTGGCCGGATCATCGAGCTGCATAAGCAAAGCCTCTCACAGCGACTAACTCCTGCTGAGGCTGGACGCAGTCAGACAGTCATTCTAAATGTTCAAAAAACATGAACAACAAAGTCAAGTGGTAGACCCCAAAAAATGGCACCTGCGCTGAGCCGGTGGATCCTAATGGGTGTCCTCGACCCAAATTATGGCCCTCAATGTTGCCAACTGAACAGGATGAAATAACATTCTGATCCTGAAAATATCCAAAATGATGAATACTGGTATTATACTCATGTACTTAGCTACTAGTTTATTTATTAAACTACAAAATAGACATCGTCTAAGCCTAAATATCAAAGACAGACATGTTTTGTACTTTTGCAGACTTATTGAACAGGGTATTACAGGCTGGGGGAATGGATCTTCTGTCATTCTTTGGGGACGCTGCGGGAACCTCATAATTATTTGCTTTTAGAATTAGGACGATTGCACTGTCAAACTGTTTCTGTTGTGTCATTTGGCAAGGCTTTTCAGTGATACGGCCTTACAGTAATTTGTGTTAAAGATTGTGGCTAGATGCAACAAGTTTAAGCCACTTAAGCGAACTGCTGGACAGGTAAAAGCTATATTTTTTACTCCTTGTCTAGTTGTTATTGTGAAATAGTAAAATCTCGGTTGTAGATCTGCCCTTTCTAAATGCATCCTGTCACTCCTATATTTGTCACAGCACTCCTTCACAGTATTTTCCCGTAGCTGAAAGTGTATCTAAATCTGTTCTGGCTTTTGCAGACGAGTGGTGGTTTCGTTTTGCATAACAAAGGGGGTAATCAGATCAGGCGGCTGTGCACAATCGTATTTCTCAGCGTCAGTGTTTATTCTGTCGTCTTCATAAACAGTAGAAGTGAAGGAGGCTTTGCACACAGCGCTCCTGCCTGCAGATTTGAAAGCTTCACTACAATAAAAGTAATGTGATTCTGAAGAAAGTCATTAGCCACCAATGTTTTACTGACGTTTTTCTACTTTATGCACAACTTATAACTTAATTTTATTATGTGTTGACATTTTTTGAATGGAGAGTTTATCAACAAACTAATCAAAAGTGGCTGAAATCTAAACTCTATGCATATAATAGATGGAAGAAAGATGAAAGGAGGGCCTGACGGTGAGGAGCAGCAGTGTCATTGTTTGGACAGCAGGTGTTTATGATAAGCACACAGATTTGAGTGGACAAATCATTGCTGAAATGTCATTGGCAATTGCAGTAAGACACGGGAGTTTTGTAATTATTTTGACCTGCAATTGATCAGCTTCCACTAATATTGCCAAAAATGACTCATAGCAGTAGACAATGCTATGTAAACACCCTATGCACAGTTTAGCAGCCAAAAAAAAACATTTTTTGTGTTTAGCTTCACTTGAAAGGTCTCTGTAACGCACTAGCTAGCTCATTGTGTCTCAAACATGGATCTATTATAATATCAGGATGTGGTATTGCTGCTTTTAGCTGCTACAAATTAGCTGCAGTGACCACTCTTTTGGCACCACAACAGGAAAATCCTAGTCTGATGTATCAGCCGGTTTAGTTGCTGGAGTGAAATGAAATGGAGCGGAGGCTCTGGTGGTGTTAATTCTTTTACTCAGAACAGAACAGTTAGCCTGGCTAGGAAAGGCTCCAGGCTAGAAAACTTTTTTCAAATACAAACTGCTCGTGTTCAGCAGAAACCGCATCTACAGCTTTAGGAACAGTTGGATCGTGTGGCAATAATTAGTTATTTTCACATCATAAACGTTTTCTCTGGTTCAAAAGATTTTAGTTTTGTGTTAAATGGCTTTTTAAGCTTTAGCTTCTGCTTCACTCGGCTCGCGCTTGTCCTGGTCGTTGTGCAAAGAATCATGGGAGAAACACAACTGCACATGTTCCATAGCCAACCAGTGTGACGGGGAACACTAGTGTGCCTTGAGATACTGCCAAGTGTGCCTTGAACATATTAAGTCAGATTTAAAATATTTCATTTTTGAAAGCAGATTCATAGATTTAATTTAAAAAATGTAACATTTTGGAGTGTCCTGTTACCATGATGATACAAGTCATTCACCAGCTTCAAAATTAAATTGAAATTGGCCATATTTCTGACATTCAATAATTATGATTTGATAAAAGGTTTGATTTGGGAATAGTTTAAGTAGGTGGTGTGCCGCTGAAAATTTTGACCCTAAAAAGTGTGCCGTGACTCAAAAAAAGGTCGGGAAACGCTGCTCTAGAGCACCTAGCAAAAGGCTAAAGCTAACGGCCAATATGACAACGAACGCCACTGCGCAAAAGCCATTGACGCACAGCGCCTGTCATCTTTGTTCTCAAAGCTAATTTGTACAATTTGAAAAATAAATGATAGGTAAAAATTTTCTAGAACTAGTCGACTATAAAAACTAATCATATTGTCAGAATATGTATGAAAATGTATATGAACATTATATAACCTACATAATAAACACTTGTTTAGAGGAAAAACTGGACCACAATAACACTGTCAAAACCTTATATAAATCTTATATTTGCTGATTTTTCTAATGTGCCACATCCAAACTAAATATTTAACCTAATCTCCTCTGTTGACTCTGTGGATGTTAGTTTTTCCACTGTAAATACTGATGCAAACTGCGGCTTAATTGAATGTGCAGCTCTTGACTTCTTAGCTTTGAATCCTTATCCCTTTAATTTAAGATATTTGAAATTGTGCTGAAGAGTTTGCAAGGAAATGAATAATTAATTTGTGTATGTCTGTATTTGTGCACTCAGCGATGAACTGCCTCTAGCAAAGTCAGGCTTTAATATACTGTATCTAACCGCTGCTTGTGACTAAGAAGAAGACTTATTTTCATTACTGGGAATGCTCCTAATTTACTTTTGTTTGTTTTAAAACAGTACAATAATGAATTATAAATACATCTGCTTCTATTATACATTGTATTAATTAATTTTGCAAAGTTGTTTTCTTTTATTTAGTGTGTGATCTTGGTCTTGTTACTATAGCTCAAAGACATAAAACACTGTAGATGTCACAAAGTTCAGTCATTTATAATGGCTTATAGAGGAATTATCGGTCGACGTCACTTTACGCTCTACTGCGCATGTCACCCGCAGAAAGAGATGCTGTCCGTGTAGTTGGCTGGGGAAACTACTTTGATAAAAACCACAAACCGGGGTGAGAGCTAGCTGTTTCGATCAGGTCTGATCCAGTATGATGGATGTTTCGCTCCAGAAGCTTGAAACAGTGTTTTTTCATTCACCTAAATTAACGTATATGAGTCGTAAAGACAAATGTTGATTTAGTAGTATAACTTGTGTTTTAGCTGACAACAGCGCTGGCTAGTGTTACTGCTACAGCTTGTGTCAATCAGCAATCATAAACAAACAACTCTCTATAGTGCTGACATAATACGATACACATGATTTTAGCTATTACTTTTTTTTTTTTTTTCAATTTGCATTATTTATTATTCACCCCTTTAAGTTCCACCCACTTTTATTGGCAGCGCACTTCCTGTTTAGCTCTGTTAAGGTAGCTAACAGGCTAGCTTGCAGGACAATCGCAAATAGATATTGGTCGTTAAAATAAACCCAACGACTGAATTCTCCAGGGCCTGAGATTTCAAACAAGCATGTGTATATGTTCTGTATTTGACCATTACAGTATCTATGATTGATTGTAACTTAGGCTAACTGCAAACAGAAAAAAAGCGGCCAGGTCAGGACCAAGTGAATAAACTATGCTGTTGAATGCATCTTAATTTGGATATATTGCCTACCTTAGAGCTGGGCGATATCCATTTTTCACTATCGTCATATCGTCTTAATATAATATCGTGATAGACGATATTATCGTCTGCCCACTAATTAAGGCAAAAAGGGCTCAAAATTGAGCTTTAGTCAAGATTTTTCTGGTAATTTCTCACACACACGCACACACACGGTGTGTATTATAGATACAATAATGCTCTTTCGCTATAGAACATTGCTAGGTTTGTGAATTTTAATGTTAAAAACCTTAGTACTTTGTCAAAGCCTCGCGCTTTTCTCACTCCTCCGCGCCCCCGCGCCACGCTACCTCTTTTCGCTTTATTGACAATTTTAAGATACACAACGCAGGGCAAATGTGAAAACGTGACGGTAAAAGTCGTAGAGATTTATATTATCGACTATATTGCACAAATACACATTTAGAAAAAGACTTTCTTGAGACGCACGCGGCACCATGTCTGCGTGCGTAACAACCACACCAACAAAAGCACATATAGACATCCAGCACGCAAGCAAGCTAACCATAAAGTTTAGACCACAACAGGATTAAACCCACTGACACGTACAAACACGATTTGAACTGATGTTGATAAGGCTCTCCGCTGTTTTAAGTTCACATTTAAAACATAGCCAACACCATTATAGGTTCAAACGGCTGATATGTAGGACAAACACTGAGAGCCAAACACCTTATAAAGCTAAATTTTTGCGCATCTACGGTAACAAGTGATTTCTGCCTCTTCTTTGTCACTAAAGTTGTACCAAATAGATGAGAGAAAGTAGCCTGTATCCATAAGTAACGTTAGCTATTACGCACGGACTCGTCTCGGCGCCTGATGGGATCAGCACAAAGAAAGCACGTTACTCTTCTCCGACAGTTTATAAAGTTAGTTTGCTCACCTCTGTACAGTTCAAGTGAATCCTCTTCTGTCCATCACAGACACGAAGAAAAGAAAACATCCAAACAGAAACAGTAGCCTACATCCAAAGTTGTTATCGCCGGGGTGCTTCGTGACGACGCACAACTTTGTCCAAGTCCTGATTCCAGCTCCACGAGGCCCACAAACACCGCTCCACACGTCATGCTCTGTCCGGGTCCTCCGTCCAGGTCTTCCGTTCAGGTCCACGGTTTAAAAAAAGTCCTCTTCATCTCTTTATTAGAGCGCGCTGTCTGAGCCTGCTCTGTTTTCATACGCACGTGTTGGTGGCGTGAGGATGCGTTCAGGGACGCTGCGTAACTTTTAAAACTGCGATGCCAAGTTTTTTCTGCTTTTGTGGACTTGTCAATTATTTAAAAAAAGTTACTATGAAAACAAAATAGTGGTTGAATATTTGTCAAATGATTGAGAATATGCATATAACAGAGTGAGATTGTTTGCTGCAGCATTGATTAAAAACTTGCACGTTCTAAGAGGATACAGACGATTACAGACGATAGTGAAGTGATATCGTCAAAATGTTTTACTTTCACGATAGACGATATAATCGTCTTATCGCCCATCCCTAGCCTACCTCTCCTTATGACTTATACATGTTATTATTTATTTTCTGCCCCAGGTATCTTCATGAGCACTTGTAACGTGGACGTTCGCTGGTTTCCCTTCGACATTCAGAAGTGTGAGTTAAAGTTTGGCTCCTGGACGTACGACGGCTGGCTGCTGGATCTACAGATGACCGACGCAGACATCACCGGATACATGCCCAACGGGGAGTGGGACCTCATCGGTGAGTCCTGCTGCACATAAACTCAGACGATTGTTTAAAACTGTCTTGTTAGTTTTGATACTAATAGAATATGTATGTACTTGATCAGCTAGTGTATCTGTCAACCATACCATCTCAATTCCAAGCAACTCTTTGTGTGTCCTTTTTTCTCAGACAGACAGACTTTTTTTTACTTAGAGTCTAAACAATTAATGCTTCATCTTTGTCTTTTGCTACAAACCAGATCACTTGACTAGTTAATCCTCTGGACTTATGTTGTTGCAAATCAAATGTTTCTTCACATACAAATAAAAGATTAAGTTATTCTCCAGCTCACATGCACCACTTGTTACTTTTTCCACATTTTTTAACTTTCTTGAGTAATTTCTTAGTTTCAAAACCTGATTTACTCCAAATTTAGACCAACAATCGTCTGGTTGTAAATCCAATTTAGATTTAAGTGGTACAGCACAAAAAGCCAAGTCTTTTCTTTGGTGGTGGTGGTGCAAAAGGTTTAAGAAACTGCTTCATACTAGACTAGCTGAGATGTTTAACTAACTTTTTTGAATACCCTTTGAGCTTTCCACTAAAAAGTACATGATAAATGCAGCGCTTTGTGAAAAAATTAGACCACTGAGCACGATCTTAATTGAATAATAAAAAATTGTAGTTCTCATCAGGAGCTGAATTGGCTGAGCTTGGGTGGTCCTTTTTAGTTTCACTTTGTAGTTTGTGTTTTTAAGGCACAATTGCAAACAAAAATGGTGATTACACTTTGATATTACAAATTTAAAAGGGATCTATGACGTCAAATGTACTTTTCTGAGTTTTTAACTGTTCTCTCGTCATTAGTTTACACAAAGTTGTATTTGGAATAATTCATGCATGTTTGTGTAATCTTGTTTTGTTCTGCAGCTGGTTCTGAAGTGCTCTGACAATCCATCTTTTCACTTAACACCTAGCTCTGCCCACTTGTTTATATTTAGTTGTGATTATTCAGAAAATCAGCTTCATAATAAGGCAAGTGGGGTTCAGAATTACCCCAAAGCCACTTTTCCACAATAAAAACTGTATTTACGGCTTGTTATAGTTAACTTTTACAATAAAGAGGTGGGGCTTATCAGTTCTGTAGTTTTGAACAGGAGGTCAAGAGAACTGTTTCTATTTCTACTTTGTTTTAGATAAAGTTTGTGTTTTACCACAAATTAAATGTGAATTACTGATCTAATTATGTCACAGTTTATTACTAATATACATAAAACAAATGCAATAAGTCTCCTTTGAATGAATGATGGTAATGATTGATAGCATTAGCATTAGGGCTGCAAGGGCTTTAATGAATTAGATGATTATTCTTTCAATTAATCGATTGCTTGTTTGGGAAATCATGTCTAAATCATAAAGCAGTTTTTATGAGCATATAGCATGTTGTGGAGTCTGTTTAGTCAACAATTATTCCATTACTAAATCAGTTGCCAATTATCTAAAATAATGAAGAAAAGGTGATCTTATCTTCATTTGTTTCAGCCCTAATTACCATGGAGCTTTTTGTCTACTAAGTCTATAGGGCCAGCTACACTCTGATCATATTTACATGTTAAAACCCTGCACCTGTTGACAATATAACTGTCTGCTCAGGCGTCCCGGGAACGAGGAACGAGTTGTTCTACGACTGCTGTAAAGAGCCGTATCCCGACGTGACATTTGTGATCACAATTCGGAGGAGGACGTTGTATTACGCTCTGAACCTGCTGATCCCCTGCGTGCTGCTGTCCTCCATGACACTGCTCATCTTTGTGCTGCCGGCTGACTCCGGGGAGAAGATCTCTCTGGGTGAGACACAGAACACACACCACCACAGGGAGGATGAGCAGAGAGAAGAGATGATTTTGTCCTAAATGAAAAGAGTTGTTTACTTCTGGCTGATTCTTGCTTTAATTAGAAGTGTTTTAATTCAGTTTTAGTGCTAATGTCATCAAAGAAAGACATTCTATCACAAATATAGACAATTTATATGCTAGCTTTATTAATTCTGTTACAGTACAAGCAATAGACGAGATAGATATACAGCAGGGATGAGCAATTATTTTTACTCGAGGGCCATATCCAAACCAGTAATAGTGGTGGAAGGCCGGACTTACAACGTTGGTAGAAAAAAAAACTATTGCAAACACATTTCTTCGACAGAATATAGAAGACCAGTGCAAATAAAAGGTTTGCACTTTCATAATAAACTTGCAGCATTTCAAGATCAAGCTAAAAGTTTTATGGAAATAAATTCAGAGCATGAGAAACCCTAGAAAAAAAAATTATGAATACAAAAAAAAGGCATATTTTTTCTGAGATTAAAGCTGAAGGCAGAAAAAGAAGCTATTTTATAGGTTTGACTTGTTGTTTTAGGAGATTAAAATTTTAATTTTACATGAAATATGATCAGGACTTGGACTTGGATGAGTCAAATGTTTGCATAAAAACACACTGTAGATTTTTATATTTATATGTTCCATGATCCAAATTACAATTTTAATCTCATAAAACTTTACTTTAAAAACTTTATTCTCATAACCTCATGAGTTTAATCTCAAAATGTTACAAGTTTATTGTTGTAGCTCAAGATTTTGTCTCCTAAACTTCGTCAGACATTTCTGTTTCTCAAAAACGTGTCAGGGGCCTGATTGAAACAGGTCGCGCGCCACATTTTGCCCCCAGGCCACAGTTTGTTCAGGTCCTGATACAGTATAGTTGCTTGGTAAATGTTGTGTAAAGCAGCCATGAGTTTTCTCTTTTAAAAGCGTTTTCTGGTGGAGTTGGTGTAATTGAAGCAGAACTGATTCATGTGGAGTCATAATTAAGTCTAAACAGACGTGGACGAAGTGTTATTCCAGCAATGTAAACAGATTGATCCACTGATGTTTAAAAAAAGCAGCAGGTGGTGCACATCTAGATGGTGCGTATTTGTTTATAATGCAACTTCTTAAATATGCTAGACGTCATTTTTGCAATCTTAAAAATCTGTCTTTATATCTGTCCACTTACCTTGTGCATTCTGCGATGTGTTTTGAAGAGATTTTCACAAATTTTAGAACCAAGTTAGAGTCAAGCTGTGCCAGTGTTATTGACAGTGAGCCAAATGCCAACAATATAAACAAATGTATTTCTGTATTTAGTGGAGAAGCAGTTATTATTTGTAGGGGAAACACTGCAAACTAGCTTCCACTTGACAATATCTGTGCTGTTTTTTTTTTTTTTTTTGTTTTTTTTTTTAAATCAGCTCTTTTCTATTGTTTTCCCATTTCCATTGTTAGATCATTACTTATTTAATCCTGGTTTAGACCTGAGTTAGTCTGGATTTAATCTCATTTACGGGAGAGATTTGGTTTAATTAAAATAGGTGTTCCCACATTTTCCCCACCAAGACCCCCAAAATGGCAAAATAACTGACTTGCAACCCCCCCCACAGCAGAATAAAACTCTCAAACTGCTAATGAGCTAATAATGTAAAATCGTGTTGACTCCAGTTAAATATTGTTTATTTGAATAGTTTAATTCAGTATTAGACCTATTTCCAACATTATTGTTTTAAATGAAATTAAATGAATTTGTATGTTGAAATTAAGCGTGACCCCCAGCACACTGCTGCGCTTAATTTGGTAGATTTTTACCGGCTGTAAATGTAACTGATAGTTTTATGTTAATCAAGAACATACTTGAAGAAATTATGTTGAAAATACCAGGATTAGTTAGAGTTCAAAGATATTTTCAATTTTCTCACAAGAAACAGATTTTTATGGCCCTGTAAACACACATTTAACAAAAAAGTGAATTCTAGCGTACTTTTATGACTCAAGTAAAAAAAAGTCTGTTATGTTAGTTTTAGGCCCAATTTATTACACGGTCGCCAGGCAAATGTCATCATTAATGAACAGGAAGTAAATTTTTAATACTAAAAGTGTCCAGACTGGAATGAAAATTGAAAAATGTTGAGTAAAACCTTAAATATAATGATTTTAACTACATCTTTGTGAAAAATGTGTAATTCAATCTGTCACAGGCACTTTAAGCAAAATACTACTTGATTTTGCAGGACTGTGTCTTAAGGTTAATATAGGTTCTGCTGTGCATATAGACGAATTTATTTGTTTATCACCCGAGCTGCAGAAAGAGCTGCCACTCATTGACCAAGCTGTAGAAACAACTCGAGCTAAGGCTGTTGTCGGCTAACTACATGACTGTGCGGAAAGTGACGTTGACCGAAAAACCCTCTATAGGATTAACTGAGTAGATATTTTAGGTCTAGTAGTGCAAAAAACATGTTTAATCCAGCTGTTGGATACTCATAAAATGCCCCAAAAATCAAGAAATGCATTTTTACAAAGAGTGCTGCCAGCTTGAAATATTTTATTTGGGGTTTAATTAATTTAAAGTATATGTTAGATATAAAACATGTATTTAAAAAGTATTAAAAATTTCACTTGAGACTCCTTGATTTAGTCCAAAAACCTTCATGCCTATAGTACTTATTTTGTGCTTATTATAAAACTAAAAATACAGTGTATTTTATTTTTGAACAGTTAAAGAATCACCAGAAGCTAAAACGTGGAGAGAAAATGAGTTTGCAGAAAAATGTTACAATCTCAGAGCCTTTTCTCCAACTAAAAAAAAGTCCCATTGTGAGGCGTGTTGTACAAAAATACGACTCGACGACGCAGCTCCTTCTGAGAATAAATCCAGCGAGCGGGATGAAACAATGGCAGGATGAAGGTTTGGGGCTCAAAGGGAGCGCGATGAAATGGAGGAGATGGAAATTGGGAGCAGGGAAGGTACGAGACGAGAAGGAGAAAGTTGAATTTGGGAGAGACGAGGGCAATGTCACTGAGGCGAACAAGTAAGAAACTGCAAAACCCAAAGCCTGAATACAGCAGCAGCACTGACAGTAAAACTATTGAACTGTATGGAGTTATCAACATTCTATTGTTTTATTTTAAGCATTATAACTAATAATTTTAAGTATTGGCTCTGGCAGACCTTGTAAGTTACTGGGGAAGTTTGCCATTAAAGCTATTCCTAATTTTCAGGCTGCAACACAGGAATTAAGTATTGAAATTTGTCCAACTACTTCCTAACTATGGCAATCATTTGACACACAGTTAATATCACATTTTATGGCTCCAATTATGACTTAAGAACATCTTTTTACAGACAGCAAAGTGAAACTGGAGTGGACCACCCAAGCACAGCTAATCAGAGAGCTGACTGTGGCTAGAAATATGAAGTCAAATGCTCTATAATTCGATTCAGACAGTTACACAGGACATTACGCAGGAGTCTGATATTTGTTTACAATAAGCTTTTTGGTGGAAGTGACAAAGTTGACTATTTTACAGCTAAAAATGTTAGGTACTGCAGCTTTAAGTAGCTCAAACATCTCATCAAATAATAGTTTAACAGTCAGTTTAAAAGCTAGCAGCTAGACTAGCACTAAGAGAGATTCTTAAGAGATTATTTGCGGTGTCTTCTTCTGTCTGTGAGGTCATTTCAATTGCTACAACTACTTAGCTTAAAGGGACTATACTTGATTTTTGCATCCTTAAAAATGTAAACAAACAGAAATATTTCATTTTAAACTTCTTACTTCAGTATACATCAGTTGCTCACTTAGCTAATGCATTCTGAGCATCAGAATTGTTCATCATAATGTATTTTAATGTTTTTTACAACTGTTAGCTGCAAGGTGAGTTGGTATGCTAACAACAGTTAGCCACAATACTAAAAACAACAACAGAAAAAGTTGGACACAAACAGAATTTTTTTGGACATAGATAGGACTTTGTTGCCTGGGATCCAGAACCCACACTTCAGCAAACTGCGAAGAGTGGGTCTGGTCACCACGCCCCCCGCCTAAGTTTCAGATCAAATCTAAATCGTACCGGACAATCAGATTAGCTTATCTGCGTGACGCAGATGAAACAAAGGAGCTGATTGTTCGTTTTTTGCTTCGCTCATTGATTCTGCAGAAATCCGCGATGTTTTTCAGTTCCACGTGACCAGACAATATATTTTTAACATATCGTCTGGATTTTCCAGGCAAAGGACTTTGCGGACTAATCTCCACCTGAATAAATACATTAACATTCAATCTCATATTTGCTGGACAAAACCCCTTCAAAATGGGTGAAAAAAAGGAAAAATGTTGATTGAAATCATGAATACGTATAGTTATGTTTACTATGACATTCTTTATGTGGGGTATTTCTGTTCAGATAATTTCCAAGCCCTGCTCATATATGACACTAAAGTACTATTCGCACAGCATAATATTTACCTAGTGTAAACTTCAAATTACCCCACAACGTCTGAGTTTTTTACAGGCATTCACACGAGGATATTCGATGTCTGTAATTTTCTTGTTTTTATAGACTTTTCGGAAACAGCAACAGATGATTTATGACAACAACCATTCATGAAATGCGCATTTTTTCGGTTTGATTTAACGTGAATGATCTTAATGCTACCTGAGCTGCGGCAGTGTAAATGTAGCTCCTCGTCACGTTGACAAGTTCGTCGTTCAAAATCACATCCACAACATCAGATTTGTTACGAAACAGCCGAAGACTCTCTCTTTTATTAATTTATGGTAATAAAATCCAAACATCGAAACATTGCAGCGTTCTGTTCACTGTTCTGTCCAAACTTCCATCTTTGCGACCTTCCGTTGCTACGACGAGGTTGTTGTACTTCCGGTTTACAGACTTTTAATCGTAGTTTGAACAATCTTTAGCATTTTAGTAGTAAAAAAACAACTTCAATTTCATTTGAAAATGATCCATAGAGACTAGTAATATTTAATTTGTTCAAATCTGAAGGTAAAATAAGCCGCAGAGTCATTATTAATTTATTTATAAAACGTTCACGGATTGAAAACACAGATATACTATAGCATTAGAATTAGCCTACATGAGGACGTCTGAGTTTGGCGAATTACAGGAGGGAAAATTTGGGGGAAACTTTACAGACATTTTTACAGACATGGATGATTCATACAGGAGTAGAAACTCAGACGACGTCCGTAATTATTACAATTTACATGAGGTCCCTAGGTAAAGATTAGTGTGGATAAGACTTAGTCAAATCTGTGCGTTTTTGGTTAATAGAGCTGAACACAAAGCCTCTGCCCTTGATGTCAGAAGCATATTGTCAACATGAACTCTGTATACATTACGCAGCATTTCTCATCGGGACAAAAAATGCCAACCCCTTTGCACACGGCCAATTAACCTATTGATGTAATTAAGCTAGTGAATTGATTAAGTCCGGAGAGCTTACACACCGCCTTCCAGGAAAAAACTGTCACCGCCGTGATGGAAAACTTTGAGTCACCAAAATGCCCGGCAATTTCAGAACTACTCAAGTTTGTCCATTAATTTTAGCGAGAGAAAACAGCGTTACACACACATTTTTAATTTGCCTAATTCGGATAAAGAGCGTTCATATTTTATCTCAAACCTTGGCTGGTTTAATTGAATGCATTTGAATGGGAAAAGATATGCCAGCAAAGCACTACAGAGAGAGTGGGACAGACAAGATGAAGATAGATTTGAGTACATTAGGTTTTTGGACAACATAAAAAAGAGAAGCAGCAGGAGTACATTATGTCAAAGTTATTCAGTGTACAATGTATCTGCATAAATCGAAGTTAAGCTAATTTATCTGAAGACCTTTTACAGATGTCAGACTAAACTGAGGTTTTCTGTGTTTTTGCAGGGATCACTGTGCTGCTGTCTCTCACCGTCTTCATGTTGCTGGTCGCAGAAATCATGCCGGCAACTTCAGATTCAGTTCCACTAATTGGTATGTATTGTTTCAAGATTTTGTTTATCTGTTCATAACTAGGATAATTTCTTTAATCTATACAAGAAACAGTTTCTCAGAGCACAATGACATGTGGCAAAATTTGAGAGAGTGTGCCAGTGTCTGCCAGAGCAGTTTCCTGTGCACTGAATGTTAATTTCTCCATCATAAGAGAACTGACCTGTTTAAAAATGGACAACCAATGTCTGCTCCGTCCAACTGAATCAAAATAGCCTTCACTTCTTCCCAAATAAAATCTGGTTGCAGCACCAAACTCTTTTGTGTGTCAAGTTCCCAGTTATGCACTGGGAAAGTACATATATACAGTCAGCTATGCGTCATATTTGTTAAAGTATGGGGAGCTAAACAGTTTACCTTTTTTGAGACATTTTCTGGCGAATTATGTGTATTTTTAGCATAACTAATTCAAGTCAAGTCACAGCCACGTTTAAATGGAGGTTGTTGATGTGACATTATGTCAGAAAAGAAAAACAGGAAGTTAAGATGCTAAAACAGCAGATTTTTGCAGTGTACATCATATGAAGGTCAGTACATTCTGCAGATGAGACATGACTCTGGGGCAGTGATGTGACCATGGATAAAAAAAAAAAATCTGATACAGCGTAACTGTGGAGACGCTAAACCGGAGTTTTGAAATCTTTTCACTCTGGGGCCTGGTTTCAGAAATATTTCTTTTCAGTGTCGATGGATGTGTGGACGATGTGTGGTTTAGGTCAAATATTTGTTCTGAAACGCCTGAGCTTGGCTTCGTGTGGACAAGGCATAGGATTCCTCTGTCGGGCCCTAGACCACGCCTATGCAAAATTGGCCCTCCAAAGATCTGATCTGACACTTTTCGGAGTTAAATCTGGGTGTACATTTTTTAGTTTTGGTGTGATTCTGCTTTAGACCTGACCTTGTTTTGTCCTAATGCTGGGGACTAGTGGTTCTCGTTTGTCTAGTCCTGGTCTAGTCCTGGATTAATTTTGGTTCTGTGCAGGTTTGGACATTTTGTAGAGCAATTAAAATCAAACAGAGGCTATAGCAACCCAAAATGTTGACAACATTGGTCACGTCCAGTGGCTCTCTGAAAAGTCTGGTCCTCGGGACAAATTGTTTATTAGCTTTGCCCTAGACCAATCGAAAGAGGCCAACATTAAGGATTGATTATAAGCCATAACTATAGGCATTTCTGTATAAGTGTTGATATTTTTGTTCTGTGTAATTAAATGCAAGTGCATTTACCTTGGCAGCAGGATGCAACACAGTATCACAAGAATAATATTCATAAATAATAACACATCCTTCACATCCACCATAGAAATGAACTGAGGCTGCAACATGTATCATAAATATTGTAAAATAAATATTGACCTGTTATGTCGTGGAACATGTAAGCTTTTTTGTGAGATCATGTTGGTATGTATGTTTTGGATTTAAAGAAAACCCAGAAGAAACCAAACAAGACACAAGGAAACAGTTAAAAAGTTTGTTGTGTTATCAGAGACTGTCGAAAAGAAGAAGGAGAGTCTGAGGAGGCTGATGGTTCTGTTGCTGCGGTGGAGATGTGGCAGGAAGTGTTACTTGTGGGTGAAATAGTTTCATGATGAAAAACATGTATTTCTCTGACAGTAGAGGCCATTGATTGGATAAGGTTGTGCGTAGAAAGAAGGATAACGAATGCTATTTCATGTTTGAATGAACAGTTCATCGAATACTATTTTAATCTAGAAGTTGCCGGCTCGCTTTTTGAAGAGAAAGTTCTTGTTGTGGTTTTATCCGGTTGCACCAGTTTAATTGAGCTCAAGGTTTTGTGGTGATTAGTAGATTTCTGAATTCACTCTGTCGCAGGATTTTTAAAAAGAGAAAGTTCATTAATGCCTCATTTTCACCGGTTCCATTCTGGTGCCAATTTGAGAATCAATTTTATGTTCCAAGTAAACAAAACAAAAAAAAAACACAACTGGCTCTGAGTCGGCACAACAGCTGGTTCACAAATGAGAGCTGGTTTCAGTGGAATAACAAACAAAAGCTCATAAATAAGTGATTAAATGTACTCAAATCAAATCTGTCCACAGGGGATTCAAAATTTCAAAAAATAAGCAGTGTTTTGCTCTTTCCCAATCTTTAAATCAAATAATCTTAGCATCGTGCAACTAAATTTTAAGTATAATTTCACCTTTTACTTGACTCAAGAAACACAAAGCTGTAAAACAAGCGTACAATTTATTTTCACCATCTGTTGTGCCTTAAAATTTAATTGGCCAAATTGACCGTATGCCTGCACTTGGAAATGATCTTTTAGTGAATTAAGAAAAATAGAGTCGGAGCCAGATTCAGTGACAATTTATTCTCAAAGACACAAATCCTGGTCGTTAAATTCTGCAGGAAAATGTTGGTTAGTCACCCCGAGAATCTGAACAGACTGTTTTCTGACAGATAAATGGTTTTGGAGGGTTTTTGGGGTAAGTTTAGATAGTGAGACGTATGTTGGTAAACATAAAGTGCATATGAATACTTGAGGCTTGAACATGTAGTATCTTTTTCTATCCATGTTCACAATAAATAAGTGATTACACTATATTACCAAAAGTATTTGCTCACCCATTCAAATGATCAGAATCAGGTGTCCTAATCACTTGGCCTGGCCACAGGTGTATAAAGTCAAGCACTCAGGCATGCAGACGTGAAACAAAGAGTGAAAGAATGAACCGCTCTCAGGAGCTCAGTGAATTCCAGTGTGGAACTGTCATCGGATGCACCTGTGCAACAAATCCAGTCATGAAATTTCCTCGCTCCTAAATATTCCACAGTCAACTGTCAGCTCTATTATAACAAAATGCAAAAGGTGGACCAACATCATATTGAACTTTATGGGTTAGGAATGGGATGGCACTTCAGTTCATAGTATAAGTAACGGCAGGTGAGCGAATACATTTTGGTAATATAGTGTATTTGTGTTTTCAACAAACCATGCCCGGCTAAATACTGTTTTCCTGTATGCATAGTTTTTGGTTTTCCATGGCTCTGATTCGTTGGTTTTGTAGTAGTCACGGGCCAATCAAACAGCTGCATATGGACGCCCCTCGGCCTAGTGTGTCTCATACTTCGAGTACCTCCTAACTTAAACTTTAGTGGGTGTCCATGGGGAACATTGGGCCTCATTCATGACACTTTCTTGCGAAAAAATTTATTCTTAAGGTCATTCACATTTTTTTTTCCCTATCGAAAAATGTCCGTCTGTAAGAACACTCAGGACACTTTTAAGATAAAAAAAAAAATCAGCTGTTTCTGATTTTTATTTCTGATATAAATCAGGTAGCAATTGTATTTTATGCTTGTAGGTTATGTTTGTTTGTTTTTTCGTTTACAAATTATTGTATATTCAATTATTGTAGAAAAAAAAGTCATCAGTTATTAGAGCTGTGCGATATTGACAAAAATGCATATCTCGATAATTGTTTGTCATATTTCGATTACGATATTCGGGCGATAATATGTTAATCCAACAAATAAATCCTAAACAAGTTAAAGTTTAATAATCAAATATGAATGTATTGAACTTGGATTGATCAAGTAAAAACACACGCCCCTTTTTCTCAATGTTTTGACCCAATATTCAGGCTAAATAATCATTAAAAAATGCAGGTAAACAAGATTTTTAAATGTTAAACCAATTTGAAATAATTGTATAAAGTGTTTTCAAATACTTCTTATACACCACAGAGTTTTTTATTGACTAAACGATTTTGAAGCAAAATGTGAAAAGAAAAATGAAAGGAAATCTTGGCTTTACAATGCTTTTCAAACTGCTCTTTTTGAAGACTTTTTATTTTATTTAATGCACGATATACTCAATATTCAATTTTACATATCTTCAAAACAACATTCACAATGTTATCTAAAATTCGATATATCGCCCAGCTCTGTCAGTTATGTTAAAAAGATTATTTTAATAAACCTGCAGCAGCCTGTCCCAGCCTCAGAGCCTCTGTGTTTTAACCCCCACAGGATTCAGGGCCCCTACCTAACCTAAAATCATTCAAAAGTGACCACAAATGAAGTTTTTTAAATAACATTAACATTGCATTTCAGTAGCCTCTGGTACGAGCTTGAATACCCTCAGCGGTACAAGAGTATTTAACTATCTCACATTCAAACATTTTCAGGAAAATTTAATTGCTTAAACATGAAGCATACATTTCAAATGTTTTTTTTTCCTGTTTATTAACGTCTCTAACCTAAATGCCAAATTCATAATTTTGCAGTCACAGGTCAGGACTTTTAAATCTATTTGTTAAACTTACAAATACATCTTATTTCTAAAACAGTGTGTCTATTTATTAGGGATGGGACGATATACGATATTATCGCTAATCGCGATAATCAAGGGCTGCAATTTAAAAAAAAAAAAAATTTTAGCGAACGTGACGATAATCGCAACTATAGCATATAAAATCGGATGCTGTGAACTTAGTAAAAGCTGTATTATGGTTAAACAAAGAAAAGGTTCATAGATTTTTGCTCAACTATGTAAACATTTGTTCACTTTGAATCATTATTAATTGTACTTGGACCAAAATACAATAAGTGGTGTTCAAACACATACATATTGTGCACTAATAAATATTTCAGTGATTTTAAATCTGTGCACTTTTACGTTTAGTAAATTATCGTGATAATATCGTTGATCGTGATTATTTTGGTCACAATAATCGTGAGTGTAAATCGTATCGTCACATGCCTACTATTTATCAGACATTTTTGTGCTTTGAAAAGTTGAGTTTTAGCAGTATTTTGAACAAGAAGTGTTGCTTGTATAAACTGTTAAATATAATTGTTTCTTTTAAGGATGTCAAAAAATATCGATTTGGCGATATATCGCGATACTCGATCCCGCGATACTCGAATCGATACTAAAATTCCGATATCGATTCTTTTGATGACGTCATGCATATTAATGAGGATGCTTTTATATCATTGATTTCAACTGAATTCAATGTCAATAGTGGTTTAAAATGTGCATATTCAGCCAGGACAGTAGAGGGCAGCACTGTCTTTAAGAAGACAATCTAATGTTAACCCTTGGCACACGAATAATTTTGTTTTTTAAGTGTACTTTAATAGTATAGATCTATAAAAACAGAAATAATTATCAATTAATTGCAATTTATAATCGTTTGTGTCAGTATCGGGATTAATCGGGATTAATCGAATCGTGACGTGTGTATCGTGATACGAATCGAATCGCCAGATTCATGGCAATTCACACCCCTAGTTTCTTTTGTCCTGTACAACTTCACTTCACTCTGCTCAAAGGAAATATTAAAATATGAAAAACTGATTAGTTTCAGTTGCAGTTGTTGATTTGTTAAGTGCCTGAAATGTGATTAAACGTTATTGGCAAAGCGGCCTGTGTAGATTTATACTAATTAGTTTGTCACCGCTGCTCCAACCATAATTAATGAACAAGTTTGCACTAAATTATATTCTTCTAATGATGTCTTATTGAATAGACATTTCTCTGGGGAAAAGCAGCACTGTGAAGCTTCCTCTAACACCTGCTGTGAGAGGATTATAGCTCCCAAAATACTGTCTTCTCTCATAATATAATCTCACTCAGTCGGGCTATTCGAGCTGGTGCTACAGGAGGAGGTGTCAGGTGTTTTTGGTGGAGGGTCCTGCTGGTCCCATGAAGAAGTGGATTAGATACTGCACTTTCAATCTCAGAGGAAATGCGTTTTATTTAGCCGCGATGTGAGATTTATCCCGTCAGTGTGAGAGACAGATGCAGACAGAGCGTTATAGGATTTTACCGCCCAAATACCTTTACCTCACATGAAGTTGTCATTTATTTATATAACCTTTAGATTTTGTGTTAAAATATTGTAGTTCCATGTTAGCCAAAGTGTGCACCACCAAAACAGATTGAGAATTCAGGTTCTAGGCCCAACATGTAACTTATTAGCCAAAAAATAAACATATATACATAATTTTTTGTCTTACTGGTAAATCGCAAATGCTCTCTATTTACTGTATTTTGTTTCTCCACCTTTAAAAACACATTTATATCAAAGAACCACTCACACTAAAGCCAAAACACACATTTTTATTCAACAAGTTGTGCCTTAAAAGGAGGATTTACACTTCCAAAAGCCAGAACAAACATGAAGAAAAGAACAGCTTTGTTTCAAGACCTCCAACTGTTTAATTATTTGCCAAGGAATAATATCATTTTTAAAAGATAATTGAAAAAGTATCAAAAGTATCTAGTGTTTCTGATTTAAGCTACATGTTTTTTAGACTTCTCTTTTTGTTGCTGATGTGATTGGTGTCTGGTGTTGACCAATGTGAGAACAAAGATTAGCTTTACAATGAATTAAAAACTGTAGCAGCTGGTGTTCAGGTCTCCCATCCAAATATTAACCAGGCTCAAGTCCTGCTTCTGAGATTTGTCTTGATCAGTAAATGACAAGATGGAATGGCCCCATTGGATGTTTTGTTAAACTGAAGAACATTATAACAATATTTATCCAAGCAGTTTACCATCTCTCCATATAGACATTTAGTGGAGGGATTATTTGTTTATCAACATGGGAGATGTGCGTGCAGTCGGAATGGAGAAAGAGCGTATGTGGTGCCCAAAGTGGGGCTCGGGGGCTAATTTCAACCCTCCAGGGGGTTTATTTTGGCCAGCAAAGAGATGCTGTGATTTGTTAAGAATGTCTGTCTGATTACATTTTAAGATTTAGATTGTCAACATACATCATTTTGCTAAAACATGTTAATAAAAAAACATGTAACCACTCTCTTACTGCATCACTGTAGCATAACACTTTTTAGATGGAACATAAAATTAGGTTTGGCCCTCGAAACGCTGCAGAATCATTCATATTGGATCTAGGAAAAATAATGTTATTGTAATTCGTCTTTATAACTCACACGTTACAACGCAGAAAAAAACACTCGAGCTTCAGGAGCCAGACGTTTGTCATACTGGTTCAGATCTGATTGAAACAGCTAACTCTCGTCCTGTTTTGTTGTTTCCCCAGGCAGCTAGATGGACAGTGTTTCTTTCTGCCGGAGCAGTAGAGCGCAAAGTGACGTTGACCAATAATCCCTCTATATCTGGAGGAGCCTCTATACAAATGTTCTTTCTGGTTTTACATGTCACTTTAAAAGGGAATAATTTAAGAGGTTTTGTTGGCAGTTGTTCATATCTGAATATAACTTGGAGCCACTCATTTCATTGCTCTAGGATCAGCTTTTCAGAAGTTTGCAGCCAATCTGCCATCTGAAAGTTTTGCCTGGAGCAGACTTTACAAGCTCACCTTGTAACGTTTTAGCCAAAAAACAAACACTTAGAAGGTTTTATGGCACAAAATAAATGATACAAACTTGTGTCTTTAATGCTCAAAGTAAGGACACACTTCCGCTGCCACTTGAAGAGCCTTTTCCTGTTTACTTTGAAGTTGTTGTAGCCATGTTTATTCATATTTTGGTATAAAATCTATCCTCATGAATATCAACTTGATATTTTCATGTAATTGTGTAGTTGAATTTCTACCTGCAGAAAGTTACAGATAGTTTCACTCTAAGACATTTCATTAAAGGTAAACAAGTCTAGTATATCTAGTATATGAATATTCCTGATTGATCAATGTAATGGAAAAAGGATGCAGCATTTTCATTTTTTATTCATCAAAATCTCCTTTTCTCACGTGTAACCTGGGCTGTTTTTCCATAGCTTCTTGTCTGAAGATGTTTATTTCCCGTATCAGAGGCGATTCCTTTTATTCTATACATAGAAAAGGAGGGCTCACTCTGGATAATGACCGCTGCCTGTAGCACGCAAGTGTCGGAAAACATTAGTGAATTGAAGTTTTACATTCGCTCAATAAATGCATAAAGTTTGTCATTTATTGAAAACAGCTAACCCAGCCGACCTAAATGTTCATGTAGATAAACTGCAGCCACTGTAAACACATTCTTTCACTTTTCCATTGATGTGTTTCTCATATTTATCACTAATGGCTGTTTTTAGAGATCTCATATTACACAAAACTGACCCAACTAAGCTCCTAGCCTTGTTGTAATGTGGTTTACTTAGAATAGAAATTATGCAGATGACAACACACTATTCTAAATGCCAGCAGTGAGTTCAAAATGAATGAGAGTCAATGGAGACCTAATGGAGCATTACAGTTTCTCTAATAAGGGCCCAAACACAGCTAAAATGACAAAAGCAGCGACTAGGGATGTCAAGATGATTAGGTTAATCAATAATCATGATTATTCAAGTCCCCTTGTAATCGCAAGAACAAAAGAATAACAATCGTGACAAGTTCAGAAGTTTATTCTAAAGAAACATAAGCAATTATACAAGTTCCAGTTTAAGGCGATGTAGTACTGTAGTCAAAATATTAGTTCATTTTTTGTAGTAAATTTGTAATTTTGTCTTGTTATGGCTATTATCAGATGGTTCATCCTTAGTAAATGTTTCCATTTCAGGAACAAAATTATTATTTTTAGCTTAGAGAAGTGTTATATTTTTAAAAGCAAAATCAAGTGATTGATTAGGTAAGGTAAGGTATACTTTATTGTCCCCGTAGGGAAATTTGTCCTCTGCATTTGACCCATCCTTCAATGCCTCTGGGGCATCTCCATTAAAGCAAAGGCATCTAAATGTTTCACATTCACACTTTACATTTTGCAAATACTGGTCTAAATTGGTTCCATCTTGCCTGTCTTGAAACAAGTTCTGGTTGTATTTTGCTGCTGTCGTCGGATATGAAAAGAACCAGTGTTTGTCATGAAAACACTGATCAATTGTTTATGTTCTCTTGTGAATACTTATATTTGACGCTGCAGTTTTCAGTTCATTGACATTCTTTGCATTTAGAAGTTTAACTTTACAAAACTGATCAAAATCTTGGCAAAAAATAATGTGTTACACAATGAGAATGCACAAACATTTTAAGATAAGATAAGATAAGACTTTATTGATCCCTCGAGAGGGAAATTCATTCTCTGCATTTGACCCATCCTGCAGAGCCGCTGGAGGTCTGTCAGGAGCAGTGTGCTGCCGCTGAACGGCGCTCGGGGACAATCTCCATGATGCTGTGCTTGGCTTCGTCAGGGCCTTAGCTGGAGGAGCAGGTGCAGTTGGAGGTGGAAACCGGAGTGAGAGACAGATGACAGTCAGGTGCAGCAGGTGGAGCAAGTAGATTCTGTAGACACATCACAGTCAGGTCCATGAGGAGCAGGTGAACTTCTGTTGTTTCAGTCGGTGATAAGACCATCCCCTCAAAATCTTCCTCTGCAAAAGCTTCGGCTGCAGCAGATGTAAAAGTTCTGTAGCATTTCAGAAGTCCAAAGCTAGCAAAGTTAGCTTTCATAGCTTCATGTACCATCTCCATGGTTACAAGACAAACAAACAACTCCATTCACTAAATCCTAACTTGTGTCTGTTGAACATCACAGGGTGGATGAAATCCCAAGAATCAAACTATTTTCACTGCAACGTCCTCTGCTGCTTCAGGTGTGAAAGTCTGCCATTTCAGAAGTCCAAAGCTAGCGTAGGTAGCATTAGCTTTTGCATGGTATCCATGGTAACGAGAAAAACAGATGTCTCCCTTTCACAAAACTGACAGTACTTAACTCCTGTTTGTTGAACATCAGAGGCCACACGTCTTAGTTGGTTGAAGTCCACAGTTGTCTTGCCAAAAACTGAGCTAAAAACCAAAACAGTTTCAAAAAGAGCTCAGTGCCTCCAGAAGGACAGCAAGAGAGCAGCCAACCACTCCAATTCAAAAGATGCAACCACATTGTGACAACCACAACTACTGCTAAATATGAAGTTTTGATGTGACTTGTAAAAAGACAAAATCAGGTAGACTGTAGCAGAAAAGCAGAAAAACAACAACACATCTGTCTCTCTGGTGCACAGTTTAACTTTGTGGCCATATTTATATTTGACTAAATAGACGTTTTGTCATTTAGATTTCTTTGCTGCACAAAATATTCTTCTTTACTTTAGACAAGTAATTTGGCCTTTGCTGTGACCGAACAGTGTCGGAGCGTTCAGTGTGTCCAGTTTACACGTCAATGCAAACCTGCGACTTGAGACGTCCAGCAAATGTGCTTCAGCGCGTCGAAATTAGCTTGTTCGAACCTATGTCGGACACTTTTACCACTGCTGAACTTTCATTGTCTGAACATAATGTCCTTCAATCAGGCACTGCTCACCTGTGACGTAGTAACATGCTGTTCTACTCTCACATCAAGAAGATGTTTAATACATTTTTTTAATCACTTTTTTATCAAAAGGTTGCTTGTTTGGGAATTTTTTTTTTCAAAGGCTTGGTCACTTGTTGCTCTCTGAAAATCTGGAAACCCTGACACGGCAAAACAAACATTACGAGACATGATATGGACCAACTTTGAATATATTCTGCATCAAAATTCGCTTTAGCTTGTGAAATTGGACACTTCAACTTTGTCTGGTCTGAATGGAGCACTAGAGCAGGGCCTCCTCTTCCATATTTTCACGGAAAACTGGTTCTTCGGGTGTATTTTTTTACACTATGGCAATAAACATAGTTTTTTCCACTTGTATAGTTGACGTTTCACCTCCAGAAAGTTAGTGCACCTTTAACTGACTTAAGGATCACACACTATTCAACTCATTAACTTTCTGTAGTTAAATAAGATGTTTTTTAGTCTGTTTGATGAGTGAACGATGACGTGACGACAGAAAAGCTATACAGTATATTAAATTCAAGCCAAATAAACGCTCCACGAAGAAAAAATTTGGCCAAAGAAGAAAGAAACACATTTTATTAAGCGTTCTTCTCATACTTTTGCCCCTCAATCACAATGTTGAGGAGCATTCTAGCATTAAAAACTTCCTGTATTACCACTTAATTACATCACAAGGTGGAACTTAGTGTTTTCAGGCTGAGAGAAAAACTCAAGCTGAATAAAACCAAGCCAACTTCGGGAGGGTTTTTGATAAAAGAAGCATAAAAATTTGTTATATGAGATGAAACGTCCGGTGCTACATGTGGCTAACTCTTTCTCTCCACCCAGGCGTGTTTTTCGTTTTTAAAAAGCGTCCCTGTCTGTGTGTCTAATCCCTCTGTCTCTGTCTCTGCTGTTTCAGGCCAGTACTTTGCCAGTATAATGATCATCGTGGGCATGTCCGTCATCGCTACGGTGGTGGTGCTGCAGTATCACCATCACGACCCCAACGGGGGGAACATGCCCAAATGGGTGAGTCTGCTCTGCTTATTTCATCCTATTTCAGCTCAAGAGAAAATCACAGCTGGGCGCTCTGATGCCCAAACCGGGGATGCTAATGGAGAAAGCTTTTGGAAACAGTGTTGGGACAGAAAGGAGGCATCAGGAAAATGTACTAAAGGTCTTTTTAAATGGCCAATCCAACATGTTTTAGTCACAATTATTATAAAATGATCATTGAATAGCAAACAAACATGTTATTACGTGGTCTTATATTGATTTGGTGATATATTGCAATATCGAGATTTTTTATGACGTCAAACATTTTAATGAGGATGTTTTGTTTCCTGGATTTCAAGTGAGTTTATTGTCAATAGGTGTTCAAAATTTGCCTATTCAGCTAGGACAGTAGAAGGCAGCACTGTGTCTTTAAGAAGAACCAAACAACAATATCGCTTTATATGGTAAGATAAAGAGACAAGTGGTTTATATTTTTAGAAACTTGATTAGCTTTGTGTTGCCATTATCAATACTGTCAGAAAGAATCACTGATCAATACTGTGCTTCAACATCAACAGAAAATATACATCATAACTTATGTGTCTAATTTTTATGTTTTAACTCATATAAAAAAAATAACAATAATATTCACTTTGTAAAAGACCAAAGTTAAAGAAAAATTCAATATATTGTGGGACTTTGTATCCGAATATATCGTGATATATTGTATCGTGACAAGTGAATCGTGATACTTATTACTACTTCGCTAGATTAGAGGCAATGCACATCCCTACATTTATGTACTGATTATTCTCTGGGCATTGATTATAAATCCTAAATTAAAATACAGTATGATTCTATTTTTTTGAATAATTTGAACAGGGTTTTCCATACAGAGGTTAAGTCATATTTCTTCATTTTGTTGATAAATGATATGATCAGGTACAATATTGTGGACATTTCAGCGCATTTCTAGCCAGACAGTCGCCACCTAGTGCCTCCACTCAAATTAATTTCACTCCAGCTACTAAGTTAGGTATTACACGACTGCAGTTACCAGGAAGTGCACCTGGCCCATCAGTGAATAGAGATTAGAGTTTAGATCGGGCCCAAAAAATGCAGCCCGACCCAGCCCGAGCCCGCGCACGTCGTGTCCGAACCCGACCGGGACCCGAGTCAGTCTCTGTGTGTCTGAGCCCGAGCCCGAAGTGAGCCCGCCCCGCCCACTCACTGAACTGTGCATTTTAGTGACAGAAAAAGTTCCTTGGTGTCCCATACGTTACAAAAGCGCTTCCTCCACCGCACATTTCTCCCTCTCTCTCTCTCTCACTCTCTCCCTTATCCTTCTTTTCTCACCGCGTACATATGCGTGCTTTCTCTCTTCCTCCTCACCTTTTCCTGGGTCCGCGTGAATGAAAGTGCCTTCCCTGTGTCTCTTCCTCTTTTACCTGCTCCGCGCTTACACAAGCCTTCTGTCTCTCTCACTCGCTTTATGTCCCCGCGGTGGTTTGCGCTGTGTTCTGACGAGGCTGTCAATCATCCCGCGGAGCGCACGTGTTCAGTGCGGCTCTGCGTCTTGGCCGAACCCGACCAGGCCCGACAACTATGTGAGAAATGTGGGCCCGGGCCCAGAATCTAAACTCTAATAGAGATAAACCAGAGTTGAGATGGCAGACTTTATGCATTTTCCCTTTTTGACCTTGTTTCAAATATTAACTTAGAATATAATTTTGTACGTTTTGATTAGTTTACCACAGAGAAACAGCAACAATCACCGACACACATGTTTACGCTCTATTTTCTGGTCGACAAAATGGACAAAATGCAGTGGAGCAGTTTTCATAATATTGACTGTGGTTATCAAGAATCAAGATATAGCAAAACATGTTGAGATATACTGTTTTTATTTGTTTTTGTAACTTTTATTTCATTTTTTTCCGTGCAAGAGCTCTTACCTTGATATGTTTGTAATGCCGTCTGTTTGGACACTTCAGATTATGTCTTGCAGAAAAGCTGCCAAAACATGTCAAGGTAAATACACCTGTCTAACTGACTAAAAGAAATAAGATACTGTTTATATAATGATTAGCTATCAACATAAAACTTGAGCTGTAGTTTGCTCACATTCATGTTAGAAAAAAGTATTACACACCATGTCATGTTTTACATAGAAATAATGTGTCAACACGGCCATAATTTTATATTACTGGGTCAGCAAAATCACAGAGCCATATTGACGACATATTAGATATAACCTTTTTACACAGCGGGTTTGAGTATTTTACTTAGTTTTTGTGTCAATTTAATTTCACAGAAAATTTGCTAAAGATTTAAAATTTTGACGCAATTTTAAAAAATGCAGTAAGTCATGCATAGAAAGAGATATTAACTAATCTTTCTGTAAAAACTTCACAATCTTCAGCCTAAGAGCAGTTAGAGACTTACTCTGCCCACAACTGCACCTCAAACTTTTAATGGGCGTGAACAGAAATTGATTGACAGCACGAAATATGGACAGCAATCGTTTACAGTTGCTGAGGCTGTGCAGCATAGATCTAATTGCGGACTTGCACTTCAAGATTCTTTTTTAGCAACTTTGCAGTCCAATGTATGAAACCTTTTCTTTACATAAGCACATGAGCTCATGTGAGTATTTTCTAAAATTGAAAATGAGAGAAAAAAAAACATCGGTGCAAGAGTCGATCATGTGACCTCTTACACCTTATATCACCCGATTGTTTACCTGAGCCAAATAACTAATGATGACATTACACACCAGATGACCACTTTACAGCGTGCTATTGACCCTATTTTGTCCCGCCCATTTGGCTTGGAAGTGCACTTCCTGTTTAGCTCTGTTAAGGTAGCTAACGTGTTTGTTTGTCTGTCTTGTGGGGCAATTTTAATTAAATATAATGACAGTTAAAATAAACCCATCGACTGAAAGCTACAGGCTAAATGCAGCTAAACAGGAAGTGCATGTCGTAGGCGGGACAAAATAGGGTCAATAGCAGTAGGAGTTTCACGCGCTGATCCCACTACATGCCGCTCCGCTCCGTTCCGCCCAGTTCCGACCGTCGGAGTGGCTGCACAGAACTGTTGTCAATGAGGACCGTTCCACATCCTGTACAACCAAAATACGGATCAAGGCTATTTTCTTCTCAGCCCGAGTCCGGCCAGGTCCAGCCAAGTCAATCTCCGCCAATCAAAATGCACCAAACAGGATAAAAGAAAGTGAACTGTGTCCGGAATTACAAAGTAAAATCACTCCGCACGTACTTTGATTTGATCATATAACGAATAGTTTGTAGTTTCACATAAAGTTTCTTTGATATTTGGACACAGCAGACTGTTCACTACATATAATGTCACAGCCTTTGAAGTTACAGTCATCCATACACTTCTATGGATGAAGTTGACTAAATTAAATAATAAGACTTTTGTAGAAGCAGATTGGACAATTTTGATGTTTCCAAATGACAGCCTTTATACTGTGTTTTGCCTGTAGTGCCTCGCGTTAAATCAAAATCATATGTCCATAGAAAAGAAAAAGCAATCATGGCACCTATACTTTCTGTCTGAATGAAGCTCTTTGTGTAATGGCTTCAAATGCATCATCTCTTAGTGGTTTTACACCTCTCTCTTAATCTTACAAATGACTGTTAGTGCCTCGTTCATCTCCATTTCTAACTGTCTCACTGCCACGCTCACAGTTCCATCTGAGCTACATTTTTCATGGGAAACCGTCAGCGTCTCTCCTCCCCGTTCCTTTGGCTCTGACTCAGACGCCGCTGTCAGTCGGCTGCAGCTCGCGCATCAAAGTCCTCCTGCGTTTTAAAAAAGGAGACAGTGGTTTCAAAGCACTCACAATCTGGAGGCGACATGTATTTCTTCCTGCTGACTGCCTCGCTGAAATGTGCCTCCAAATCTTTTTAACTAAAGTTTCAGGCTGGAGCTAAGAAATCTATCTGTGGAAGTAAACACGCGTGCAAAATGTCTCAGTTCTGGGGTCAAATGTGAAGTGATTGGGACACTGTTGCTCATGATGTAATGTTTGTTTTGGGGCTAATTTGTTACTATAATTGACCTTGGCCTGGGCATGGATTCTCCTCTCCGAACTATTTTGCTAAGCCTTGCAAGAGAAAACTATATCTGTAGTTTATAGTGAATTACTGAAGTTTATAAAGATAATGTCTAAAAAAGCTGATGTTTCTGTCATCCCCGGGTCAATTTCCGTAAAACAAAAAGTGACAGAATGACAAAACTCACCTCATTAAGAATACAGTGGTCCCTCGCTCTATCGCGGTTCACTTTCCGCGGCTTCCCTGTTTCGCAGATTTTTAGTTGGGACCGTATCACATCGCAGCATTCACAGCCAACAGCACAGAAGCTCTTTCAGAAAACTTTAGACAGTTTGGATCATGCAGGGGAAGCTGACCTGACGCTCGGACGTTTCTCCAGGTGAGGATTTGACTCTTTGAACTCGTAGTTACGATGATAAGTTTGTTCACGCTGGAACGTCATTTGTGTAGTTCAGAGATGTGTTTGCGGAGCGTGTTGTGACTTTGCCAGTGTGTTTCGAGGTCGACTCTGGAGTCCGTGTGATCCGAGGCTCTGCGGTCGGCTGTGGAGCGCAGCGGGCAACGTGCCAAAAGCAGAGCAGGCGAGTTCACGAGCACCGTCCCTCTTTAATGACTCACGCTGTTAAATCTTGCGGTGAATCATGTGTTCAGCGCATTATTACCTGTACAAAAGACACTAAACATCATAATCAGGCAGGTTATCAACTGAAATTACTGGTAAAAAATGAAAATCACTACTTCGCGGGTTTCACCTTTCACGGATTATTTTTGGAACCTAACCCCCGTGTTAAACGAGGGACCACTGTATAACCTTTGTGAAGTTGGCCCCCCATTAAACGCACATGTACACAAAAACTATGTCAATCGTTTGTGCTTTTTTTTGTGCTGTTTTAGCTTTTGAGATCTTAAAGTTGGGGTAGCTAACTTTTTCTAGTTGTAAATAAGTAAACTTTGTGTATATAAATAAAGGATTTTAGTTCTAATCAGGAGCAGAATGCAGTGTTCTGATTGGCTAAGCTTGGGTGGTTCACTTAAGAAGAGGAAAAAAATAGGGTTTTAAGCCAAAATTGCAACCAAAACTTACAATACATATTGATATTAACAATGTGTTGAAGGATTTATGAAAGAAAGTTGTCACATTTAAAACCGAAATTGTGTTGAAAATCACCTACCCCACCTTTAAAGATTCTTTTATAGCCCCTCATTAAGCTTTAAAAAAGCACCAAAACAGCTCAAAATGGTGTCAATCATTTGTGCTATAAAAAGTTTTGTTTGTGCTGTTATAGTTTTGTAAATATGAGCAATTTCATTTTTGGCTGATGACGTCACTGAGTCCCCAAAATGGTAAATGTAGTTGGTGAAATTAATGTGTCTGTTTATTTTTTAATGACAAAATGGGAACAAAAGAGGAAGAACAATGTGTAGAAGAGTAACTTCCATGTCATGATAAAAACAATGAAACATTTTGGCAAAACATTGTATTTTTTTTTGGTAATTTTTATTGAATTTGTTTTGTTAACCTCCCATCTCACGACATCAGTGAGACACAAGATTATTTTTGTTGTTTTTGTCTAATCTAACCTAATCTAACCCCACTTTAATCCAAATTTAACCCCAATTTAGACCCACTTTAGCCCAAATTTCTTTCTGTATAGAAATTTGGGTTAAAGTCGAGTTTAACCCCAATTTAACTAAATTTTTTAACCCAAATTTAACCCCATTTTAACTCTAATTTAACCCCACTTTGACCCCAATTTAACTCTACTTTTTAACCCAAATTTAAGCCCAATTTATCCCCACTGTAACCCCACTTTAACCCCGACCCTAGAACTATCCCCTGATGTTCGGGATAGTGGTGTTTTGGCTGAATTTAGCTGCAGTTTGCTGCGGCCGCCTGGTACGCAGCAAAGCATCTCTTGATGGTCTCTGTGAAGGCGTGTCTCTCTTTCTCCAGCGTCTGCTCTAGTTGTCTCACTTGCTCTTGTCCCGTCTCCTTGTCGTTTTTCTCCTGATTGAGTAGGAGCTTTAAACTGTCCACTAAACTCTTCAAAGCCTCCTTCTCCTGTTGGGTCTTAGTTAGTTGGACCTGGAGTTGTTCGGACTTCTGATGGGCCTTTCTCAGCTCGTCACGAAGCAGGTCTGTGTCTCGCTGAGCCTTCTTGTTGTCGGCTTTGTCTTTGGGATGTTTGAGGACGTTCAGCTCAGCTCGCAGCTTCTTGTTTTCTGCACACATTTGATTATATGCATGGTTACATGCATCTAACTGGTTTTTAAAGTAGATTCTTCCCTGTTCCTCTGCTCTCAGCTGTTCATTGAGCAGTACGTTTGCGATTTTGAACTTCTCCAGAACCTCAAACGTAGAGGCCTTCAGTTCAGCTTGGAGTTTGACATTTTCTACACAAGTATAATAATGTGTGAACTTAAGAGCATCGACCTGGTCCATCAAAACCATTTTTGCCCTTTGTTCTTTTCTAAGCAGCTGTAGGAGCTGATTTTGGGTGTTTTGATCTTCAGAGGTACATGTCTGGTTGTCTGCCTCTTCCTCACTGTTTCTGGCATGTTGATCCAGCTCAGATCGAAGTCGCACATTTTCTGCACACATGAAGTTATGTGCATAGATAAGAATGCTGAGCTGGTCTACACAAACCACTTTGCCCATTTGTTTGGCCCTCAGCAGTTCCTGGATTTGCTGGTGAGACATGTCAAACTCCTCTAAACCCTCACACTGACAAGCCTGGTCGACTGTCCTGTTGACGACCTCTTCTTCAGTGTTTTCAGTCTGACCACGTTCTTTTCTGAGGTCTTGGTTCTTCATTTTGAGGATGTTGTTTTCCCTCTTCAGATCCTTGGTTTCCTCCTCTTTCTTATTCAACTCTTCCAGGAGATTATTGTATTTCTGCTGGTCTTTTTTAAACTGTCCCTGTCGAGAAGCGTTTGTTGTTGATGGCTCCTCCTGAATCAGCTGTGACTCCTTCAGTTTTTTGTTTTCCTCCTGTAGTCTTTTCGTCAGCGCTTTCAGAGTCTGGACTTCCTCAGCAAGCTTTTGTTTTTCCGCCTGATCTTGCTGAGGACAAGAAGCTGCATTGGTCTGTTGATACCTACCTGCATTTCTTTGAGCTTCTTCCAGTTCTGTTTTCGCTGAGTTGAGCTGTTTTAGGTTCTCCTGGTTTTCATCCATGAGCTCTTGGTTTTTCTGGATAATAGCAGCCATCTTTTGTTCGTGGAGATGGCTTCTGGTTCGCCTTACCTGCTCAGAGTGGGCCTTTTCAGCCTGCAGCTCTGCCTCCAGCTCCTTAATCCTTGCGTTGAGCTGCTTCTCGTTTGTCTCTTTCTCTGTGAGGTGGACCCGCAGTTTGTCGTTCTCAGATTCGAGATCAGACATTCTGCTTTTGGTCCTGGCCTCACTTTGCAAAGCCACTTCCAGTTGTGCGTCGGCCTGTGCGAGAGGGGACGGCACAAACGCACAACTTTCTTCAACAAAGTTGTTTTGGAAGTTGGCGATTTTGTTGTGGAGTTGTAAAATGTTCTCCTCTAGTGTCTGTTTCTCCATTTTAACTTGTGTAGAAACAGTTAAATGTGTATTTGTGAAGTTACGTTAGCTAAACTCTGTGTGTGTCTTCTGCTCTGTGGCTCTGTGGCTTCTCTCCTGAAGTCAGATACAAGACTGAGGAAAGCGCCGGCTCGTGTCCGTCAGATAAGCTTTGTGACATCACTAGTCGCCGTGGTAACCTCTGGCCTCTAAAGCAGTGATGTCATTCTCTCTTCAGCGGAATCCCAGCTTCAAAAGGATGACATGTTGCTATAGCAACAAGCCATATATAAAATATGCACTAAATGAAATATTATATCACTTGACTGGGAAAAAGTACTGAGTTGTATTCATACAGATTTACATAAAGTATATGTATTTTTTAATCAAAAACTATTAGATTTTGCTTTTTAGTTTAATGTTTTTTTGTGAATGATCATGAGACCGACTTAAGACCCTCTCAGTAAAATAGTTTGTTATTATTTCAATATAAATTGAATATAACTGTATTGTAGAGGTTTATTGTGCATTGTGATCAAAATTCACTCAGACATACAGTTCCTAAAATGCAATATAGAGTCACATTTACAAAATTATCCTGAAATATTTTCGAGTTGCAGGTCTCCCTGGAATGTTCCAACCACCTCTTTAAAACCACTGGTCACTGGATTGATTTTACTAAAGAAATCTTGTTCTTTGACTATAAAGCTCATTAAGCAACGTCAAAAACAAAGGTTACCATTACAAATCTGCCATGTTTGTCAGAAGGTTTGCTGAACTTTCATAGAAATACATTAGTCTAAACAATATTAAAAAGGAACCGTTTGAGATTGGATCGTCCTATATTTGGACGACAAAGTGAGTGGCTCTGTCTTTGGTTCTGACTGTGCTCCATCTTCATTTCAGCTTTGGGAGCTCTTTTTAAACATTTTATTTCTGAACAGCCTTTTTCTATAAAGTCTGAATCTGTGACATCTTATTAAAGCTCCTGTTGAACTGTTAACCTATCGCTGTCACGGTCACAATGTGCTGCCCCTTTATGGAAAGAGAAAAGAAGGCTACTGATGGAAATCGTCTGATGGTGAAAAATATAAAACTGTATGAATTTTAAATCTTAAAGGTTATAGTGTTTTTAACAATATAGAAAAATGTGACATTTTGGGAGGTTTTTACTACGAAGGACATCAGCTGATATACAATGATATTGCAACAAGTTGTATTTGTGACATGAGGCTGAAAATGCTGGAAGGCTATTTGTATTATTATGTCTTTTGAGACAAGCAACTGTTTTTGCAACTACAGTACTGACATTTTTCCCTCTTTAACATGTTACTTGTTAAAGGGGATTATATTTTTAATGAAATAAAATGAAATGATTTAAATCATTTTATTTAATAAAGCTTCATTTTTCTTATTTTTTTGTTTGTTCAGTTTAATCTCTTGACGTTCAGACTTTTGCATCCATCTTGCAAATAAAATTCGTTTTATTATTTAAAGGTTGGCCTGCTACCTGATGTTTGATTTACTAAAAACAAACTTAAACAAGAACACTGTAACTCCTTTGAAAGCCTCACATTGACTATAACCTGCCCCAAATGGAAAAAACAAAAATGTGTGTTATTCATAATAATTTATCGACCTCCTGGTCCTCATTCTGAGTTTCTAACCGAATTCTCAAACTTTATATCAGGCCTAGTTTTAGACTGGGACAAAATAATTGTACTCGGGGACTTCAATATTAAAATGGACCTGAACGATGATTGCCTAAGTAAAGCTTTCAGCGCTCTTCTAGACGACATTGGTTTCACCCAGAATGTAAATAAACCAATAAGCTGTGGTGCGTGTGCCACTGGTGGTGATCAGGCATCTGCAGTTTGAATATTTACTGTATTTAAAGACAAGTCTTTTACCATGTTTTGGGCTAAGCATCATTTACTGCCTTATCTCTGGCTTACCATTGTTAAGACTTCATTATAAGCCATTTTGAGCACTAATTTAAAGATCTAAAGTTCGAGTTATGACCTGGTGATTCTTGGAGAGCTAAATATTATTGATTATGTGCACAGCGTTGGTAAGTGAGCACTTCTTCTTTACCCTCTCACAGCCTTAATACTGCACAGGTGTGTCTTGTCCCGGCCAAAATAAACACAGTCAGTTTTATCACAGCACAAATGTCGTAAAGGGACTGTGTAGGGTCACCAGAGCTGTTGAGCTGCACTGAATGTTTATTTCTCTAACATTAACCTAAGCATAAACATAAGAGAAGCATTACGTCCCACAGTGAATCTGACTGGATCTAGTGTTGTGTTTACAATATTGTTCTGTGTAGGAGTGATTATGAGATAATAGAGTTTTGTGCAGTGTCACTTGTCTTTGTTATTCTCCAAGACTCATCTGTTCAGAGCTGCTTTTGATGTTGTATATAATTTACTCAACTGGTTTGATCTTTTCTGGATAGATTCTTTTATTTACTTGATTGTTTTGTTATTTAAAACATCCTCATCAGCAGTTTACAGTATAACTAAGATGTAATCATATTGCTACTAGTGCAGCTTGATAATAGAAATAATAGAAAACATGGTAATCACATTAAAACACAAATGAGAATGTCTCTCTGCAGTACAAGTAAAACAGCAGACAGTATCTTCTGCAGCGGCTCATGTCTTGACAGTTTGACAGTCGGGCTTCCCAAAGTGTGTGGTGCCACTAAGGAAATGAACGTGCAAAGAATGTAGGCATGAAATTTTAAAGAAAACAGTGGGTGAAAAATCAATATTTCAGTTTCATGTCATATTGTTCAATATTATAGCTATAGAAACAAGATTTCTATAGAAACAACCAGGAGAAGATTCTCCTCTAGGACATAAAAGCATTGATTTTAAGGAAGTGCCTGCTGCCCTGCTCAGAGTTAAGACATGCATTTTATAATGTTTTAGACAAACAAAGACATCCAAGTAAAAACAATGCTCTTGTCTGAGTCTTTTTTAGCTATAAAGTTAAACAGTGTATCTTTAACTTGTGTTTTTAAAAAGATGTAATCAAAGAAATGACAAATGTGACAGACTTTGGACTAGTTGACACAAATAAGACAAATTCAAATTTAGGACTTGGAATCTTATGTATTAACATTAAAAAGTAGATGAAAACACACAGAGCAGTCATTTGTTTCTCATTTCAGAGATGGAGTTACAGCTTCATCTACCGGCTGCAAAGGAAATTACACAGAGTAAAAATTCAAATAGATCTTTATTGATATGCTAATGTTGCAAAAATGCTCAAAATAAGTCTATATTTTTATGTACCAGAAAAGATTAGAGCGCTCGCTGGATCACAAAGTGAGAAATATGACAATATCAGGTGCTTTTCAAAAGATCCTATGAGGCACAGAAAACTTACCAGAGTAATATAGAGAGATCTGAGGCACTTTGACGTATTTATTTGTTTAACATCAACACATTTCAACAAGTGTCTTCTTCAAGGCTTCACAGGTGTGAATGACTTTGCCAAACAATCATGTGATGAGTCACCCATAAACATATATGCAAATACCAATTCTTAATTAATTGACCTTTATTTAACCAGGGAAGTCCCACTGAGATTCAGAATCTCTTTTGCAGGGGAGCCCTGGGGGAAGGGTCAGGGGAGGCATTAATGGACATGTTTTTAGTTGTAGGAGGAAACCGGAGTACCCGGAGGAAACCTACGCAGACACGGGGAGAACATGCAAACTCCACATAGAAAGGCCCCCGGCCCGGGAGTCGAACCCAGGACCTTCTTGCTATGAGGCCAGAGCGCTAACCGCTTGCGCCACCGTGTCGCTGTGTCACCGTGTCGTGTATCTATACATACACAAGAGGAATAAAAGTGATGCATCATATATAGGGCTGCAACAAACGATTATTGGATCAATTAATCTGATAAAAATGACAAAATAATAAAATAAAAGTTTTTTTGCATTTTATTAAATGTATTTATGCAAAAGACAACTCGTGTGCACCCATTGAACACACTGGGCTGTTCTTGAGAAAAAAAATACAAAAGTAAAGTAGATTAGATTAGATTAGATAAAGACCAGATTTTGCTATCCAGCTACTTCTTTTAATGTGGTTATTGCATATAATACATATAATTAGTTTTAATGTCTATGGTTATTGGTTTTGTTTTTGTATTCTTTCCAAAATGCGTCCGTGATGGGATCTTGTATCCAGGGTTGAATTTGGTGATAATTTTTTGAAAAGCGTCAACTTCCACCATCAACAGCGGTCACATGGGCGAGCATTTTCAGAACAATCTCTGTAAATGTAGCACTTTGTTGCGGAGTGCATTCTTTATTCCACTGAATTCTACTGTATGAAAAATTTACAGATATTGATTTAGAAACTTGTTTTTATAGAAATACAATCATTAACGTTAAATGTTTAAAATATTACTGTTGCAGTTCCCCGTCTCCTGCTTCGAGTCGTAGGTGTTTCCTTTTCAGGTGTTCACGCAGCGATGTTGTGCAGCGCTAAATTTGTTTCGCAAACATTGCAGATTACGCAAATCTTTTTGACATTTAGCGTGAAATTATCCCATACTTTAAAGGATTTCGCTGGTGCTTTTCCTTCTCCTTCGTCATTTTGTCTTTATCTCTTTGTTTCTCTGGTGTCTCCGCACTTTTGGCTGTTGAGTCCGCCATCTTGTTGAATCTGCCGTGTGCGTAAGGGGGCGGATTGAATGCCAATGATTGGTTGATCTCTACTTCCCCTTATATATTGGTAGCTCAAACCATGAAATTGCTCACTACAGCCACACGTGGTGGTGGTGGCAAATTTAATGCCGCTGATAGTGAAAGTTTTTAGCCAACTTAAACAAATAAATTGATCAGCAAATACATTGGAGGGCCTCAGATCTCTCTTTACTACTCAGTATTTTTATGTTCTTAAAAACAGTGCAGAAGAGCTCAGACATTGGGCTGGACATTATTAAAAACAACCTCGATGCATTTTTGGTCGAGGTCCTATCTATAATAATATTTGGAGGACATTCTGTCAGTTGAAAACAAGTGTAAAACTTGTCTTTGTTACTTGAGATTTGATTATCATTGTCAAATCCATCACAAAAGTGCAGCAGCAAGGGCGTGCTGGCTAATCGGGAGAGTCGGGACGTTTCCCGGTGGGCCGCGTGACTTTTGGGCCGGTGGCCTCCGTGGTTGAAGAGAGAGAGAGAAAGAGAGAGAGAAAGAGAGAGAGGCCCGGCCCATACAGCTGCAGCAGGCAAATGTGCGCACAGTGGGAGAGGCGGAGCCAGCTGCTGCCTCGTCTATGATGTGTTTCACAGCACACAGCGCTTAATCAAAGACTCTTGACACGTTTTCAAGCCCCAAAACACGCTCCACATCCCATAATCTCTCAGTCAAACTTTGTTTCAAGTAAATCCATTGTATATTCTCAGAGTTACGAACAAAAACGGCTGATGAACAAACACTTCAGCAGAATTATTCGCACGAATCACCGCGGCGGAGCGGAACGCATTTCCACACAAAACAAGACAAAAGGTTCACACACAAGTTTGTCTTTGTGGGCCAGAACAGTGGCCAGAACGCGCTTTATGTGTTTGTGTGAGCGCGTCCTTCATGTGTGTGTGTAAGAGCGCGCACTGCTGTGGAGCAGAGGAGAGGTCAGAGGTCAGGAGGAGGAAAGCTGGGAGCTGTGTCTGTACTGTATTGACCACGTGTGACTAAAACTAAGCAGTTTACTACTGGAGAAGAGAATGTATGAGAGGTGGAGTAGATATTGGTTAAAAAAAAAATAAAGAGAGAGGTTTCCTGAGCGGGACTCGAACGTGGGTGCTGAAAGGGCAAAAGTGTAAATGCAGTTCTTCACCACTCAACTACCAGCTACATCACATAACTTAACGAACAAATGGGCCAATCTAACGTCTGATTTTCCCGGGCTGAAAAATGATCCCAGCACGCCACTGTGCAGCAGCCTCCCTTTATCACCTTTTTGTTTGCAGAAGCAACATTTGCTTTTAAACATACAGTACACTCGATTTTGAATTTTTGCTTATCTTCAAAACAATATTCACAATATTTTTGAAATTTTGATATTTTTCCAGCTCTACTCAGACACGGGACTTTCAGAGCAGTGTTTTCTGAGGCTCAGAGGGAAAAGAATAAGATCTCAAGGACCAATTTAATTCAATTTAATTTTGCAGATGGCCAGATTTTACCGAGGACCATGGTTGGGGGGCGAGGTATTTGCTCTTTATGTGACCATTTTTGACATTAGGGAAGCACCAAATATTCAGTAGATTGTGATAATAACTAATGCTGCAGTGTATTTTTATTGCTCTACAAAATGTCTAAATCAGCCTTATGCGACAAAACCAAATCTGAACCTGCAGTATCTCAAAATTAAACCAGATCTAAACCAGAACCAAATAATTAAAACAGGATAGAACACGATTTGAATTGACATCTGACACCGGATGAGTAAACAAAGGCTCAATTTAAGTCATAATTATCTTTATTTTACCTGTTTTCAAACACAATTTGGCAATAAAACAAGAACAAAGTCGATTGTTTTGCTAAAAATATATGAAAAATACAACATATGAGGCAGTAAACGCAACAAAAACACACTAGATTCACTGGCAAATCCTATTTTCAGACAGTAAAAACAAGATTATAATTTAAACACTTATTGACAAATTAAGAAATTTAAGTTATCCTCAATTTCTAGAGTAATAACCCAGAACTAAAACTACAAAAAGAAAAATATATTTTTATAATATTAGTAAAGTGAATTGAGGTCAAGATCTGATTTTTGGAGGGCTGATTTGTCACAGACAGAACTCCAGCTGTGTCAGTAGTTTTGCCTAATATGTGTCCTGTAAAATCTGGAAAAGTTCTACAAAACAAATGACTAGTGTGTCTCTTGTTTCTCGTGATGAAAACTTTGTTCTGTGAATTTCATAGTTTAATAAATAATTGTGGCTTTGCTTGTAGCAGCAGCATTAATTATTGTAAACACTGCCACAAAAACATACAGTAATCTCATCAAAAGCCTGCGTTTTCTTAATTTGCTCAGCTAATTTATCCACTATAATTCTGCATATTTATTTACTGCTGCTTATGTTTTTCTTCACAGTCATTTTTCTCTTTGCAAAACAATACAGCAAATCAATAATGACAGGAGAAAGACGGTAAAATAGCTTGCCTGCTCTTAATTATGTATTTTGTGCTGATTTGTTTTGATCGGAGCGAATATTGACGAGCAAAACGTATCGATAAACACGGTCGTAGTTTATTTTCATTACAGATGGCAGATGCAGAGCGTATTGACACGTGGCAGGGGCGCTGGGTTGATGGATGACTTATTCTCAAAGTCTGATGGCCAATTAGCAAAGTAATTGATGAGATCCAGAGGAGGGCATTGAATCGGCTTCTTCATACTTGCACCGCGGACAAAAAACAGCGGCAGCAGAAACACTGTGCACCGGCTCCAAACAGGGGTAATTAAGAAGTCAGTGTGACGCCGGCTCGTTAGGCGCAGGGGTCCCATCTGTTTGTCGTGTCCAGGAGTTTAGTTTTCTCTGAGGTGAGACAGTCTGTTGTTGGGTGTTTTTATTCATTTAATCATTTTTAATATTTGACAGTGACAGTACAAACACGCATCGCCAGCAACAGGTAGCTGCTATCACTTCATACAAGGCGTTAGATACAGATGGCATCAAAGGGCACACTCAGTAACAAAATAGGTCCTTTTCATGCTGCATCTATGCTAGCTCCGGTTTGCATGATACCTGTGAATAGTTGCTTCTCATCCCATTCATTCCTTATAGGGAATTTGCTGAGATGTGCTAAAATGACTTAAAATTTTTAAAAACTCAAACCAGAGAGCAAATTTCACCTAGATAACCACTGGCTGATGCGCAAGTTTGGTGCATTGCTAAATGATAACAAATAAATTAGGGCAAATATAAGGCAAACAATTTGATAAAAATACATTACATCTTACGTCGAGTGTTTTTTAAAAATTCTGTTCAGTTTGTAGAGTTTTTTTAACATTAATAATGCTCAACAACTACAACAAGTGTGGATTTAGCTAAATATATTGTGTCAGATATATACACAAAGACGTGGAGATGAATAAAGTGACTCATCTGTCCAAATATGTAAATATATACAACAATGCTAATTGTAGCTGCAAGCTAAATGCTAACATGATGCCAGCGCCGCCCGGGGTATTTTTACAGCTCCACGCCAACCTTCTTTTAAGCTTCATTGTGACTCGACTTTAGATAGTTGTGCTAAAAATACACTTTGTTATCAGAAAATGCCGTTTCCTATTAAACTTTCTCCATTACTCCTCCACAGCAGGCCACGCCCCCAAATACTGTACACAATGTGTTTTGAAGCATTTTCACAGATTTTAGAAGCCAACATGAGTCGAACCGTGTTGGTGTGATAATGGTAGTTAGCCAAATGCTAGTATAAACACTTCCTGGATATTAAGCGTAGCTGGGACACATTGAATGAATTTACCCCTGAGTAGATACTTTGACACTAGAACTCACACATCAGCTGAATTTTCAGTTGGCCCAAGTTAAACCAATGGAGATTTTAATATCAAAATTCCAAAAATATGTTATTTGGAGAATATTCAAAGTGATCAGAGAAAGTGATAGAGAAATTTACCAGTATTGACACACTAGTTTACTGTGTTGCAAAACAGATTGCCATAGGGATGGGTAATATAAAAGTATTGGTATTGGTATTGGCCAATATTTGCGATTTTATTTGCAATATCAGTTAGGGCTGCTCGATTATGATGAAAATGTTAATCACAATTATTCAAACAATAATTTACTTAGAAAGTGTGCAGAGCATTATTGCTCCTTAATATGCAGAGAGAGAGTGAAGAGATAAAATGAAACAGTGGTAGAAATAGTAAATGTATGTACAGTTTGAAAGAATATGTCTGGGACCTAAGGAATTGTATGTGCGTTAAGGTATACACCTATGAGTCATGGTTAATCACGATTACTCGATTACACATTTTTTGTAAATAATTATGGCAATAATTGTAATTTTTTTTAATTTGCCGCTGATATTTTTAGAGGAGGTTCTCTTTCTATGTCCATACCAGTCTCAGTTTGTCCTGAAAGCATCAAAATTGCAATTTTGAACAGAGTAAAGAAAAAAAAAAGATATATAAACATACAATTAAACTAAAAAAGTAAAAATGTTACTTAGATCTGCTTTACGATACAAATATCAGTTTTCAGCCACAGCAGGGGGCCAAATATGGGTTATCGGCTAAAAAAGTGTATAATTATTTTTGTAGTAACCTTTGCTATGTCGCTTCCTGTACTCGATTCACCTTATTTTGCCCCGCCCACTTTTCTTGTCTTTGCACTTCCTGTTTAGCTCTGTTAAGGCAGCTGACATCTTAAATTGTCTGTCTTGTTGAGTGACCTCAAATGTATATAATGACAATTAAAACAAACACAGCATTTTACAAGCTAACGCAGCTTAACAGAAAGTGCACTGCCAAGAAAACATAATTAGACTGATTTTTGTCTAATTTATTGTCTATTCTCACAAAATTGGCTCAAGGATTAGTCTGTGAATTCTATTTTCTCAAGAAACAGGTTTCAAAAGATATAAACTGGACTTACTTTTGGGCTTTTTGCATTTTCAAGTTTTAGATTCTGTCAGGAGCCTGGGTGACTTCTCAGAAAGACGAGTGAAGTGAATGAATATTAATATAATGTAAAGTTCTTTGGATTTTTTAAGGGCACCATATAATCCAAGGTTGTTTCTATTTCTATTAAAGTAAACCCAGATAACCTTTCATAACTTACGCCTAAATTCTGATTATTGTTTCTCCACATACTGTATATAGTTATTTTAATATTCGCCATAAGAGCTAAGAGTTTTATCAGTCAGCACAGAGCAGCCTTTTCCCTTGCAGAATACTTAAGCACGACTCTTTCTCGTCTTTGAGCGTCTTTGAGAAAGTTTCGGGTATCCCTCAGTGACCAAGACCTTTCGCTACAGTACATTCATAAAAGAATAAACCCAAGGCCGAAAACCGCGCGGCGCTCATCCAGAACAAATGACACTGTTAGCCTCGCTCCGACACGTGGGCGTTTTTCAATGTTCACCGCTCTCCGCTTTATCTTAATGGATTTATATGCGTCAGGCAGACACACGACCTCAACAAGCAAATAAATAAGGTTTGAATTCAGCTGTGAAACATCTATCAACAGTTCGTTACTGTTCATACACAGCAGAGTTTCACTTTGTGGCTCTTGTTGAAGTCACTGAAAGAGGCACACTTCAAAAACTATACATCTAGACTTGCTTAAAATGACTTAGAATCAGAATTTTAATCCAGATTTTAGTTGTTTTGACTGGATAAGATGTAATGCTTATGTAATGTAGAATACCTTTTTCAAGACATTTTTAACTGGTTATAAGAGAATCTGTCTTAAAAGAAATTGTCTTGAAATCAGTTTGAAGCAAGGAAAATAATCTGTCTCTACAATAGATCGAGGTTAATTTAGTCAAAATGCTCAAAATTAGGCTTAAATCCAAGAACCAAGCAACTTTATCTTGTCTTGAAATTCATTGTTTGCAGAGGAAAGCTTTTTGAAGAACGGTTCACCACCTGCTTGTCTTGTATGAAAATGTTTTGGTTACATTTTGCACAGTATGGTTTTGGGATATACAGTACGTATCATCGCAACATTTTTAGCAGTGTGAGTCACAACTGAGGATTTCTGTAATCTGACTGCCGTTCTTTCAAATACATAAAATATGTGACAACAAACTCTGCAGCCATTCTGTGTTTTGCGTTGATGAAAGGAGGAGAGGGACATGAGCTAACTAGTGTGGTTCAAGGCTAACAGGAGAAATAAGCGGAGATCTTCACATACGCGACGATATACACGCTCAAATTTTCACCACGTGTCCATGATCTATAACACACCTTAAAAAATGACAAAACTGTAAACAAAAGCATTTGGCCAAGCAGAGAGAGGATTACGCACCTGAAGATCTCCTGCTCATGACAAATAGCCGAACAACCTGTACTTAGCACTAGAGCTGAGGAACTGTCAACTCCGGGTGGGAAAAGTGGATAAACAAGCAGGCACTCTGGGAATCTTCTTTTGTTGTTTTCCATTGTTCAAATGCCAGTAATAAAAGATAAAATCCTATTTTTTCATCAAAATAAAAACAGACAGTAGTAATCCAAAAGTAAGGTATTTTTTTCTTTTTGCAGTGAAGTAGTGTTACTATTGCATATTTAAAAAGTATTAAGTAATGTGTAACTAATTACTTTTCCAAGGTACCCCTTTATATTAACTACACCAAAATCAGCCTTAGTAAAACCGTAATAAAGCATGAATAAAGACTTAATTTTTCATGAACAAATGACCAATTAATAGATGAAAAAGTTTATTAATGCTTAGTGACTACTTATTTCAGGAGATAAGGTTAGGATTTTGGGTTGGAGGTTGGGCTTGTGGTACTTAAGACGTTAATAAGCCTTAATAAACTTTCTGATTCATTAATTTGTCATTTGTTCATATGAAGTAAGTCTTTAGTTATGCTTTATTAAGGGTTTATTAGGACTAATTAAGATATGATAAAGTGTCACCCTTTTCGAACACTGGAACAAATATATAATTATTTAGTTTCTCTCTCATGTCCAAAAGAAAGTTAGGTAAACTATGGCAGAAAACCAGATAAACAACAGGAAAAGGTGCTGTTAGTAACAAGCTAAGCTAAGTTACAGAATCAGACAAAAGGATGTGAGCAAAAATTCACCAAATTGTGACAATTTGGTGAATTTTTCAAAACACAATTGATGATTTATTATTATGCACCGCCCACTTTTCTTGTCAGTGCACTTCCTACTATTTTGACCATTAAAGTAATAATGTTAGGACAACATGTAATGACACATGCTCCAACGCCAAGTCAATAAAATAAAAGTTATATAAATAGTAATATTTATTCTCAAAAGGACAGATTCAGGGTCGCACTTTGCCCAGGTCTATAGAGTTAAGATGAATTCTCAAGATGTTATGAACTCACAAATATTACAAGAATCCATCTGCAGAGTCAGGCCAGCAAACCTAAGCTGTAACTGGAAAATTTACTGGAAATTCGTTGATGTGACGCAACATAAAACAATGGTTATAATAAAACATCAAAGGAAACTTTATGCACCGAATGCTTTTATTTTTGCCCACTGATTCTACATAAGGAGCAGTTCATGAGTAATATTAAACCTCTATAAATTGTTTTCTATTGAGTGTGTCTTAAAATGACAGAGGATTAAATAGGATTAGTTGGGATTAGCCGTATTCCTACATCTTCCTGTTTTACATAAATACTGTACATTTGTTGTATGTGTTTTAATCCTCCTGCATTTCCGCATGTAAACCTTTTAGTGAAGCTTTTCTCTGTTTTTCCTGGTCACCATTACATTTCTTACAATGTTTATTCAACATCTTTGTGGCCCGACTTGATTGTACAATACTGTTACCTACAATCACACTGAATCAGAATTACACTGTGCAATGAATCAGTACAAATAATAAATATTGAGCCATCCAAATGCTGTTTTAGCTTTCTTATTTTGAATGAAAAGACACTATAGTTTGTTTTCACTTTTCGTAGAATGTGATGAGGCCAGATTGTCAGCAGCCTGGTTTTCTTGCCAAGAACATTGTACTTTGCCATAAAATATCTTAAAAAGTGGTTTTAAATCTGGTAATTTCTATTAGTGACTAGATCCATTAACTTTTTACTTCACATTTAAACAATATTAACTTTTTCTGTCCAGCATTAAAAATATTGGCTTTTAGAATGTGTTGATGTGATAGGAACGAAAGTTTTATTTAGAGATCGACTGATATGGGTTCTTTTTCTAACTTCGTTCGGTGTTTCACTATGGGAATCGCCCTGGGCGTGACCATCCACGGAAGCTCCAATGGCACCACGTCTGTCTTTGACAGACAGGATGGCTGTATCAGGCTCCGCCCTCACCTATGATACTGCCATCCTCCTCCTACTTGGATCATTCTCGCTTTCTTCCCGCGTGGAAACCACAACATTAGCTCCCTCAGCGTTTTCGTGCCATACAGCTAGCTTCTGTTTAACTGTTCACAGACGAGCCGTAAAGGATATCGTTGACGAGCGCAGTTGCCGGCTTTGGCTCGTACGCTGGGTAAGTTCTCGCGGACTTTACTAGCTTTACACTGTTGTTAGAGCAGCGACCGCGTAGAGGCGTGCTGCCCTTTTTACAGTAGCTTTGCACCGGGTCTGTCGACATTTGGTTGTTGGCGGTCTCGGCAGTATCATAACCAGTTTGCGCTAGTTAGCATTCTCTTGCTAACCAGCTTTATATTGGGCTTTCGCGTTGCAGCTAGCCCTTTTCTGATCAGTCGGCATTAATTTGTTGACGGTATCATAAGCAGTGTCTGGTTCTGTTAGCGTGTCACGACGAACAGATTCCACCTGGACCGCACAACTCGGGTTCACCTCCGAGCGCTGGTTCATAGTCTTACGACTAGCACTGCATTTACCCTGGTTCTCTTCTCTCTATCTCAGGCATCATGTCGGCTTCTACCCCCGCCAAAGGGTCGGACCCGAAGCCCAAAGAGACTCCATCCCGTCTGTGCCCTGCGTCATGCGGAGCTTCCATTTCGGGCAGGGATACTCATCCGATGTGCATCGTCTGTATGGGTGCTAAACACGCCCAGACAGCGCTAGCGGACCGTCAGTCCTGCTCTCACTGTGCATCGCTGCCGGAGAAAATTTTGGAGAGGAGGCTCAGGGTGGCGGTGGCTAACTCCCACGACCCATGTCTAGGGGAACCCACCGCTAAAACCACAGCTATCACTCAGCAGGCTCAGCCCGCTAAGGCTTGGGCAGACATCTTGGACGATGAAGCCGCTGACATGCCGCCACTATTCGAGGATCTCCTCGAAGTGGACCTAGGCGATGAGGGCGCAGACGGCGACGATGCCGCTTCTGACTTCCTCGGTGCTGTGGATATGGACGATGTGGAGGAAGACACCACATTTCCATCGGCCCAGTCCAGACCCCCGAGTGCGTCCGGTGCCACATCCCCTGTGGATAATAATCTGTATGATGTGTGCAAACGAGCTGCCGCCAGGCTTAACATACCCTGGCCCGCAGCTGTAGGCGCAGATGAAGGGGAAAGGGACTTGTATGATGGCAAGCGGCTCGCACCTGCCCAGCCACCCCCCAAGCAGCTCCTTCCCGCTGTACCCGCATGCATGAAGGAGATGAGGCGGTTCTGGGACAACCCGCTTAAAAGCAAACTCCCAGTTCAGGGTTACTCTAAACTGGAAATACAGGGAATGAAGGAACTGGGGTTGGCTGAACCCCCAGCAGTGGAACCGTCAGTGGCTTTTCACCTTCACCCTAATCGCCGCGCCATCTCAGCCTCAAGTAGCATTCCTCTGCCTAACAAAATGGAGAGAGTCACGTCCTCCATTTTCCAGCGCACGTATAAGTACGCAGCTCAGGCTGCATGCGTGCTGAACACTGTGACTTTACTG